>CM045762.1:3583333-4028333 GCA_025200525.1 Camellia lanceoleosa | reverse complement strand
TGTAGTAAAATCCCAAAAAATGACAGTTGCACAATAATTTTTTATTGTTAAAAAACTACATAAATATCTCAACAAAAAGATATAACAACATCGAAAGACAATAATTTTCGCAAAAAATTATCTAACCAAATACACTTATCTGGGGCAATTATTTAATTTCATTAAATGCACCACAAGGTGAAAAATCAATGTGAATCTAACAAAACATGCTTTCCCAAAATAATATAAAGTTCTCTCCTTAATTCTATTTGGTTAAGAAGCAAAATTCTATTAAAATTGAACGAAACTTCATTTTTTGTGTCACATTAAAATTTTTACAAAAAATACAAGAAGATTTTAAAAGATCCAAATGAAATTTTGAAGAGCACTATTATTAAAACATAATAAGCAAATAAATTTCAACCAAAAACCATCATTTATCTCTCTCAAATAGATCAACAGATAACTAAAGATAGCACAAAAGTTCAAAACCTAAAAAATCACAGCTAAATAGTCAAAACCATGCAATGCATGATAGCATTGTGTCGTGATTGACATAATTTATACTTATTAGCATGGTTGTTAGAATCTTACAATTCATGATTCAATTGGTACAATTTGATACGAGTTTCAAGCAAAACGATTCAATTCATACAGTTGAATCTTAAATTGAGTGAATCTTAAAATTCAATTGTGATTCACTATTATTTGTGATTCATTACAATTCACAGCAATTCAAGCAAATCAGATTTGTTTACATAATGCATGAAATGACATCGTTTTCACAAAACAATAATAAATAAAGAGATCAACAAATTAGTCATATTGATATTTATTTTATTTTAAACACCAAAAAAAAGTACATATTATACAATAAAGTGAATCTTACAATTCACAATTCAATATGATTCACGATTTTAGCAAAATGATACACGATTTGACAACAATGCTTATTAGTGATAGATATGGGAACTCACATTAAGATACACGAAACACTCCAACAATAATATTTGAAAAGTTTGGATCTAAAGATTCTAAACTACTTTTGATTACTAAAGAGATTCCATCAACAAATAAATTCACAATTCAGTGAACAAATCCTCCACTAGACCAAGCCAAATACATAATAATGAAATCTAAAAAAATAAAATTCAAATTCATACTCAAAAGAACACCAATAATACATCAGTTCCCTCAGCACACTCCAACAGATACTTCAAATAACACATGAAATCACATAATTAAAACACAATTATTCAAATCAAGTGAGAAACAAATCATAGCACAACACTATTATATACTCCGGCGTATCTTTAATAGATCTAAACAGATAACAGGTGAAAAACTTCACGGAGGGACAAATCTTATTGAAATAAATGCAGAAATGACAGAATCGATAACTCAAAGTTAATAAAATACAAAAGATACGAAGAATCATGCAAGTTCGAATAGAAAACAAGCAAAAATTACAAGGCTACAAACAAATAGAGATAGATCAGAGCTCGGTTCAGAAACAGGATCGATAAACAGATGAAGAAAATGATATGCACAGAGAGAGACAGACAGACAGACAGACAGAGAGAGAAATGATTTACCGAGAAAAAATGGAGGAGGCGGCGAGAGCTCTCTCAGCGACAACTGTGACAAAGGCGGAGACGTCGAGGTTCTAAAACCCTTATATAATGCTAGGGTATACGGAGCCTCGCTTGCCTCCGGTTGGGTTTAATGCAGTTTAGGAAGGATACCAATAAGCACACGACACGTATCAGATTCATGGAGTTTGGACATGATAAAGACCCTCCAATCACCACCCTCACAACTGTACACACGTGACGGGTGATAATTGGAAGAGTAGGAAAAAAAAAAAAAAAAAAGTTGTAACCAATGACAGAGAGAGGGTCAAAGGAGATGGGAAAAAATGGGGCATGAAACACACTATTGGACTCTGTTGACCCAGATACAAAATACGTATATGGACTGACAATCTGTTTTTGAAAGTAGACTTCACTGATCAAATTTGTAAAATTTATCAATTCATATATATATTGTGTGTTTATATTTATAATTAACTGTCGGTTATAGAAGAAAAATGTTTTGCACCTCAAAAAACTTTTCCCCGAATCTCCCGAATCACTGAAACGACGTCGTTTCAGTGATTTTGAATTTTTTTCTTTTTTTTCTTTTTTTTCGCCATTGTTGACGCAGAGGAGGGAGAGAAGAGGAGAAGAGGAGAGGAGAGAGAAAGAGGAGAGGAGATGGAGATCACCGATCGTGTCCGATGCCTCCGTCCGATCGCCATGCTTTCTGTCGCGCCTCACTCCTCCTCCTCCACGCCTCCTCCGTCACCTTCTCCCATTTTAGGCCCTCCAGTCCCCTCCCCCTCCCCCTCCCCCTCCTCCTTCGTCTTCGTCTGGTTCTGCTAAAAAAAAAAAAAAAATTTACAACCACGAAACGACGTCATTTCGTGGTTTAGGGGGATTCGAGGCGGACAGATTCGAGGTCCGAATCACAGCTCGTTATAGAATTATTAAAACTAAATGAATTGTTCGAGTCCTAAGGCTGGCATCCCAAGTGCCAGCTTAATTGGTTGATAGGAAATGTCTTCCAAGCATGTAGACAGTATATATAATTGTAGAAGTATATATAATTGTAGAAATTATAGGAGATTGTCAGAAGACCAAAAAAGTTTACGATTAGGCTTCATAATTTTTTTATTTGTTTATGTAAGATATAATCTGTAAATTGGCCTTCAAGCCGATATAATATACAATGTAAATTCTCCTCATTCTTGGTTACTTGTTTCATCTCTAACTTCTAACGCCTCTTAACACCATAATTTCATTATAATAATAAAAAGCTCATTTCCTTTTTTTTGTTTTGTAATTGGTGTTAGAGCTTGGTAAAGAATTTTTTAAAGCAAGATCAAATTATGTAAGTATTTCTCTCTACGTCTAAATTTTTTATATATATAAATGTGTATGATGTGCTTTATGTTATTAAAAAAAAATAAAATTATCAATTTTAGTCTTTAATTGTATATCCTTTGTATCTTATATCTTCATAATTATTTGTTTTATTTATAATTGTTGTAAAACCTATATGCTTAGTGTATGTCAAAACCCATATACTCATTAAGATTTTTTGACTAGTGGCTATAATTAGGCATTTTTAAGTCTTTAAGATCATAAAGAGAGGTTTTAGGCACCAGATAAATATACTAGGAGGGTCTTAAATACCAACAACAATCTATAATGGCAATTAACCCTGAAGATATAATATGCTTTGGAAATATAAAAAATAATATTAATAATAAATATGATCATAGTTTGCATATTACTAAAGAGTCTGCAAATATAAATAATATGTGTTCCAGTTTAAATAATATTACGGATATTATGTGTTCTTGGTTTTCTAAATTAGATAAAAAGCAAAAAATAAATCAAAATTATTTAGAAACCAAAGTTGAGTCTATAGAATCTAAAATAGACAATTTGGATTCTATAATAAATATTGACTTAAACAAAGAAGCAAAAAATTAAATAAACAATTTAGTGTCAAAATTAGAAACTATATCCTTTATAAACAATGATGGAATGAATAGTCCAGGAGATAACTCCATTCCTAGACTATTTTATGGTATAGAAGATATTATAGTACTTCAAACCAATACCTATAATAGGATTGGATATGAAAATATTGTTGAAATATTAGATTATTAGAGAAAATTATATAAAGACCCAGATTTAAGTATTGATGAAAGAAATAGGCTATTAGATCAGATAATAAGAGAAACTTATCTAGAACATGAAACTCTTTTACAGCACTTTAATTATGATATTAATATATCAACTAATAAGGATGATAATCAATCATCTTCATTAAAAGAAACAATAGATCAAGATGTTTCACCAGAAATAAAAAAAGGGAAAAAGAAAGGCAGCGAGCCAATTGATCCCGAATTATTTGGCACGTAAGGAGATGGATAAAATTTTGACTTTATTCAAACAAATGAAGTTAAAAATGATACTAACACTGGAAGTACCTCTAATCCTACACTTGAGCTAATAATATCTAGAAAAGATAATAATCATAAGTATCCAATAGCTCAAAATGGTACTTATTTAGATTTGTCTCATGTTCCATTTAAGGATCAGGCATAAGCAATTGATGATTGGGCACAATCATTGTCCATCATTATTACCAATTATAAAAATAGTTGGTCAAAGAACAAATTCCTTGATTATATTGCAGCAACTCTCCAAGGCGATGTGTTGTAATGGTTAAGACAGTGGAAAAAATCTGAAATTGAAAAAAGTCAAAAAACAGTTTTGTTGGCAAATTTTCTCACACATGCAATCTTAGTTGAATTTGCAAAAATCATAAAAGAAAATTTATGTGGTTTTGTAGGAGATACTAATTTGCAAGTAAATACAAATTATATTTTGACTAAATTAGAATTATGTAATATTTGTCTTTTCGAAAATTATGTTCAAACTTTTAAAAAAATATTATTATCTTATTGATCCACCAACAAATCAACCATAGTTAGATCAATTTTTTCATAAATTCCCTAATCCATGGAATGAGTTATGTATTAAAACATATCATGATTTTCTCAAAAAAATGAAGAAGGAAGAATATAATAATCTTGATTTTTGCATTAATTATGTTCTAAAACTGATAGCAGATCGGTGTCTAGAAGTAAAGGCGAAAAAAAATATCAAATTTCCAACTTACAATACGATCAAAAATGTTGTGATAAAATTTTAAAAGAAAATTGGAAAATTAGTTGTAATACACTTCCTAAATGAAAAGAATTTTCCAAAAAACATAAAAAATATAAATGGAAACCTTGGAAAAAAAACAAACCTTTTTCAAAAAAGAAAAAGTATATTCGGAAAAAAAAAACCCACAAGTGTTTCAAAAAAGAAATATGTAAATGTTACATTTATAATGAAAAAGGTCACCATGCACCCGAATGCTCAAAAAGGGGAAAAAAAATGCAAAGAAAATGATCAAAATTCTAGAAGAACAAGATTTTGAAATAATATATGGCAAAGAAATTTCTGATGAAGAATAAATCTTATACGAATTTTCTAGTAATGAAGAAAGTCAGATGAAGAACTAATATTTATCAAGAAATATCTCAAGAAGCAGATAGTATATCTCAAAAAGAATTACAAGTAATTCGACTTGGAGATGTAATTAGAGAAGAAAAAACTTTTACTGACAAAGAATTAGCAAAATTCAAAAAGAATGCAAGAAGTTGTTGTTCCAGAAATTTATAAACTTTCAAAATTCAATTTCTTTTCAGCAAGAGTGTTTGAATAATACAGTAGTAACACTCAAACAAGATGATCAGAAGAAAGAAATATTGATATTTCTTTTTTTGATAAGAAAAAAGTTGCAAGATGGAAAAAGAAATATCCTGAAATTCAATATATTCATATTGGATTAATTCAAGTAATCATAACAGCCTTATTTCGCCAAGGGATAGATACTCCTATTTTGGCAATAATTTTTGACAAAAGATTTTCTGATCCAATGAAAGCAATCATTGGAGGAATCCAATATAATTTGCCTAATGGAGTAGTTTGGTTTAATGTTAGACAAATTTTTTTATTTTCATAAATGATCCTAATCTTGAAAACACAGTTAGAATAAGAATTAAAATACAAGGATTAAAAATAAAATCAAATTCCATGATTTGGCTATTCGTTGGAAAACAATTCACGAATTGACCAAATTTCCTGAAACAAAAACAAGATCAAACGATAATAAAATCGTTGAAATATTTGAACAAAGACCATTTGACTAGGGATGGCAATCTGAAACCGACCCGACGGTGACCCGACCCCCCAATCCCGAATTAAGCGGTGAATAACCGAAAAATATCCCCTACGGGCCGAGGACGGTATTCAAATTTTCTTCCTCGATAATATCCGGGTCGGGGACGGGGATATGTTTTTTAGAACCGGACCTGGCCCAGCCCCGTCCCGCATGGTCCCCGATGTAAAATGACGATTTGGTCCCTGGATATATATATACACATATGTTAGTCTTGTTAGGGTTTCACAGACATAGCCTCTCACACTCACACAACAAATACACGCTGCTCCTCTTGTCTGTCCCTCTCTCGTCACCGCCGTGCCTGCCTCCGTCACCGGCGATCCTCCCACTGTCACCGACGATCCTCCCTCCGTCACCACCGCGCCTCTCATCTCTGTTTAGGCATCTCTCTCTCTCTCTCTCTCGGGATTTCGACTTAGGTTTCATATGATATATGTATATTATATATATATATATATCTAAGTGTTTAGATTAGATCTAAGATCGAGTATAGATCTGTAAAAATAGTCTCTCTCTCTCTCTCTCTCTCTCTCTCTCTCGGGATTTCGTTTACATATATGTATATTAGATATATATATATATATCAGTGTTTAGATCTAATACAATATAGTTCTGTTTTTTTTTTCTGTCTCTAAATTTATTTATTTTATATATTAGTGTTTAGATCTTATTATTAATCAGTTGTATTTTTTATGCAGATCTACCTCCACTCCAGACCTTGATAATCGGTGCTTGTGAATTATTGCTAATCTGTTGATCATTATCTTTCACATCAGGTATGATCAGTTGATAATCTGTCTATATTATTGATAATCTGTCTATTAAGATGATGATCTTATAATCTGTCTATTAAAATATACCTCATAATCTGTCTATTTAAATAAAGCCTTGTGACAGACTTTAGAACTTGTTAATTTTAACTTGATGAGCATGAAAATATACCTCATAATCTGTCTATTAAAATATACCTCATAATCTGTCTATTTGTTCTTTGTTTGAATAAATTTGAAATTTATATAAAGATGAGCAGCGTGGGATAGTTGGGTGTTCTACAATATAACTTGATGAGCATGAAATACATAGTGATCATTTCTTATATTTTGGGTCAATTATTTATAAAGGTATAGGAACTTAGTTCAACATGCTTTTCCAGTAGCTTTATGTCTTTGTGTATATATACCTCACTGTAGACGTCCCCGAATGCCCCGGGAGGGTTAGGTCCCGTTCCGTTCGTATTGAGGTCACTACTGTTCGGACTCAAATTGTCACGGTTCTTAATCTTGAACCAAAGAGTCCAAATCCGGCAAATCGTTTTAAAGAAAAACAGATTTTTGAAAAAGTAGTGCCAAACATGGACTGCTTTGCCAGATTACAGAGTCGCCACCTAAATATTTTAAAATGGGAAATTTAGGAAACCCTGACTCGGTGCCGAAGGCCACATGTCCGTCATCACCAAAGTTGTCTTGGCTCGGGAGCTTGGGTACGATCGGGGAAGGTCAGCTATGAGCACCCCCTTTCGCCCGGTCCGAAGACCGACCTCTACTAACCGTGATATCCAATTTTGAAAACTTTATGCGTTCTTATTCCAATTATTAGCCTAGAGTTACTACGTTATGCGCACAGCAAACAAGTATAGACCAAATCGCCTAAATTGGAATAAAACATTACATGTTTGTTTTGAAAATGGTTTGCTACTCGCAAGTAGGTTAAAATGCAGGTTTTGCCATCCTCAAGTAGGCTTTTAGAAAAGACAGTTTTGCCACTATCTAGTGGGCTTTAAAACTCACAGTTTTTAATGCATTGTCCTAATTTAGGTAATTCAACCTCCATCCACAGGCATTCAAGTAGTTATATCACATAAGCACTTAGCCTTATGGTAAGCATGCTATCATGGCAACATTCACACACATGCGATATGCTAAAGCATAAAAGCTCACCTAGTACTCCGAGCCAAAACAGAAGCTTATTAGAAATCCATGCATGGACCTAAGCATACTGAAATGTCTAATGCAACACATGCAAAGATGTAATCTAGGTAGGCTCGGCTATCCTAAACATGGCATATGGAATGCTACAAATAACACGTATTCAATTTGGAATTAAAAGTACGATGCAGTTTATATGATGTGCCGAGCCCGATGCATGTCAACAAATGCATGGATGCATTGCATAAGGTATGCTAAATTAAATATGCCCTAATCTACCATCATAAGCAGGTAAATAAAAGGGAGAAAGAAATGGGGGTTGGAAGACATACACACACACTCACACACCCTTATTACAAATATGCCCTCACACGGAGAGACCAAAAGAATATACAGTCCAAAATAATACAGTCTGAATACAAAATAAATTATTACAAAATTCTAATTACTTAAAGAATAAGTGCAGAGTAAAGTGGGGCCGCACCTGCCTAGGATCTTGTGAACAATGCATGCTCGATCCGACTTGCGGAAACCCGCAAGACCGTATCACTTGTTGGCTCGCTTTTGTTTCGCTTTCCGAAGATCAGTAAAAGTCCTGAATAGGCTCCTCGCATCCTAAGAATCATCATCGGCCGGATAGAATGTCCACCGGTCGTGTATAAAGTCCACCTACCGGAAATGAAGCTATCGGCACTAAATACATTGTTTGCCGGCACTCTATACGGCCGGGCACAAAATTCTGCAGAAGACAGCTTTTGACAAAGAACAAAGCAGTATCAAAGAAGGCAAGGTATAGAATTTCTAGGCAAATGTATGCATGGACACACTCCCTATCATGTAATGGACTCAAGGGAGTATGGCTCGACCCCGCCATCAATCACACATTTCAATGCATGATGGCCCAAAAGCCAAGTTAGCAACTTTGATATCAAATGGAATGCAATGCACAAAACAAATCAAAGGGCCCCAACCCCTATCATGATTAGTCAAGAGGCAAGGATGCATGTTCAATGAAATGCAACCTAGGCATGGCGCTAAGTATGCAAACATGCGATGCAACTACGTGGCATGCACGATGCTAACAACATAACATGCACAACGCATTGAACATGGCATACACAATGCAAGATGGGCTTACACCAATACAAGGAGGCCATTAGAGGAAAATGAGATTCAAACGCTGCACGTATGCACGCAAACCGAGAACCGATCCTAAGGCACGAATGCCACTCTATCAAAGCATGGCAAGGCATGAAACATGACATATGAACGCAATGCAATGATGGACTTAAACTAATCATGGATAGCTCGCAAGCATGCCAAAATCAGTGGCCACAAGATGAAAATGGGACGCTCGGAATGCGTGCACGTATGCACGCGAACCGAAGACATGGCATACGCAATGCAATGAGACTAAAATGGCATATACAATGCAACATGGACTTATACTAACATAAGCGGGCCTCAGCCACACTCACATAAGAGGCCGATGGATGAAAATGGAGTGCCTCGAAATGCGTGCACACGGGCACGCAAACCGAGGCAATGGTACTAAAGCATGAAATGGCACTCCAAATGCAAATTGGGCTTACACTAACATGAGAGGGCCTCAGCCACACTCACATAAGAGGCCAATGGATGAAAATGAGGTGCCTCGAAATGCGTGCACACGGGCACACAAACCGAGGCAATGACATAAAGGCATGAAATGACATAGAAAGTGATATGCAAACATGCCAATGGAATTTCAGCACTGAAATATGGGGGAAAACAGTCCCGAAAGATGGCGAAATGACACCAAATGCGAGGAATGGTCCCGAAATGCGAATTTAGGCACCCGAAATGGCCTATAGCTATGCAATGCATGCACAATATGGATATGGAATGTAAAGACAGATGCTAGGCAGTCCCTAAAATAGCATTTTTCCAGTACAAAGCATGGCCAAACAACAATCACAAGTATGGAAAAAATAGCATGCAAAAATAGGGGAAAAGAGGGGAACAATGAAGCAGATGGTATACGCAATGCTCAAACTGAAAAATACAATTCTACAACATTGAAGAGGGATCAAAAATATGAACATTTACAGCTTATGAAAACCCCCAAAACAGTATGTAGATATGCTCAACATAGCATGCAAAATATGATCCAAAAAAGGGCTATAAAGAGAGGTACACCAAGCATTCACCAAAAAGCCTTGGACCCTTAACGAAATATGAAAAGAAGGCCAAAATATGACTCTTTCAGTTCTGATGATGGCTCAAAAACAGAAGTAAGATAGGCTAACCAAGCATGCAAAAATGGGGGCCAAAGAGGGGTATAAGGGTAAGTACAACATGGAGGCCCCCAACAAGGGTGATCCCTTCTACAATGTTTTAGAGTTACACAAAATAAGCCCACTCACAGTTCACGACATGCTCCGAAACAGATCACACAGAGGCTAAACAAATCATGCAATTTTACGGTAAATATGAGAGATTATGAAATAAGTGCATGATAGAGAGGCCAAACAGGGTTGAGCCCTTCTTCAATGTTGAAGAAGGGCTCAAAATGAGCCTACTTACAGTTTGAATTATGCTCAAAAACAGATCACATGCAGGCCAGAAATTCCATGCAAAAATGTGGCATATCAAGGAGTATTGAAGCAAGTGCACTAGGGAGGGCTCAAACAGGGTTGAGCCCTTAAACAAACATGAAGAATGGCTCAAAAGAGTCCCCCTTTCAGTAGGGGTCGGAGCTCAAAACCACAAGAAAAAAGGATAGAAAAATGGTACAAGAATGGAGCTCAAAAGGGGAAATGAGTGCTTACCCTTGTAGACCAAGACCTTGGCTGCTTATAGGACTGAAAATGGTGCCTTTTAGCTGCTGGAAGGCCCTCCTTGCTGCTGGAAATGGTGTAGTGGTGGTGGTGCTAGGTGGTGATGAAGGGGGGGTGTAGAAACTTGGATGATTTTGGTGTTTTAAATATAGAAAGAGAGATTGTATGGAGGAGCTCCCAAATCAGATTTTCTAACCCTAAAAATCACAGCTGGGGCTGCTGTTATATAGACAAAATGAGGGGGAAAATGGAGGGAAAAAAAGGGAGGGAAAACATATCAAGTTTCCCGCCAAAAATGGCCAAAAGGGAAAGTGGTAGCTACGGATTTCAAATGGCTGAGAGCCCTTCAACAAAGTTGAAGAGAGGCTCAAAATAAGATACTTTGTAGTTTACGACCAAGTCCAACGCAGCCCACAAGTATGCCTAAAATACCGTGCAAAAAGGCCCAAAAAGAGGTAAAAAGGCAAGTGACAGATGGAGATGTCAAACAGTAAGAGGTCCTTAATCAAACATGAAAAGGACCTAAAAATATGACTATCTCAAGTTTGGGTCGGAGCCCAAAAATGTAGAATGAAGGTTCGGGAGCCGAAACACGCAATTCGAGGCCCCGAAAGTGGGCTGTTAGGCACCGGGAGTGGTGCACGACCACGAAGTTGGTCTCTCGGACCACAGTGTCCCTAAAAAGGGAGTAAATAAGATACATGCCAAAAACCGGGGCAAACGGAGGTGGTTAGGCGGTCCCAAACCGAGGCACACGGCCTGACGGCTCCGAAAACCGGGAACCGGGCTCCGAAATGGGCAAAATGGCCTATGGCCACGAAATGTAGCCTACGGCCATTGAGAGATGATCTACGAGACCTCTCCCTCCCTTCAGGAAGAGAAAACAGAGAAAACCGAGCCTGGTTCGCAAACCGAGACAAAGTACAAAAGAGTCCTAAGTCAGGAGGCAAGGCTCAAATGTCGGACTCGCAACTCGTAACGAGCACAATATGCAATATCACCAAGCGCTCAATTGATGACGTCTGAGTCTTAAGGTCGGTCAAAAATGGGGTGTCTACACTCACCTTGTTTTCTGAACTTGTTTCTGCAAGACACCCTTCCATGTCACAAGTAATTTCTACAATAGTGATTCACTAATTGTTTTTTCATGCTCAAAATAATTTGCTTGGACACTCACAGCATCATGTATTATTTTATTCCATACAAGTGAAAGGAGCCAGTACCACCACGTAAATGTAATGAAAATACTAATATCTCAGCTAAGATAAAATATAACACTAAAGAAAGGATCTTCTAATGCATCTTCTGTAATGCATCTTCTAATTGTTTCATAAATCTTCTGTAATGCATCTTCTAATTGTTTCAATCATGTCATAATTTGTTTAAAAGATGATGAGTACTTAATTTATTTATATTAATTCAATCCATATTATTTTTATAAAGGTTAAAAATGTCAGATGTTAACTCTGAAGCACCAGTTAACTCTGAAGCACCTGTTAACTCTCAAGTACCATTTGAGAGTGACGCATCACTACATTCATCGCCACCACTTAACACACCTACGAACTCACCGTCTCCCCTCTCTAATCAACATGTTATTGATTTAGAAGAGTCTAATACTACTTGTGGAGGAACTAAAAGAAAACCTAGTGTTGTGTGGGAACATTTTAAAAAACAACAAGTCAATGGGGTGTAGAAGGCAATATGTAATTATTGTAATAAGCATCTTGGAGGTGATTCAAAAAATGGAACAAGGCATTTGCATGATCACCATAAGAGTTGTACTGGGAAAAAAGTGATGGACATGAGGCAAAAAGCGTTAACTAACAACTTTAGTAGAGAGATTCCAAAAATGAATTCTTATATCTTTGATCAAAATTTTGCTAGAAAAGAGTTGTCACATGCCATAATCTTGCATGAGTATCCCCTCTCTATCGTAGACCATGTTGGTTTTAAACGATATTCAGCAGCACTTCAACCATTGTTTAAAGTGCCTTCTCGAAATACGATAAAGAGTGATATTTTAAAGATTTATGATTATGAGAGGGTGAAGACGTTGAGTTTGGTGGAGCATAATAAAAGTAGGGTGGCAATCACAACTGATATGTGGACTGCTAGCAATCAAAAGAAAGGATTCATGGCTGTCACCGCACACTTCATTGATGATTCATGGACATTGCAAAGTCGCATTTTGAGGTATATTTTTGTAAATTTGCAAATCATTTTAAAAATTCTATCTTATTCAATTTGCATGTTATTAATACTTGTTTATGAATATCATATTTTAGGTTTATTTATGTGCCGTGTCTACACACAAAAGAAGTTCTTTGTGATACTTTGCTTGAGTGTATGATGGATTGGAATATTGATAGAAAAATCTCGACTGTTACTATTGATAATTGCTCCACAAATGATGCCATGATTACCATGTTGATGGATAAGTTAAGTAATTCATCGCTTTTGTTAGGTGGTACTTTGTTTCATATGCGTTGTTGTGTGCATATTTTGAATTTGATAGTGAAAGATGGATTGGATGTCATACGAGTTGGTGTGGAGAAAATTCGAGAGAGTGTAGCTTATTGGACAGCAACACCAAAAAGAGTAGAAAAATTTGAAGAAACAGTCAACCAATTGTGTATTCCACATACTAAGAAATTAGGACTTGATTGTGCAACTAGGTGGAATTCGACCTACTTGATGCTTCAGACAGCCTTATTGTATAAGGATGTCTTTTCTAGGTTGAAAATTAGAGAGCCCAAATATAAGACTGTGCTAACTGAGCAAGAATGGGAGTTTGCTAGAGAGATTAGTGGGAGGTTTAAGATTTTTTTTTCTATCACTGAGTTGTTTTCTGGTACAAAGTATCCCACAGCCAATGTTTGTTTTCCAGTTTTATGTGAGATTAGGATGACACTGTCTCAATGGCTCTCTTGTGAAATTGAAGTGATCAAAACAATGGCATCAAAAATGGTGGAAAATTTTGATAAATATTGGTTAGTGATACATGGTGTTATTGGGGTTGCAGTTGTACTTGATCCTAGGTATAAGATGAGTGTATTGGAGTTTTATTTTGAAAAACTTTATGGAGACAAAGCTGAAGATGAAGTTGATAGGGTTCGTGATATTTGTTATGATTTGTTGCAAAAGTATCAGCACCGAGTTGGTATGGAGACCGATGTTGTTGGTGACTCTTCTGCCCGTGCAGAAATTGTTCCAGAAACCCTTTCAAAATTTGATTTGTTTGTTAGTAGAAAGAGAAGTAAAAAAATGAAGAATGTAAGATCAGAGTTGGACCATTATTTAGAAGATGATGTTTTGCCAAGAACTTCAGGTTTTGATGTTTTGAATTGGTGGAAAGCTAGTGGACCAAAATATCCGACTTTACAGGCAATAGCTAGGGACATTTTAGCTATTCCTGTATCTACTGTTGCTTCAAAGTCAGCATTTAGTACTAGTGGAAGGTTGGTGAGTCCACATCATAGTAGACTTCATCCAAACACATTAGAAGCATTAATGTGTGCACAAAGTTGGTTGTGGGCTGAAGAGATGAAAGGTATTATTTCATCCAATTTAAATATTATAATTTCACTTTTTATTATTTATATTAGCATGGAATAATTTCACTATTGAATTTATATTCTTAGGAAATTCAACATTGGAATCGGTGGGCTATGCAACTATATATGATGATGAGGAAATCGAGTCGGATCAGTCATGTGCCACTTTTGTGTTAGTTGTCATCTTTTTTGTTGTAATTAACATTTTTTACATTTTATTATTAGTATTAATTATTTGTTTTTTTCCTTTTATTATTTAACAGGAGTTCAAGTTAAAGGAGATGATGGAAGTTGTGTGGTTTGTATGGGTTTGAAGAAACAATGGATTTGCTTTTTTATGTTGCAATGGATATTTTTTTTTAATTTTTAATTTCAATTTTTGGGTAATCTATCCCTTGCGGGTTGTGCTTGGGATTAATTATTCTCTTTGTTACTTATTGAATTTTCTTGTGTGTGCTGTTGGACACATGTTTTGGTTGTTATTTTGTTGCTACATGATGCTTTGTGTGTGGGTTGTGTATGTATGGGCTGCTGAATTTATGGATGTTGTGTATTTATGGATGTTGCTACAAATTTATGTTATGTATTTATGTTGTGAATTTATAGATGTTGTGTATTTATGTGGGTTGTGTATTTATAGATGTTGCTACAGGTTTATTGACGATAGCTTTATTTATGATGTTACAGGTTTATTGATGATAGCTTCATTTATGATGTTGCTACAGATGATATTTTTTAAATGGATGTTTATTGATATTTATTGATCTAATTAATTAAAAAAATGATATTCCAACAGATGGATGTTGCTACAAATTTATGGTGTTGCTACAGTTCTAATTAATTAAAAAAATGAAACTATTAGGGTTGATATTCCAATTGATATTCCAACTGAGAATGTTTATTGATGTTTATAGATTTTTACATAAAAAAAAAAAACAGGGATTTTCCGGGGTCGGGGATCCCCTATCCCCGATCGGGGGCGGGGATGGGGCCTGGATTGGGGTCCCCGTCGGGGACCGGGGGGAGTGTTACTTTCGGGGATCGGGGACCGGGGGGTAGTCCCCGGCCCCGCCCCGCCCCGTTGCCATTCCTACATTTGACATGGTAATACAATCTCATCTAATGAATTGGATCGATTTAGAAGTCCCTCGACAACGGTTAATTCATGACCTAGTGGGATAAGGAGAAGCTTCTAAAACAAAAAATCCTACACAATTACAGATGCAAGCATCAGGAAAAAATTTATATATTGAAAATACAATTCCAAAAATTAAAAGATCGACTTCTGTATTTGAAAAAGATTTTTCCTAACAAATCATTTTCAAAATTAAGCATTAAAGAATTAAGTAATAATTCTAATCAATAATCTATTACTTCAAACAATGTTCAGGTTCCTATTTTCCTAAGAACAAGAAGACAATTTGAACATATTAAGTCTGCATATATGTATCATTTTCAAACAAAAAATGATGATATTATTTTTTCTCCTATCCAAGGAAAAAGAAAATACACGTATTAGGAACATTTAATTTTGCAGGTTATAAACCCTATAGTCTCAGTATTCTCATAGACACAGAAACCACAATCAGCTTATATAAATGGAATGCCATACCAAAAGAAATATGAACATTAATGAAACATCCAATTTTGGTTCTTGGAATTGATGGCAACTAGACTTCCATACAATTCAAGACTAAAAATATAGTTATTTGGTTAAATGAAAGTAAGTTCATTATACCAAAAATTCTATGTTTTACTTACATGCATAGAGATTTCCTTCTGGAAAATAATTTTATATATAAATACCTTCTAATGTAAATACAGGAAAAAGTAATTTCATTAAGCATAAATAATGTCTTAATTCATATTCCATTGTTAGAACAACATAAATACATTTGTGATAAAGAGTTTGTGCTCGTTCCGCACGGTGATTTAACCCCCATTTTCAAAACCATTGATGAATCACACTCAAGGTTTAAAAATGCGGTGTTACGTAACGGTTTCGGCCGTTACGTAACGGTTTCAGTGGTAGGCACCACGCGTTACCCCCGATTTTGCGGTGTGATTGAAATTCACAGGTGTATCGGTTACTACCGACGTAGCGGTAATGAACGGTGGCGTAACGGCCCGTTACACCCGTTACAGGGCTTTCTTCGCTGATTATTTTCAAAAAAAAAAAACAAAAGAAATACAGATGGTTCAAATGTTGGTTCAAATGCTGGTTCAAATGCGGATGGTTCAAACAAAAGAAAAAAACAAAAAAACAAAAGATGTGGTACATACCTTTACAGCACTCTTTCAATTATTTTTTCCTTTTGTCTTTACAGCACATGCATCACTTGGAGGTGTATCCATCCACAAATTTTCAGATCTGCCTCTGATCTGTTTGTTCTTCAACACAAAATTTACAGCACATGAACCTATCCATCCACAAATTTTGAGATCTGCCTCTGATCTGCCCCTTTGTTCTTCAACACAAAATTTAAGTGTTGCCTCTGAATCTGTTTACGTCTTCAACCGAACTTTTGCTTCCTGAGAAAGATACAGGTTCATCTCCTCTCCTCTGATCTTCTTTTTTTATTTTGTGTTGTTCGTTCAGCCTTGGGAAGGTATATACACCCTTATTTTGTGTTGTTGGTTCAACAAAGTAACTCATTATTTTATTTTTGTTTGTGGAGCTTCCTGCGGAAGCTACTCCTTGGAAAGGTATACAAATTATATAATATAATATAATATATTTTTTTCTTTTTTTTTTTGTTTGTGCAGTTTCTGGGGAAGATACACCTTTGGCAAATTTTTTATTATTATTATTATTATTTTTAACTATGATTTTCAGATTTTAGATTTTGTAAAATTTACAAAATTTATGTGATATATTTAGAGCTATGCATTTATTTTTAGTATTTTTATATAATAATTAGTGATTGATTTTTTTTAAATATATATATATATATATATCTAGAGCTATGCATTTATTTTTAGTATTTTATATATAATAATTAGTGATTAATTTTTTTTATAATATCTAAAAATCATAATACCTATAATTATATTAATACATTTTATATATGTCAGTTTTTATTAAATTTTTTTTTCTTGCAGGTTATTCAGAAAGATAATAAATACTCAAGTGATTGAAGCCCAAAAAACAACTATGTAAGAATTTTTTTCTTTATAATTTATTTTTTAATTTTTATATGATTACACATGTAAACTCCAAATGTATAAATAATTGTTGCTATTTTTTTATAATCATTTCATTTAATATTTAATTATAAATATTTTTTATTTTGTTATTGTAATGTGTTGTGACAACAATGTTGAAGTCACTATTTTTTTTTTTTAAATATCTTTTCAAAAGAAAAAAAAATCAATACCTCAAAAAAAATTCTTTATAATTTATTTTTTAATTTTTATATGATTATATTAGCATGTAAACTCTAAATGTATAAATAGTTGTTGCAATTTTTTTTTATAATCATTTTATTTAATATTTAATTATAAATATTTTTTATTTTGTTATTGTGATGTGTTGTGACAACAATGTTGAAGTCACTATTTTTTTTTAAATATCTTTTCAAAAGAAAAAAAAAATCAATACCTCAAAAAAAATTCTTTGTAATTTATTTTTTAATTTTTATATGATTATATTACCATGTAAACTCCAAATGTATAAATAGTGGTTTGCATTTTTTTTTTATAATCATTTCATTTAATATTTAATTATAAATATTTTTTATTTTGTTATTATAACACTGTTAAAGGCATAATTTTATTTTTTTTAAAATGTCTTTTTTTTTAAAAAAAAAATCAATACCTCAAAAAAAATTCTTTATAATTCATTTTTTAAATTTTTATATGATTACATTAACATGTAAAATCGAAATGTATAAATAGTAGTTGCATTTTTTATAACTATTTTATTTAGTATTTAATTTGGAATATTTTTTTAAAAAAATTTGTTATTGTAATGTGTTCTGCCAAGTACAATTTTGATAGCACAAATTTATTTATTTTTTTAAAAAAATGTCTTTCTATAAAATAAAAAAATAAAAATAAAAATAAAAACAATAGCTCAATCAATGCCATGAAAAATGTCTTTATTCCTAATTACATTAGCATATAAAATCCAAATGTATAAATAGTGGTTGAATTTTTTTTATAATCATTCCATTTAACATTTAATTATAAATA
Organism: Camellia lanceoleosa; assembly: GCA_025200525.1. Lineage (NCBI taxonomy): Eukaryota > Viridiplantae > Streptophyta > Magnoliopsida > Ericales > Theaceae > Camellia > Camellia lanceoleosa. Next base: position 4,010,009 of record CM045762.1, on the reverse strand, counting down.
TTTTTTTATTTTTTATTGTAATGTGTTGTGATAACAACTTTTTTTTTTAATGACAAAATTTGTTGTGACAACAATTTTTATGGCAAAAAATTTTTTTAAAAAAATATTTCTATAATTTATTTTTTAATTTTTATATGGTTACATTGGCATTTAAAATCCAAATGTATAAATAGTGGTTAATTTTTATAATTTAATTTTAAATTTTAAATATTTTTTTACAATCATTTCATTTAAAAATAAATTTAAAAAATGTATTAATGATGCAGAATTCATATTAAAAAATGCCACGGCAAAAGGGTGCCAATGATGAACCCCCAAGTGATGATATTGGTTGGAAATTTGGAACTCAAGTTGAAGGCACTAGGCATCATATTATTTGCAAATTTTGTGGACAACACATTAAAGGTGAGATTACGCGTTTCAAATAACATTTAGCACATCAAACAGGACAAGTGCGTTCTTGTCCTAATGTTAGTAGAGACGTAATGCAAGAAATGATGAAACATTTACAAAATAAGAAAATGAGTAAAGTAGACAAACAAAAGAGAAAAGCTGAATTGGAAGCACATATTAGGGGAGATGATCTCTATGATGAAAATGAAGAGGGAGATTTTGTAGATCTTCGAGATGATGACTCTGACTCTGATCCAGAGATGACCAGAGCTAGACAAGCAAGTATTCGTTCACAACAACAATGGGAGGAAAGGCAACAATTTAGACGAGGTGTTGCAGGTCATGGATCACAATACGATGCAGGTGGTAGTTCTGGTGCAGGGGGCAGTGCTCAAAGAATGCCAAAAGGGTCAGGCATTGCTAATGTTTTTCGTCGATCACAATCTGTGCGTGAAACTGGTAGGAGTGGACGTAATTGGATTCAGCCCAATGCTCCTGAAGCAAGGTTGAGGGCAATGGATGTAGAACTCCAAAAGAGCAAGAGTACAAAGCAGCGAAAAATCTCTACAATGAATTTACAGAAGCTAAAAGAGAGATTGGGATGGGCAGTGTCCAAGTTTATACTCTATAATCGTATTCCATTCAATGCAGTTGATTCAGAGTATACACAACTCATGGTTGATGTTGCTGCTGAAGTAGGGCCAGGAGTAAAGGGTCCTAGTGCTTATGAAGTTTCTGAAGTTTATTTAGGTATGGAACATGATGAAATGACAGAATGGATAGGATCATTCAAGGGAATTTGGGCAGAGAGAGGTGTATCCATCATGTGTGATGGTTGGAGCAGTCTAACTCGGCAACACATCATCAACTTCTTAGTGTACTGTAATAGAGGTACTATATTTCACAAATCAATTGATGCCTCTAATATTGTTAGTAGGACCGCTGAATATTATTTTGGGTTGTTAGATAAAGTTGTTGATGAAATTGGAGAACAATACGTTGTTCAAGTGGTAACTGATAATGAACCTGCCTTGAAAGTCACGGTAAAATGTTAATGAGAAAAAGGAAACATTTATATTGGATGACTTGTTCAACATAATCAGACGATCTCATGCTAAAAGACATAGCCAATAAGAAAAGTGTAGCAAAGGTGATTGAAGATGGTAAAACCATCACCAATTTCATTTATAATAGTGGATGGGTGTTGGATTTAATGAGAAAATTCACTGGAAGTAGAGAATTGATTCGACCTGCCATCACTCGATTTGCTACAAATTTTATTACCATTGAGAGTATTGTTAGATATAAACAACAATTGAGAGCTATGTTTAATAGTGATGAGTGGAAGAATTCTAGATGGGGGAAGGCAAAGACTGGGCAGCCTTACAATATGAAAAAAATTATTTTGGGAAAGGAGTTTTGGCAGAAAGCAACAGAGCTTTGTAAAGTTCATGAGCCCCTAGTAAGAGTATTGAGGTTGGTTGATGGAGATGAGAAGCCAACAATGGGTTTCATATATGAAGCTATAGATAGAGCAAAGTTGGCAATTAAAAGAAATTGTCGCTACTACACCGAGTATTGGAAAATTATTGATACTCGATGGTCTTTTCAATTGCATCAAGATTTGCATGCGGCAGGTAAGTGTTACTATTTCAATTATAAAATGTATATTTATTTACAATTATTAATTGTCTTCTTATTTTTGAAGGATATTTTTTAAATCCTCAATTCCAATATGGTGTTACCTCATCCAATGAAATGATAAGAGAACTGATGGATGGACTTAAAAAAGTAATTACCAGACTGGAGCCTAATATGGATGCTCAAGTGAAAGCAACAAATCAAGTACGTACCAATTATTTAAATTTTAATAGTAATCTACTTTTGCAAATGTTACTTGTAATGATTGTCCAAATTGTAGTTGTTGCTGTTTCGAGATAAACAGGAAACTTTTGGTACTCCTTTAGCACAAAGAGCATGGAAACAATCAAATCCAGGTTTTATTTTCAAAATTACAAATTTACAATATATAAATACTTAAATAATTTTTTATCATATTTTGACTTATGTCTAATGTAATGTAATTTTGTGCAGCTGAGTGGTAGATTATTCATGGCAGTTGTGCTCCTGAACTTCAAAAAATAGCTATGAAAGTATTAAGTCAAACCACTACATCATCTCATTGTGAACGTAATTGGAGTACTTTTAGTCTCATCCATACGTAGACGAGGAATAGATTGAAATATAAGAAAATTCAAAGATTAGTCTTCATCACCTACAACATGAGATTAAAATTGAGACACATTAAAAGAAGCAACCAAGAGGAGATTGATAGGAGTTTTAATCCTATTAACTTGGATTATATATTTGAAGAAGATAATCCAATAAGTCCATGGATAGAAGAAAGGGAAAATCCTTTGCTAGATGGTGTGGATAATTCTGAATGGCTAGATTTGGTCTCAGATGATGATGGTGGTGGTGGCAACGACAGCAATGGCGATGGTGGTGATGGCAGCGATGGAAATGATGGTGGTGGCACCCATAGATATCAAGCTCGACGCACTTCTCAAAGCTCAACTTCTACTCCAACTCAAAGTGATAATAGTGGTGGTTTAACACCATCTGATGGAGGAGGTGATGATGGTGATGGTGATGGTGAAGGCACTTCTCACGGTGACGGTGGTGGTGGTGGTGGCGGCGACAATGGTGGTGATGGCGGTGATGGTACTAGTTTTGGTGCAGGAAGTGAAGATTTTATTGGAGGATTTGGATTATGTGATGTTGGGGAACATTATGATATTGGAGAACCTGTTGCACCTTTACCCCAACTACCTAGGAGGTTTCGTGGTAGTGATACGTGGGGATGAAAGAAGAATAAGAAGTAGAGAACAACGACTTGATTCATCGATAGTAGTCATAGTTATCCATATCATCCTTACCCATTCTATAGGTGATAGCGAGCTATCCTTACCCACCTCAACAAAATTATCCTTGGCCCCTCAACAACATGGTCCTCCAGATACGGTTTGCCAAATTATCAACAAGCCCAACAAGGGTATGTTGATTCTTTTCAGCCAAGGTATCCATTTTCTCTCCCAATGCACAAAACAGAAAAGGATGACATGATGAGCACATTTACTTATATATTTTCTACTGGATGGGGTGAAGGTAGTAGTAATCAAGCTCAACAATCTGATTCCCAAGATGCACCACGTAACTCATTTTGGTGGGGTGAAGGTAGTAGCAACAATCAAGCTCAACAATCTGAATCCCAAGATGCACCACGTCACTCATTTTGGTAGTGACATTATGTAATTTTAGTAGTAACATTATGTAAAATGTCCTCTCTATTATTTGTGATTTATGCTATGATGTTATGTACTTTGTCAAGTTCTTCCATTAAGAATGTATACTTTTTTAAAATTATTTGAGTTAAAATGCAAATATGCTTCCACAAGTATAATAATTAAAAATAATTTTATACATCTAAGTCCAATAAAAGAAATTTTTGCCACAAGTGTAACATGCATTTATGACATATAAAGTCATTAATTATTGAAATAAAATGTAAAAAAAATTATTTTATAGTGATTTAAAAATATGAAATATATTGGATCATACTTAAAAATTATGAAAAAATTATCTAAATTTATTTTAAAACCCAATAAATATGATTCTAAAAAAAAATATGCGTATCAGTAAGTTTTTAGCAAATTGTGCGAAAAATAAAAAAATTCACGATTCAAGAATCAAGAACTGCTTTACATGCGGCCTTTACATCCTCAAGAATCAAGAACCTTGATCACACTTGATTTATAAAATTTTAGAAGAAAATTTTAGTAAACATCTATTTAAATTTTTGAAATTAAAAGACCATAATGTTATCATTCGAGTGAGACAAATGATCTATACTAGATAAGATATAGATGAATTTGATATTCAACTCTAGGAACTTTTAGACAAAAATTAATCGAAGAAACTAGAAACCCTCACTCTAGTCCAACTTTTATGGTAAGAAACCATGTTAAAATTAAAAAAGGAAAAAATGGTAGTCAACTGTAAACAGCTAAATGAAAATTTATAATTTGATGGATATTTTATTCCAAGAAAAGATGTTTTGGTTAACTTAACTAAAGGATAAAAAAAAATCTTTAGCAAATTTGATTGTAAGAGTGGATTTTGGCAAATTCAATTGACTGAAGAGTCAAAAAAATTGACAGCTTTCAGTACCCCTAGAGGACATTACCATTAGAATGTTATGCCCTTTGGGTTAAATACAGCACCACAGGTATTTCAACAGTGGATGGATACAATTTGTTGTGTAGTTTATATTGATGATATACTTAAGCATAAGAAACATTTAAAATTACTTTGTGAAAAATTCCAAAAACATGGAATTATTTTGTCTCCAAAAAAGATTGAACTAGAAAAGAATCAATTGAATTTTTGGGAATAATTTTAGACCAAAAAGGTTTAAAATTACAGGAACATATTTTGTCTAAAGTACGAGATGTACCTGATACTCTTGAAAATATAACACAATTACAGAGTTTATTAGGCATTTTAAATTATGGACAAAATTTTATCAAAAATTTTCAAAAATAGAAATTCCTTGATTAACCAAATTAAGGAAAAATGTTATTTTTGAATGTACAACAAAAAATATTGCTTTAATTAAACAAATTAAAGAAAATGTTAAAACTTTACCAGATGTTTATCTTTCTAAAACAAGTGATATGTTAATTTTAGAAACGGATGTCTCAGAAGCATGCTGGGGATGTGTTCTTAAAGTAATACCAAGTAACTTATGGGATGATAAAGACATACCTTTATCAGAAAATGGGATTAGACCAAGAAAAAATCCAATACCCATAAAATTACAACAAAAAAAAGAATTAATTTGTAGATATAATTCTGGAACATTTAAACCAAATGAACAGAAATATATTATTTTTTAAAAAGAATTACTTGCAATAAAATTGGCAATAAAAAGTTTTCATAGTTACTTATCCCCAGAAAATTTTATTGTACACACTGATAATAAGACAGTAAGAGATCTCTTGATCAATAAAAAACCTATTGAGCAATGAAGAATATTAGACTGGTATAATAAAATTTTTGAATATACTTTTGAGGTAGAACATCTTAAAGGTACTAACAATTTTCTTGCAGATTTTCTTAGTAAAAATTGTTTCAAAAAATTAAATTACTAAACAAGTAATTTTAATTTTTGCAAAAAACCTTTAGACCAATAAGAAACAATGGACAAGGGTAAACAACCCGCTCAAAGAGATTGGGTGACAATTACTAAAAAAGCAATTCCCAAACAAGAAAGGGTTTATGTTGTATTCGCAGGAAAACAACATGGAATTTATACAAACTGGAATAAATACAAAAAGCAAGTTTGGAGATTTCCAAGAGCCAGTCATAAATCATATGATAGCATGACCAAAGCTAAAAAAAGCTTTTTATAGTGCACCGGCTATGCCTGTTTATCAAAAGAATTTTTGTCAAATGAGAAATAACCTAGTTCCAACTAATATTCAGACATCTAAACAAGATGAATCTGAGATAAAATAAAAAAAAATCAACCCTGGTATATCCAGAGAAATTTATACAGAACTCAATGGAGTTTGGAAAACTCACATTGTAGATAATAAAGTGAAATTTCAAAAACACATGGGAGTTTTAACCAACAAATTAGCTGAGCAAACAACTAAATTAAAAGATTTGCAAAATTTTTATTTCAATATCCTTAAACAAATGAATTTGAATGAAGATTTTAGTTTTGAAAAAATAAATAATTTTCTTCAACTATCAGACCTCATATCAGATGAGTTTTCTGATCCAGTTTTTGAACAAATAAAAAGAATTTGTCTTTTTTGAAAAAGTAAGAACTTTGCTCTCAAAATAAATTTTTCTATTAATCAAAAATCGAGTTGAGGATCATCATAATAAGATTAGACAAATCTTAGAATGATTTTATAATAAATTAAATTTTAAAGATGGAATTTCCAAAATAACCATAATGGCAAATCATGACATGTGGTATTTTGAAGATATAGATTGGGGAATAACTAATCAAATTATTTTTCAAATTTTAAATCTAATCCAATGGATAGAATATCCAATGATCATCAAAGCAATGCTCTCATGGGTAGTAAAAGGCTTCCAATGGAATAAATATTTTACTTTCTGGATCTCCATCACTGTTGGTTGGCAGGAACGAGAACATTTTTTTCCAACCATACCAAATTTGGTATCTTAAAGAAACTAAAGATTTTGAATTTGAAGATGATTATTTAGATGAAGATCGTCGAAGAGAGCGATTGGAAAATATCCGAAAACTTTTTTTGACAGAATATTAGATAGACAGTCTAATATCTACTTCACAGGCAGCGTCCAATATCCATAGTTCAGCAAAATTGCCATTCATAGTCACAGATAGTATAATACTATTTGTAATCCATTTTCTCATAACATATTAAAGATCTCTTACACAAATTAATGAGGCTCTTGACATGTTATTAAATCTCAAAAAGAGAAATAATTTGGATCTTCCATTGGAACTAGCCATGACTGCGGATAATGTAGAACATTTTCAGAATGAGCAATACAACCAGGATCCTGATTCCCCTCCATCAGAGACTGATGAAGAATATCACAATCTCATAAACCGAATGGAAGCATAGTAGACCCCACTATCAAATGCAGATGTCTCCTGATCGACTCCAACATTATCCAGAACACGTGGAGCAACTTGCATTATTAGGCGAAAAGTGGTCAGACAAATCCTTTTAGCAGACGCTACATGACAAATCAGCTCAGCCAAATCTTACCTATAACAGTCCATCTCTTTGAAAACCAGGGAGGGTAGACAGTGTATAAAATTGTAGAAGTGTATATAATTGTAAAAACTGTAGAAGATTGTCAGAAGATATGAACTAAAAAGTCCTTCTAATTATTGTCGTTTAGACTTTTTGTATCTAATGTATTTATTATGTTAGGATTTTTTTTTTTTTTCTAGCCTTTGGAAAACCAAAAAAGCCTATGGTTAAGCTTGATGACTTTTTTGTTTGTATATGTAAGATGTAGTCTATAAAGTGGCCTTCAAGCCAACATAATATACAATGTAAATTCTCTCTATCCTTGGTTGCCTACTTCTTCTCTAACTTCTAACTTCTCTTAACATCATAACTCCATCATAATAATAAAAAGCTCATTTTCTTTTTTTGTTTTGTAATTAGTATCAGAGCTTTGTAAAGAGCTTTTGAAAGCAAGATCAAGCTATGTAAGTATTTCTTTCTACGTCTAAATTTTTGATACATATAAATGTGTGTGGTGTGCTTTATGTTATAAAAAAAAACTTTTTTTTGTCAAGTTTAGTCTTTAATTATGTATCTTTTGTATTTTATATTTTCATAATTATTTGTTTTATTTATAGTTGTTGTAAAACTTATATACTTAGTGTATGTCAAAGCCCATATAGTCATTAAGATCTTTTAACTATTGGTCATAATTAAGTCTTTAAGATCATAAAGAGAGGTTTTAGGCACCAGATAAATATACTAGGAGGATCTTAAGTACGAACAACAATTTATAATGGCAATTAACCCTGAAGATATAATATGCTTTGAAAATACAAAAAAAAAAAAAATATTAATAATAAATATGACCATAGTTTGCATATTACTAAAGAGTTTGCAAATATAAATAGTGTGTGTTCCACTTTAAATAATAATACGGATATTATATGTTCTTGGTTTTCTAAATTAGATAAAAATCAAAACAATAAATCAAAATTATCTAGAAACCAAAGTAGTCTATAGAATCTAAAATGGACAATTTGGGTTCTATAATAAATATTGACTTAAACAAAGAAGCAAAAAATCAAATAAACAATTTGGTGACAAAATTAGAAATTTTATCTTTCATAAACAATGATAAAATGAATAGTCAATGAGATAACTCCATTTCTAGACTATTTCATGGTACAGAAGATATTATGGTACAGAAGATATTATGGTACTTCAAACCAATACCTATAATAGGACTGAATATGAAAATATTGTTGAAATGTTGGATTATTGAAGAAAATTATATAAACACACAGATTTAGATATTGATGAAAGAAATAGGCTACTAGATCATATAAGAGAAACTTATCTAGAACATGAAGCCCTTTTACAACACTTTAATTATGATATTAATATGTCAACTAATGATGATGATAGTCAATCATCTTCATCTAAAGAAATAATAGATCAAGATGTTTCACCAGAAATAAATAAGGGAAAAAGAACGGCAGAAGAGCCAATTGATCTCGAATTATTTGGCATATGGAGAGATGAATAAAATTTTGACTTTATTAAAACAAATAAAGTTAAAAATGATACTAACACTGGAAGTACCTTCAATTCTATACCTGAGCCAGTAATATCTAGAAAAGATAATAATCATAAGTATCCAATAGCTCAAAATGGTACTTATTTAGATTTGTCTCATGTTCCATTTAAGGATAAACCATAAGCAATTGATGATTGGGCACAATCATTGTCCATCATTATTACTAAATATAAAAACAGTTGGTCAAAGGAAACATTCTTTGATTATATTGCAGCAACTCTCCAGGGTGATGTGTTGCAATGGTTAAGACAGTGGAAAAAACCTGAAATTGAAAAAAGTCAAAAAACAGCTTTGTTGGCAAGTTTTCTCACACTTGATACAATATTAGCTGAATTTGCAAAAATCATAAAAGAAAACTTATGTGGTTTTGTAGGAGATACTAATTTGCAAGCAGATACAAATTATATTTTGACTAAATTAGAATTATATAATATTTTTCTTTTTGAAGACTATGTTCAAACTTTTAAAAAATATTATTATCTTATAGGTAAATTACACTGACCTCCCCTATGGTTTACCTTAATTACAAGGACCTCCCTTGCAGTTCCAAAAATTACATAAATCTTCTTTACTTTTGAAACTAATATACAGATACCCCTTTTTGTTACCCATCCGTCTAAATTCAAATAGATTTGCCTGATATCATCCAAAATTATTGTTCAAATTCCAATATTGTCCTTACCTCCCTTATACATATATATATATATATATAAACATACATATCTTATATATATATACATATCACTGTACTCGCTATCTCTCTCTCTCTCTTCCCTCTCACTCTCTCTCTGTGTTCATCAAAAACCGTCGATCTTCATTAATCGGAGCTGGAATGTGACACCCCAAAATTTAAGGACATCATAATAAGATTTAGAACTTAAAATCAATATTGCTACCAATATTACTAACATCCATTAATTAACAACCCAGAATTTAAAGTTCTTACATCACAACTTAGTCTTAGTACATAAAAGAAATGACACAAATATAAAAAGAAAACTAGAGAAAAACTAGAAATTTTAGAAAATAGTTCATGGAACTTGGCATTTTTCAAGCTAACCAAGGTTGAATGTCATCTTGTAAGGCCTCGATGTTTCCTTCGGTTTCTTCGGTACGTGGCATAAAACGCCAGGGCAACGGAAATGCCAGTGAGCGATGAGCTCAATAAAATACTACAACCCGAAAATACCCACCTCGATAATAATACTCACAATTTATGAATAATGTGTAATAACAGAATAACAAGTAATATTTAGTAAGCATAAAAGGAATGTTATCAGTTGAAATAATAACAATAGATAATAATAAATCAAATAAAAAAATATAACAAACGAAAGCAATATTTCATCATAAGGAATATGTCCACATTTCTTTTTAAAGTTTCATAGATTTAGTTTATCAGATAAATTTAAGTAACTCCCCGCGAAGCACTATTTCCACTCAACCGCTAAGCAATGGCCACGGGCAATTTTGACTTCCCCTTGGTCAAATGTTCAAATATTACTTACTGTAACTACCAATGATGCCCACGCACCAGGGTTACATACCCGAGTCGTAACATCACGGTCTGCCCCAAGGAAACGGTCTATGTGTGACACCCGCACCACCAACCTTATATCGCCTACACCGATAAGAGCCGAAATACCTTCACATGCCATGTTAAGGTTCACAACTCACTTGCGCAAGATTCTAAACCGGGCTCACCCCATCACTTTTAAATTTTAATGTATCATTGGTTAAATTTCGTATTTCTTTACTTGTTGAGATATTCACAATAATTCAACATTTAATTACTAATAATGTTACAGCAACTCATTAAAATTTCCAACATAAAATATTACATATGTCACACAATAGTAAACAAATGTATAAAATTTAAATAAACAATTTATTTAGACCATGGTATGAAATAATAATGTAGCTAGCAAAAAGAAGAAATAAATCATAATCGCACACATGCATGGATTTTTAATCTACAAGATTAGATTAGCACAATATTAAAGTTTTTTGTCCAAATAAACAATTGAAGAGATAATTTTTGATTCCTCTTTAGTCTGCCAGAATTTTCAGAATGCATAACTCGTAATTACAATTATAAATAAATTACTTATACAACTCTAAAATTCATATAAATTTACCGAATACTCAATAAACATGTTATGGTCATTTTTCAGAAAGAATTTTCCAAAAATAAATTATAAATAATTCTGAAAAATTTCAAGAAAATTTATGACACAGATCTATCACATTTTCTTAAATTAATTCCATACTTAAATTTATAAATCGATTCCATAATCTAAAAATTTATTATGAAACTAGACTTCTCAAATTTCATTTTTTTTGTTTAGAAATTACCATATTTGGTTTAATATAAAATTTTTAATGATTTTTTAAACACATAGTAAAATCTGCCTATAGCTCTAGATTTGGTTAAAAATCTATATAAATTCGTAAAAAACTCCATAATTGTTAAAACAATTCATGGATGAAGTAGACATCATTCTAAACAACTTTGTAGAATAAAATATTTTCAAATTTTGAGTATAAAATTATCCAAAAATTCGTACAAATTTTCTGACAGATTCAAAGACCAAATAAATTCTTCAATCCTCCCTTTAATGGTATAAACTACACATGCAAGTCTATTTTCACAATAATACCATGACTTTAAGACTATCAATATTTTCAAATATTTGATACACACATCATAAAATTTACATACATATATAAAAATTTATATCTATAAATTAGTCATTTTATCATATGAATATAATCTGAAATTTCAACAGTAAAAAAAATGAGAGGGTTGAGAAGGTTTTCTTACTTAATAATAGGATGATGAAATGGTAAAAAAAAATTTAGCTTCCTTAATCTCCCACTCTTTTTATCCTCCTACTCAATTCAGCAAATTTTCTTTTCTTCTCTCCTTCACCAAATTCAAGCATGCATGGATATATATACAATGCATTGCTGAGACTTTCCCCTCTCTCTCTCTCTCTCACACACACACACACACACACACACACACACACACACACACACACATTTTTTTCATTATTATATATATTCACTTTCTCTCAATTTTAAGAAGGATGATGGGTTATGGTTCCTATACCACCATGCAAACAAGCAGGTGGCATTCTACTGCCACGAAAATTCTTTTTTTTTTTTTTCTGTGTGTATTTGTATGGGTTTCTTAAGGTTTTTAACTAAGTTATTTATCAAAGATAATTATTATGTTGAATCCTTATTAAAACAATTTATAAATAACAAATATTGAACACCCACAAAATTATTATTCTTAATAATATCTTTGTTAGTGATTGAATTGGGTTAATTTAAAACTAACTTTTACACTACTATATATTTCAAATAAACTCTGGATAAAATTAATTAATTAATTAATTATTATTATTATTTTGAATAATTAAATGCGGGTTTTCACATGGAAGATTAAGATCAATCAATTTTTCACTACCCAATTTCGATTTCACTGGTTTAGTAGCAACAACTGTAGTAGTAATTATTGTTGATGATGATAACCTAATAACATGTGATCTTTCATGTCCACCCAATGCTTGGCCGTCAGCAAAAACTTTGTAACAAACAGGGCATTCATGAACTGTCTCTTCTACAACTCTAACCTTAGTCTCTAATGGGGGTTCACGAATCGAACCACCATTGTTGTGAGCTTTGTTCTTCTTGTGACTCGCTCTGTGACCACCAAGTGCTTGACAAGATCAAAACACTCTGTGAAAAGTCTCGTATTTGTACTTCTTTCGAATCCGAGTCTTGTTGCTCTGTTTTTTGAACTCGTCTGAGTCGTACTTGGTCTGTTCATTTTCTTCTTCATCTTTTTCTTCGTTTCTCAATATCCATTTGTCTCTCGATAACATCAACAAGCAATAAGTGAGTTCTTCTTCTGGGGAGGTCTCGGAGATCGAACTCATTGGCGATTCGGGCTTGCAGGATTGGCCCAATTTAGGTTTCTTTGACTCTAGTTCTTTTGAGGTCTGGTTATAACGATGGTGGCGATCTAGGTCTGGAATTCAAGACCTCCAAATTCGCTTGGATCGTCTTCGAGTTGGGTTCTTGGATGACTAGGTCCCACTCTCTCTGTCTTGAAGAACCACAGACGAACCAGCAAAAGAGAACTCAGGATCGACTATCGACTAATCGACTGCTCTTTTTTGGGTTTTTGATTATGGAGGTTTGGAAGAGAGTGTGAGGAAGACAATGGTAGAAATGGGTAGTAGAGGAAGACAATGATACAGAGTGGGTTAGGTCTTTGGGGAAGACAATGGGTTGAAGAGTATTATGGTCAATTTCACTGTCAAGTTAACGTCGTTAATGTTCTTTTGACCCGAATGGGGTATCTATATATTAGTTTCAAAAGTAAGGGAAATCTATGTAATTTTTGAAATTGTAGGGGAGGTCCCTATAATTAAGGTAAACCTCAAGGGAGGTCAATGTAATTTACCCTTATCTTATTGATCCACTAGCAAATCAACCCTAGTTGGATTAATTTTTCCATAAACTCCCTAATCTATGGGATGAGTTATGTATTAAAACATATCTTGATTTTCTCAAAAAAATGGGGAAAGAAGAATATGATAATCTTGGTTTTCGCATTAATTATGTTCTAAGACTGATAGCAGATCGGTGTCTAGAAGCAAAGGCGAAAAAATAAATAAAAAATCAAATTTCCAACTCACAATATGGTCAAAAATGTTATGATAAAATTTTAAAAGAAAATTGAAAATTTTGTTGTAGTACATTTCCTAAACGAAAAAGATTTTCCAAAAAACGTAGAAAATATAAATGGAAACCTTGGAAAAAGAACAAAATTTTTTCAAAAATGAAAAAGTATATTCAAAAAAAGAAACCAACAGATGTTTTAAAAAAGAAAACTTGTAAATGTTATATTTGTAACGAAGAAGGTCACTATGCACCCGAATGTCCAAAAAGGGAAAAAGTGCAAAGAAAATTATAAAATTTTCTTGAATAACAAGATTTTAAATAATATATGGTGAATAAATTTTTGATAGAGAAGAAATCTTATACGAAATTTCTAGTGATGAAGAAAGTTCAGATGAAGAACTAATTTTTACAATGGCCAATATAGATAGTCAAGAAATATCTCAAGAATCAGATAGTATATCTCAAGAAGAATTATAGGCAATTGGACTTGGAGATGTAATTGGAGAAGAAAAATTTTTTACCGACGAAGAATTAGCAAAATTCAAAAAAATGCAAGAAGTTATTGTTCCAGAAATTTATAAACTTTCAAAATTCAATTTCTTATTAGCAAGAGTGTTTGAATAATACAGTGGTAACACTCTAACAAAATGGTTAGAAGAAGGAAATATTGATATTCCCTTTTTTGATAAGAAAAAAGGTTGAAAGATGGAAAAAGAAATATGCTGAAATTCAATACATTCATATTGGATTAATTCAAGTAACCATAACTCCATCATAATAATAAAAAGCTCATTTCCTTGTTGTTTTGTAATTGTTAGACAAATATCCATAAATTGTGGGTGCAACTTACAGCTGTTGTTCCTATTCATGACTTATATAATTCAAAAACTATTTTATATAGTATTATCAAATAAGGGTGAATAGTGGATATTTCAACCCGTTCAAACTGATCGAATTGAACCGATCTATCTTATTTTGGATGTGTAGACACTCAATTTTTGATCGCCCTTAAGACTTGAGGGTTACTGATGGTTTACTTAGTGATGCAAGCTATACAGAGCAAAGTTCAATTTCTTCGGCAAGAGGAGAGTTAAATCCCAACCTTACACCCCATTTTGGACCAAAGCTATTTTGAATGGTTTTTAGACCTTAAAACCCTCTCTTTCAAAACATTTTTGAAATAAAGTTTCTACGATGTTCTGAGGCTCGCATTTTGTCAAATATTGCGCTTTTCGGTAAACCGAGCGAGGACAAAGTGGAAATGAATGAAAGAGAGATGAAATCTTTGAAAAATCTTTCAAAACACCTTGTTTAGGGGTTTGGAGTTAAAGAAAAGAGGAGAAAATGGAAAAAACCTAGCTGAGGAAGAAGTTGGGCATGAATCGCTAAGAGAAAGTCTAGCGGTCCACGCTAAATCAGGCTTATCTGTCCATGCACTTGGATTTAAGTTATGAGGCTTCCATCGCTGGAAATAAGACTTCTGGGGCTTCATTTTACACTCAAGAATCTCCTAAAGCCAAGTCCGGATAGGGGAGATATGGTTGGTTGAAGTTGGGCATCATTCCGGTTAGACCGAAACCAAGCAACCTTCACTAAAAAGAGGAATAACTTTTTTAACAGTTAGAATTTTTATGCAAGGCTTCCACCATTGGAAAGCTTACTTCTGTGGCTTCAATTTGGACACAAGAATGACCTGAAAAGAAGTTCATATGGGGGAGTTATGCCCATTTAAAGTTGGACCTGCAGAGTAGAATTTCCCGTCGGCCACAAATATGTGCAGTTGGCCAAACAAGTAGCAGATTGGCCATCACAAGTAGCAGACCGGCACTCAAGATGGCCGGCCGGCCAAGAGTGACCCAAATTCATTTTTTTTTGAAGATATTTCTCCTCCAGCTG
Source organism: Camellia lanceoleosa (assembly GCA_025200525.1). Lineage (NCBI taxonomy): Eukaryota > Viridiplantae > Streptophyta > Magnoliopsida > Ericales > Theaceae > Camellia > Camellia lanceoleosa. The sequence goes on along the minus strand of CM045762.1, from coordinate 3,994,613 downwards.
TTTCCAGCTTGTGCCACCTGTCCCAAATCAGATATTTTCGACCAAACTCTTACCTTTTGCTATATATAGAGCCAAATATCTCATTTCTAAAGGGGTAGAACTTCTTGAACAAGTTTTAGGAGCCTCTCTCTCTAGAAAAGTTCTCTCTCTCTAGAAATTTCAGAGCAAAAGTTCAGTTTTTCACTCAAGCTTGCTCTCCCTCTTGACTTTGTGTGCATGCAAGAGATATACTTGAAGATATACCTCACCTTTGCCTAGGCATCCTTAATCAAACTCAACCACCATTGGGCTGAGGTTCTTTGAGGATCATTTTGAACTCCAAAAGCTAGTTTTAGCTCAAAGTTTGGACCTGTTTTGCAGTTGTGCTTCAAGGGTAAGCCTCTCTCTCTTTTAAGCTCATTTTGTACACTATCTTGGCCAACTTTGCATGCTTGTTTTGCCACCCTTTTAAACTGTTTTTGGCTTGGTTTTGAATTGAAGAAAACTCCGTTTTCAGTCCTCAAAATGATGGTTTAGGCCTATTTTGTGCTAGGGGGTTGTCCTCCCTTTTGCTCATTGGCTTGTAAAACCTTGTGAGCTAACTTTCAAACTTTTCAAACAACATCTTTTTGGCCTTCAAACCACTGAATTCCAGAGGAATTTCAGTGGTAGAAAAACTTGTTTTGAGGGCCCAAATAGGAGAGGGTGGTCCCCTCTCCTCTTGTCTTGCTTGCTAGTGTTGATGGCCAACCAAATGAGCATGTATTTCTACTTCTTGGAGGCTTTGTTTAGGCTCATTTTTTTGACTTTCCATACCTTCCATAACTTTGTTTTGGGCTGTCATGCTCACCTCTTGCATGCTTTATACACTTGTAGTGTAAATCTTCTTTGTTAGCCTTATATGCTTGATGTTATAGCCTATTATTCTAGCATGTTTTGGTTCCACTCCAGCACATCTTTGGCTTTGATTTAACATGCTTGAGGTCTGATTTAAATGGTTTTGGTCATGCATGTTTGGTTTTGCATAGCTATGGTGTATTTGGCTTTGTTAGCCTTGCACTTTGGGCCCCTTAGCATGTCATATTTGAGCTATTTGCATGATATGGAATCATTTGGTAGGTAATTTTAGGCCATAAACTTCTGCCATGCTCTCATGATTATCACTTTTTCATTGTGTTAAAGAGTTGTGCCCTTATGCCTTGTTTGTGAGCTAATTCGGGAGCCTATCTTTCTTGCCATCTTTGCTGTGAGTCCAGCATGTTTTTGTTACCATTTTGACCTGCCTTAGGTCTGTTTTGAGTACTTTAGGTCATTTGAGCATTGTTTGGTATGGTTGTAGTATTAAGCCCTCGACAAGCTTTGTATTTCGGGCCTCTTGGCATACTTTATTTGAGCTATTTGCATGATTTAGCACCCTTTGGAATGTAATTTTAGAGCTTACTTCATTGCTAAAATCTCACATTTGTCACCTCTTCATCATGTTTGAGAGTTGTGCTATTATGCTTAAGTCATGGGTCAATGCATGAGCATGCATTTCTTTACTTTTTCAAGCCATGGTTTCAACATTTTGGCCACTAATTTGGGCATAGCCGAGGTCCTTCCATTTTGGTTTAAGTCCATCCCTTGCATGTTGTTGCATACTTGTCTTGCATGTTGTTACATGCTTGCTTCATTTTGCATGCTGTGACACGTTATATATGTTCATATGTTTAGGTTGAATGCCTATTGCATATTGCTTGCTTGCATGCTCATGTTGCATTAGCTTGCTTGCACGCTTAGGTTGCATTGCATTGGGTGTGCAATCCCTTGCCTCTTGATCAACTATGATAGAGGTTTGGGACCCCTTATGTGTTTTTGTGCATTTCATTTGATATTGAATTGCACACTTGGCTTCTTTGGCCATCATGCATTGAAATGCGTGAATTGGTGGTCTGAGGGTTGAGAACTACACACCTTTGAGTCTTAAACATGATAAGGGGTGTAGTTGTGCAGACATTGTCTTGTAAATGTATTGCCATGCTCTGTTTGTCCTCTCACAAAGAAAACAAAGATTCGAGAACAGAGATGGCCGATCGGCCATCTGAAGTGCCGGTCAGCTACAAATTGTTGGCCGAGAGCCCTATTTTTGGTCGATTACCAGTTCTTCTTGGCCGATGGCCTTGCCTCTTGGTCGATGGACTCTCAGCATGTCCCCAAGGTGGTTTAGAAGTATCCTTGAGACTTGTGCAGTTTTCAGAGGTGCAGAGCAGTGCAAACAGAGGCAACATGACATGGCGATGGATTTCCGAGTGAAGCCGACCGAGCATGCATGCATCTCTCTTCCTGTGGTTGTTTTACTGCTTTAGTAGCTTAATTAATTTGTTTAATTAGTTAAGTGTTGTGTAATAATTAATTAGCTTGTTAATTAGTTAATTTGTATTATTCTTTCGGACCCTTCGTCGAGAGGGCGAATTTTGTAATAAGTGTGCGTGAATGTGTGAATGTCTTTTAACCCCACGTCTTTCTCCCTTTTACTTACCTGCTTTCAATGGTTAGTTTTAGGTCATGTTTCAATTAGCATTCCTATGCTCGCATGTTTGCATCATTAATCTGTATTGCATGCACCAGGCTCAGCGCATCATGCTAACTGCATAGTATTTCAATTCCAACTTGAATAAGTGTATTGAGTTGTCGCATTTCACATGCCATTCTTAGATAGCCGAGCCTATTCTAGTTGCATTTTGCATATGTTGCATTAGACATCTTAACATAGCTAGGATCATGTATTGATTATTAACTAGCTATTGTTTTGGCTCGAAGTACTAGGTAAGCTTTTATGCTTTAGCATCTTGTATGTGTGTGAGTGTTAACATGACAGCATGCTTGCCATGAGGCTAATTGCTTATGTGATATAACTGTCTGAATGCCTATGGGTGAAGGTTGGGTTACTTGAATTGGGACAATTCATTGAAATCCGTGTTTTAGCCTACTCGTAAGTAACAAACTTCAAATCATTTTCAAACAAACAGATATGCGATACTTTGTTCCGAATTAGGCGATCTAGTCTATACTTGTGTGTTGTGCGCATCACATAGTAATTCTAACTAATTAACCGGATAAGAACGCATATGTTTTCAAAAACAAGATATCATGTTTAGTACAGGCCGATCTTCGGATCGAGCAAGCGGCGGTGCTCATAGATAACCTTTCCCAATCGTACCCAAGTTCCCGAGCCGAGGCAACTTTGGTGATGATAGACACGTGGCCTTAGGCAACGAGTCAGGGTTTTCTAAATTCCCCCAAATAAAATATTTAGGTGGCGACTCTGTATCTGGCAAAGCAATCCATGTTTAGCACTTCTTTCTTAAAAATCAGTTTTCCAAAACGATTTACCGTATTTGGACTCTTTGGTGTTTTATCAGTCTTGCATTACACTTTGCGAGATCAGATTAAGAACCGTAACATTGAGTTCGAACTGTAGAACCAAAGCCCCCAAGGCGCGTCTACATGATGGATATGTGATGACGAGTAGACGGCTGCGGATTGATTTTTTTCAATCCGCCTAGTCTTGGACAGATGGCTGATTTGAGAATTCTTTGGCCGTAACTGAACAGCCAAATCGCAAGTACCCCTATTAATTCGTAAAATTTTGTATTTTCAATTTATTTAGATATTTTGTTTGTATTTTTAATTGAAAAATAGTTTAAATATTGTGTTGTGTTTTCAATTTACTTTCAATTTGAAAATCTTTTTATCAAATGGCAAGTCTTCATATTTGGCATTTTTGTATGAAAAATATAAAGTTTAATTTTGTCATTTTCTTAAAAATCAAATTAAATAGTTTTTGAATAAAAAAATTAATGAAATAGTTTTGATAATTTTGTCATTTTGGCATGATTTTCTTATATGTATTTATTATTACTATTTGATAATTTACTTGATAATCTTTTGATTATGTTAAGTTGGATTATTATCCAAAAAAATATATTAACAAGTTGTTATATTATATTCAAAATTTATAAAAGTTTAAATCGTTAAATCGATTCGCATCCATTCGTCAATTCGTCAATTCACATCCGTCAATTCAATTAATAAATGTAAATTAATTTTTTTCAATCCATCAAATCAACAAACGAATGACAAAATTAAAAATTTCCTACCTACAACCGAAGCACGAACTCCTCTCCTATGAAAGGTGATGGACCCCTAGCGTCTACTCTAAAAATTATTAGAGGCCATTGAAACTCAAAATCGAACCAAACATACTATTCATGACTCTTAACTTACGATTAAACTAATCATTCATAATCTATTGAAATTCAGCAATGCTAGGTATCATGAAAAGTCTTTCATGAAAATGGTCATGAAAGATTTGTGACCTTTGGATTGCACTTACAATAAAGCACCACACACTACTCAAGGTAATCTAAAGGTCACAAATTTTTTATGATCATTTTCATGACAAAATTTTCATGATCTCTAACATTTCTCATTGAAATTAAACCAAACCAACTTAATATAATTTGAGTTCGACTGAACTATAATTATAAAATAATTCATTAAAAAAAAAAATTAAAATAATTGATAAGATATAATGTCACATCTAACTTATAATTATTTTATTTTTTTCTCATAACTATCAAATCAATTAACTTTCCAAACACAATTATTTTAGTTAAATTAAAATAATCAAAAAATTAAATAACTAATTAAAATAATCAACTTCTCAAACAAGGTCATAATCATCGTTATAAATTTTGCTTAAATTCAATATTACATCATTGGAAGTATGAACTAACAATAATAACAAAAATGAGTGAGACCTCTAAAATTGGAGCTCTAAAGGGGTATTAATTTGTCTTTTTCCCCCTTCTATTTTGTCTTTTACCTTCCTCTTTTTTTTTCTTTTTTTTTTTTTTTTTTTTTTAAATGGTAACAGCTCATTAGAGTTGCTTTTGAGCAGCTCTAATTAGAGCTCTCTAGCAAAGCCCCAATAATAATAAAACAACAATACATCAGTACAATAAATAAGTGTGAAATATTGTAACAGAGTGCAAAGAAGAATAAAATCATTATTTTAAAGTTATGAAATAAAGAATGGCCTAGGATACACCATCTATTTACTTGAAGACTGGCATCTCAACTTAAATAATACTTGTTCCTGGCTTGACTTGAACTTCGATGTAATCCAACAAGTTCCTTATTTTTAAATTTAATTAACATCAACCAAACTAAATTAAATTGATAAAGATTATTAAGTTAAATATTCAAAATGTATATGGTATCTAGTGTATCCCAAGTTAAAACATACTATATATATATAACCATCTCCAAACTCCTTCCTAATTAATCCCACCCCTCATTATTTAATGTTTGTGTGTAATCACTAAAACTACATATTATTATATTTGTTATAATGATTATTTATATAAGGATCAACAGCAAACTCCACAACAGATCGGAGCTCATCCCAGTCCTCATACTTAACAAAGTTGTTCGCAGCGTCAGGGCTAAGAAAGCTCGAGTACGATGCTGTGGTGGTGGATGAAGCTTGAGCTTGAACTTGAGATTGAGATACATAGCTCAACTGGTCTACAACCATGAGGTTCGTTTCATCGACATGATCATTGATGAATTGCTTTTTCTCATTCTGTCGAATACCCTGAGGAGCTCCCCCGAAGCTAATGTAATCTTCAGTACTGTCAGACTCATCCACAGTAGTACTGCATGCTTTAGAACTTGCAGGATTTCTTTTACCAGATAGTTCTCTCCAATCTGGTATGCACTTTCTGTATGATACATTTCGCTTGAATATTCGACAAAGTGTCCAAACTTCCTGTAAAACCCATCAACAAACAAGCATAAAGATATGATACAAATGAATTTTAACCCAAAATAATGGAGGTTTAATTTAGATAAAAGGGTAAATAACATTTTGAGATTTTCTATTTTATATCAAATCTTACTTTAGTCTATCATTAACAATCAACTCCCAATATTCCTGTTAGTTTTGTGTTAAATTGTATGACAGAAATTGTCATATCACTCTCACATAATGCATTTTTTAGAATAAAGATAAAATTTATTTACTTTCTTTTCCTTCTTTATTTCTTGATTGTATTTTATAAATCCTTCACCATCACCACCTTTTCCCCACTATTGTCCTAGTCAGTGACGGAGTCAAAAAAATTAGGTTAAAGGAACACTTATTAATTATAATTTTTTATTTAAAAAAAAATTATGAACAACATTAAGAAAATCATAATTTTATAAGATAAATTTAAACATAAAAAATTACATATTCATTAGTAATAAGAATAAATCAAAATTCTATAATAGTGTGAAATAGTTCGGTGTGGGATGATGATGTAAGTGTGCAATTTTAGCACAAAAAATTATGGATCAAAATTCCTAATTTTAAAAAATAAAAACACATCATTTATAGCATAAATTATTATAAAATCTATTTAATTTTTATCTGACAGAAAAATATTAAAGAGATAACATTACTTATAAATGATGTGTTTTGAATGAAAATTATTAAACAGTCTTAGAGTACCATATGGCGTTACCTACGTGATGCTCAAAGTATAAAAAATCACAAATCACACAAACTGGTACGTCAACTACTTGAAAATAATGAGTTTATTATATCAAATCTATAATATTTTTCCTTACACTATTAATTTAAACTACAATATAAATAATATCACATAGTGTTCCCAAAGTAATAAATAAGTACTTGTTGTGAACAATATAATAAATCATTAGCCAAAAAATATATTAAGAAAAAAAAAAAGAAAATATATTTTATACATGACAATAACAAAAAAAAAAATAATTCAAAACTGAGAGGGCACATGACCCCTGGCCTTGGGCTGCCTCCGCCCCTAGTCCTAATATTTTCTTGCAGTCCCCACCCTTTTTCCACTACTCTTGCCAACCCATTCTCGCTATCCCAACCCTTCACCACCCGCTCCCCACCACACCTTGGCAGGAAGGGGAGTGTGGTTGTCGGGCAAATGGTGGGGGGTGGCGGGTGGCGGGGTCGTGGGGTGAGTGGTGAAAGATTAGGGGCGGGTGAAATGGTGGCAATGGCAGGAAAGGGTGGTGGTTGATGATTGGTTCAACAAAAATTACAATACAAACAGAAAATTCAATGAAAAAATAGAAAAGATAAAGAAAAAGAAAAAATATTACATTTTTAGCCTAAAAATGTTTGGTCTCATGACAAGTAAAGAACCAAATAAGATTTAATGTAAAGGGCAAAGTGCATAGTGTATAAAACAGTAGTTTCTTACAGCTTCTTGAAGGATGGTTTTAACATCCAACTCCATGTGTTTGGTACTTTTGTCATCATGATCGGCCGGAAGGCGAAACTCATGCATCATCCAATCAGTCTTGGTCCCCTTCCCAGCGCTACCTCGATAGTACACCAGTGATTTCTTGAGCCCAATGCATTCACTCCGGTCTTGTCCACTAGCACCGGCACCGGTATCCATAGAATATATCGGCCTGTCGATACCGGTTGCCTTCCAAAACCCAGAACCAGAGCCAGTCACTCTATTAGGTCTTATACTGTTTCTGTATTTTCTCCCTCTTTTGCAAAAGAAGTACCATTCCTTGTCTCTCACGTTACCACCCTCTGCATATTCCCCCAAAACAAATTCATTAGCACACCAAAACGCGCACACACACACTGTCTTTTTCATTGGTAAGTAAATTTTATTGTAAAATAGCAGGAAAAAAAAAAAAAAAAACATGAAAAAAGGATAAAGATCCAAATATAAGTTTATGAATAAAGAAATTGGTCATATAATTGAACACACAAGTCTAACTATCACCCTTGAAAATTTTAATGAAAAATAAAATGTTGTTTTATTTATTTAGCCATTATAAAATCAATGAAGGTTTTAATCATTCAATTACAAAATAGAAGGTTCTTACAAAATTTATGTTAAGGGAGCAACAAGGTTTTTAGGATGGTGATTACATGTCTGTCAATCTCACAAACCAGCTCTTTTCTACTCTATATTATTTGACATGCATTCCTATTGTATATCTGTCTAATTATTTTATTGATTTAAATTGTATTGTTGGGTAATATGTTTATTATGATAGTTCAAAAGCCCGAAGAAGCAAACAATCTTTTGCCATATGGATCAGTGTTGTTTTTGTGCTATGAGATAGATTTCCTCAAGAATATTATTAGTCAATCAACTGTGTCAATGGATGTCTTTTATACTTCTATTGTTACACAACTGAGATTCAGGTTTCATCACACTTTCATACATGTTAATATCTCTATTCTATATATATGTATACAAATTCATGCCTAAAACATCATTTGATGATGAAACCCTAATAAAATTTCTGTAGTTTTCATGACTTACACTCACACCCATGCATATAAAATAGTACTGTCAAGTGTCAAGTGTCAAGCATATTATCATGACAACAAAACCCTTATGTGAGCACGAGTTTATTTTCATAAATCAGTATTCAGTATTTGAAAGTGGTCTTGAATCTTAAAAGGTTGATTAGCTTGCATCTTGAAACAACGAACAAGAAGCTAATTAAGATTTAGCTCTTACTTGCAAGATTATCGGTGTTTCTTGAATCTTAAAACGCCGATTATCTTGCAAGTCACCCATGCTTGTATTCTTTTGAGCCTTTGAGCCAAATCCTAATTAACTTCTTATTCAATTAAAAAAAAAGAAAAAATCAAAACAATTATTTATAAGGGGAAAAAAAAAAAAAACATAGATGAAACTCGAAGAGTAATAACATACTTGGAAGATCCCAGGGGTCGTATTTGTAGATATCAACCTGTTTGATTAGTTCGATTCTGAGAGGTCGCTTCTCAACCTTGCGACGAAGATAAAACCCTACAAGTTCTCCGTCAGTAGGATGAAACCGGAACCCAGGAAGTGGAACATCATCATCATCATCATCATCCTTTCTAGCAGAATTCATCTCACTCATCTTCTCTACTTCCATGACTTTTTCTCTTTAGAGCTCTCCAAATGTGCTGTAGATGGAGAAGATAACTCAGGAGACACTTCAAACTTAGAGAACTTTCTTATATATTAATATCAATAATCAAGTCATGATCCTTGACTCTATTTGGGTCAAGCCAAGAAACTGATCAAATCCTTTCTGCCAACTACTTTTCTTGTATGTATTATATAACCAAAGTTGAATTATTCTTTTCTTTCTTTCTTTTTTTCTTTTTCTTTTTTCCTTTTTTTTATGGTTGAAATTTTACATCTTGATTTTAAAGGACAAAAAAAATTAAGATGAAAAGAAAAAATGTAAATAAAGTGGTAATTAGTATGTCAAAATAACAAACTGATTTCAAATTTTTCCTAAAGCATAATAATTTTTTTTTTTTAAATTGTCAAATTCAAAACTCATTTAAATAAATAGGGCAAATTACATATAACTCCCTTGAGGTTTGGCTAAATTACAGATATCCCTGAGGTTTAGAAAATTACATCCTGCCTCCTAAGGTTTGTATTTTCATAACAATTTACCCCCTGAGGTTTAAATTTATAACAAATTACCCCCTAATTTATTATGCAAATATAGCATTCAAGGAAAATTTGTAATTTCTCAAACCTCAAAAGGTATATATAATTTGCCCAAATAAATAAAAATATAGTACTTTGATGTACAAGTAGTACTTTGATGTACAACTAATCAAGGACCGATTTTTTGACAAACTATCTCACTTTGACAAATAGTGGATGCCCAAACAATATCTATTCACACTCATATACCAAAGGCTTAAATGGGAAGCATCAAAATATGTCCTTTAGATTCAAATAAATACTATTCTAAATTTCATTCCTTTATCATTTTATTCACAAGTAATTTGTAAAACAACAATGCATTAAAAAAACAAAAACAAAACTACATTATTATTCCCCACACATTCTCATTATTGTTTTAATTGCTATAAGTGACTTGTTTTTCCTATCTGCTATAAGTAACTTGTTTTCTAACTATTTTAAAGAATTGTTCATTTAGCTAGCAAGACATTATTTACTTTTTTTAATAATTATTTTAAATAATAAATTTATCACAAACATTCTTGTACACAGTGTAATACAAATCAATGATAAAATATAAAATAAAAAACAACTAACATCTAGTAAAATATACATACATATATATAACTCTCTTTTTTTTTTTTTCTTTTTTGTGTTGTAAAAATAGGGAGAAGATGTAGTAAAAGATGTACTTCGAGAAGGAGCATGAATTATTGACCAAAATAACCAATAATAATTATGGAAAGAAAAAGAATGAGAAATTGTCAAATTGATGGGCTTTGCTTTGTTGACTTTTTCGACCAACCAGCCTTGACAAAAGCTCTGGAGCTTGTATTCACGAATTTCATAGTAGGTAGGCCCGCATTGCTTGGTAATAAGGAATTATATGGAGCCCAGGCCACGACTTTTTTCTTGCCTCTATCAATTTGGGAAATTATTGGGTGCTTCGTTGATCACAAAATTGTTCGAGAAAAATGAGTGGACAAGATATTCAATGGCACACCTGCCGTCCCGATGTAATGGTCATTATCACTCTGTAATACAGACAGTTATTTGATTGATTTTATATTTGTAAAATTATTGAATGATGAAAAATAGAATAATTTCATACAAAAAATCCTATCATTTAACTCCACTAGATCTTTTTCCCTTGAATATGAAAATTTTATTTTATTTTATTTTTAATCAGCAAAAATCAAATATTAATTATTAGATTAACATTATGGGAATCTCTCCCTTACAAGTGGGCTGCCTTCTTACTATTAAAAATTTTTAGGTACACATGGCATCAATTTGTAAGTAAAATTTGTTTGTATGATATTTTTTAAACAAAATAATATCATCACTTATGAGATGTTTTTAAAAAAAATGAGTATGTGAATATTACAACTCAAGAAGTAGCTGTTGTTTGATTTGATCTACTAAAACTGCTTTGGTCACAAGAAGGAAAAAAAGTTTATGATAAAGACTCATGAATTGACCATTTCCAATTATTTATTCTCAAATATTTTCTTTTTCCTTGCATTTTGGATTTTCATTTTTTCTGTTAATTATGAAGAAAGTCTAACAACATAAATTCACAATCCTAACATCAATAATCACTACATCAATACAAGAAAGAGTCTCATAAAAAATAGGGTAAATTACAAACACCCCCTCGAGATTTGGTGAAAATACAAATTTCTCCTAGGGTTTGAGAAATTACAAATTGTCTCCTGAGGGTCAAATTTTTATAACAAATTAGGGGAAATTAGGGAGAAATCTGTATGAAAATAAAAACTTCAGGGGGTAATTTGTTATGAAAATATAAACCTCAAGGGGCGGAATGTAATTTCTCAAACCTCATGGGGGAATCTGTATTTTCACCAAATCTCGAGGGGGTGTTTGTAATTTGCCCTAAAAAGTAAAATAAAAAATCCTTTAATATGAATAAAAATAATCAATCTATAAATTTTGACAAAAATTAATTTTCAATTAAAAATATAAAAGAATAAGCAATGGAATTAACCCTTTTAAATGGTCAAATTGACAAAGTTTTGTAATCTTCTATTTTGGTCTTTCTGTTTCACACTTTAATTATGTTTTCAGATTCAAATGTGCATGACTTTGAACATATATATATATATATATAATATAATTCAAAGAAAATTTGGATTACGCTCGGTTCTAGATTGGCAAGAAATTAAAGATGACATCTGGATTTCATTTAATATTCATTTGACAAGTCTTTTTTGGTGAATACATTTGACAAGTCATTGAAAGATAAATGAACACACTAAATTAAATTTCTAATGAGTATAAAAATTCAGAAATGTTAGTATGAATTAGGTTATTGGGTGAATTATATTTTTTACCTGTTTGATTTAAATTTTATGTTCAGCTTGTTAGAATGTTGTTCAAAACGATTTGTTAGCTGAACCAAATAAACTTAAATACATTTGTGCGTGTTATTTGAAACAAAATGCAATGAACCATGAAAAAATTATGTTGAAATTTATCTTGAAACGAGTTGTAGGGTGTAGATTTAAAGTTGATAGGATGCGGGTTATACTTAGAAATATTATAATCCATATATTTTATGTTGAAATTTGAAACAACATTAACAAAAACATTATGTCTTCCCTTTCATCTGATTCCATATATGTATCTCTCTGAACAGTGCTTTTGAAACACTTCTGCCCCAGGTCATCATTAACAGGCTAGTCCAGAGCATCTCTGTTTTCTCTATATTTATATATCGATAAAACGTATATTTAAAATGGTTGAATATTTTGTTTTCATGTCATATTTCGTATGCCCATCTACTGTTTGATAATTTGCTTAGACCAGCACTTTGTTTTCAATTGTTTATTTAAATGGTAGAATGGTTGTCCATACCCAATTTTTGATACTTGCCTTCATTTATGAAATTGTTTGTCCAAACCACTCTACTAGAAATGTATGCAAATTTGGATGTATAGCTCTTGTGTGGGTTTTTTATTTTTTAGTTTATTTTAATAATGAAATGAGTAATCCAGATATAGTTTATTATAATGTTCTCTTGATTGAGTTTGTTTCGTGAGAGGCGGTGAGACATGAGGGCGAGGAGATTCCGTGGTATGTGACTTGTGCCTAATGTGACTTGTGAGATGATTAAGAGGTGAGCTGTAGAGGTGATTCAATCATTAGACCACTTAGTCTGTCACTAAAACTTAATAAGAAAATCTCAAAAATTCTTGTTATCAAATATTCCAAATTTTCAAAAGCCTAAGAAGATGAGGACTCATTTTGATGTTTACGCTGAGGTCTCAAAAATCTTGGGCTGATATCGGTGAGTCGTGGTTTTGTAGGTGGATGGGGTTGGAGTTTTAAGAGATCTAATCCGAATCCGATCCATTTACAAGCCTAGTCTATATTGGTGGTGGTCTTGGATGTGAGTGTATAACTAAGTATATGGGTGTGTTATTTTGCAGGAGATGATGTGCAACTAATGACAAGGAGGCAAATGCAGTAGTCTTTATAATATAAATTAGAGTGCTTTTGAACTGCAATATGGGTTGATTGGCAAACAATTACCAACTTCAATGAATATTTATGCACATCATCATTAAAAGGGATCTCCTCTTCGGAATTAGATTGATGTTTATTAAATAAATTTATACCCGTAAACATCTCGGGTTTTAAGAAACTGTGCATCTCTGCATTGTCCTCTGATAATTGAATGAACATGTTTATGAAAGTGTATAGGACCTACAGATCTGCATTTCTTATTGATAGCTTTTTTGTGGTAAAAATTATAGTCTCTGTTTTGACCGTGGATTGAATGAACATGTTTGTGTTGTTGGTCGATTCTAGGTAACTCCACGAACAAGACCGGGCGTGCAAGTCCAGTGAGCATCAGGTAGCGCAGCAGGTGACTGCTTGTGCGCATTCTACAACATTAACAGCACACCTACAATGGTGGATTGATACGTATACTGAAATTTTCAAGAACCCTCTACCCTTATAGCAGTGTGAGTTCCAATGCTAACGCTTGTTAATTCTATACAGTGAGCTTAATTTTTTGACCATAGATTGTTATATTATAATTTGATTGGTATATGGTTCGCCTATGGTTTGTGTTTATTGCTTTTCAGTTATCATCAGTTTGATCTTGTGATATTTAAGAAAGACGAAAGGGACTTGCAGAGGTGTAGTGTTTGGATATGGAGCTGAGGCTTGAGAAGAATTGAGAGCTAGCACGTTCAAGGTTCGTTTGCTTTACTTTCTCTCTCTTTTTAAGCAGCAATTTGAACTGTGTTATGTATTTTGATTTCAAACCTTGCTGCAAGATAGTTGCCAGCAAGTAATCAAATGGTCAACTGATGCATTGTTCATCTGGGTGATCGATCTCTTGGGGGCCCAAGCTCACAGTTGTGGCAATGGTTGCATCTCCCCCACCATGTGTGTCACAAATGGTTGCACACCACATATATAATACCGGTCACTTCATTGTCGGCAAATCCTTCTGGATGATCCTTCAATTGGTAGAATTTTGGACCTGGATTCAAGCTACAGTTGAATTATCAAAGTCATAGAGTAGCACTGTATTTGATAGTGTTTCCGATTTTAACTTCTTCGAAGGACAACACAGATTTCCAGCTAAAGTTTCACATATTATAAGATGCGCCTCTTCTGGATACCTCAATGATGATTGTTATATTGCATTGACAAGGACCTTCCTCTTGTGTCTTTTTGCCATTTACGAGGACTGATAAAATTACTCATCTATTTAACAACTTAGTTTTTTAACGAGTTAGTAGTCAACAATTTAACATAGTATCAAAGCAAATAATAGATCTTGTGTTCAAACCTCATTACCTATCTAATAGTTAAAATACTTGCACGTGTTTGACAATTTATAAAAAAAAGTATGTTCACACATGAGAAGACATGTTAAGAATATAAATAATAAAGGTACTTCCTTCTCTCTCTCTTTAACAGCTAAGCATTCAACGGAAACAACTGTTTTGATCTCAAACACATACATTATTATATTAAAATGGTCCTCCAATTTCCAAATAACAGATGGAATTAGAAGAAGCAATGTTAAAGGGGACACCTTCATGGAAATGAGAGAGGGGATATGTTGCAGTCACTTCATTCATGTTAGTGCTTTCTTACGATTGACAGAATGCTTGCTTGTGACATCCCATTAATTTGCTTCTTTATTATTTCCTTATCCCAACTCTTTTGAATTTGAAGAGCCAGCATATGCCAAAGAAATTACAAAGGAAAATAATTTACAAGACTTCCTTTGTTGACTCTCACCGCTCCTAAATGTAAAACCACCAAAACCTTAACTATCTAATCAAATCAAACCAAACCAAAATAAATCTTATATCCCAATCAAGTGAAGTCAGTTACATGATTTTTTATTTTTTATTTTTTTTTCATTCAGCTCTATTAAGGTCTATATGTTACATAAAATTAAATAAATTTATATACTTTTTAAGAATTTCCATTACATTTCTAATAGTTATGAATTAAGAATGTAAATTTATAATTATTTTAAATTAAAAAATATTATTATACTTACCATTAGATGATATAATAGAACATTTCCATTACAAATAGATAATGGAGAGGATCATAATCCCTTTTTCACTATCGCATCCCATATTAGCACAAGTCTTTCCCTTCTCCAAAATCACTTTTAGGATGATCCTATTACTCCTTACCTCAACGTTTAATTTGTCATAAATTGAACTATATAAAGTCGAATTCCCTTTATCTGACGGACCCAAGTGTAGATGGCATAGGGCCATGGCCCCCCTACCTTGGCTCAATTGCTTTATGTATACTGTTACTTCTTTATGTCCATTTCCATGTGTGTGTATTTGGCCCCTAGTTGACAAATGTTCTATTTATTCTTTACCCCCACTTTCTTATTTTTTTTATTTTGTTTTTAACTCGAATAATTTCATGAGCACTGCATGTGAAAAATTATTTATATTGTGTTTGATTAATAAATTTGAATAGAAATTTAAAAAGAAAAAGAGAAAAGATACGTGAAATATAAATAAAATATATAATTACATTTTACACACATATTTTATTTCTTTTTCTAAATCTCTAACCCATGAATCAAACACAACCTTAATATCCACTTTTATGTTTCTAATTTCTCTTATAATTTTCTCTTCTTTTTGTTTCCCTCTTCTTGTGTTTTATTCTCTTTTCTAACTCCATAACAGAACAATTATATTTTGATGATTATATTTCTATGCCTAATTCTTTTTAGGCTGTGGTATCTGAGTCTCAGAATGCATTTGTTGCCGGTAGGCAGATTTTGGATGCTGTGTTGGTTGCCAATGAGTGTGTGGATTCTCGGATTCGTCATCATTGTCCCGGTCTGATTTGCAAGCTGGATATTGAGAAGGCATATGACAACGTTAATTGGGATTTTCTCATGTATATGTTGGATCGGATGGGTTTTGGGGACACTTGGTGCCGTTGGATTAAGTTTTGCGTGTCAACTGTGCGGATGTCTGTCTTGATTAATGGATCTCCAGCAGGTTTTTTCCCGACGTATCGGGGTCTTCGGCAGGGGGATCCGTTGTCACCTCTGTTATTTATTTTAGTGATGGAGGCGTTGAGTAGATTGTTGGATAGAGCTGTGCGTAGGGGTCTTCTGGAGGGTTTTGCTGTGGGTTCCTTGTCTGGGGTGTCTCTTGCTGTATCTCATTTATTATATGCAGATGATGCTCTGATTTTTTGCGGGGCTGATGTCGAGCAGGTGGGGCATTTGCGGTGTGTGTTATTATGTTTTGAGGCGGTCTCGGGCCTTCGGGTTAATTTGCGAAAGTCGGAGCTTATTCCAGTTGGGGAGGTTCTTGATTCGGGTTTTAGCTCTTGTCTTGGGTTGTAGGTTGTCATTTTTAGGTTATTTATTTGGGATTGCCGTTAGGTGCCTCTTTCAAGCGAAAAGGGGTGTGGGATAGGGTGGTGGGCGTGTTAAGGCCGTCTGGCGGAGTTGGAAGAGCGATTTGTCGAAAGGTGGTCGGTTGGCGTTGATTAAGAGTGTGTTGAGCGATATTCGACCTATTTTATGTCGGTTCATGTTATTCTGTGTCGATCGGCAAGATCGGTTGGAGAGGCTTCAGCGGGATTTTTTATGGGGTAGTAGTGCTGATGAATTTCGATATCATTTGGTTGACTGGGGGAGGATTTGTCAGCCTAAGCATGCAGGGGGGTTGGGGGTGAGGAAGTTGGTGACTTTTAATCGGGCTTTGTTGGGGAAATGGTTGTGGCGGTTTGCTTTGGAGCCGGATGGGTTCTGGCGGAGGGTGGTGACTTCTAAATATGGGGTGGGGAGGGGGAATTGGATTTCGGGGGATGTGCTTACGTCGCATGGGTGTGGGCTTTGGAAGGGGATTTGGACGGTTCGGGAGGAGTTTTGGAGGTGGGTAGTTTTTAGGGTGGGCAATGGGTTGCGGGTGCGGTTTTGGAAGGATAGGTGGTGTGGGGAGGAGTCTTTGGCGGTCCGTTTTCCGTTGATTTTTAATATTGTGCTTGATCGGGAGGCGACGGTGGCATCTTATTTAGGGGGCGGAGATGTGGTGGTGTGGGATATTCAGTTGCGGCGTGCGGTGAATGATTGGGAGGTTGCTCAGTTAATAGAGTTGTGGTCTGTGTTATATGGTTTGGGAATAAGCGGGAGGCCAAGATGTTATGGAGTGGATGGGTGGGGGCTAAGAGCGTTTTGATTGCATCTTTCTATAAAGGTTTGGTAGGGGTTGATGGTTTTGCTTTTCCTTGGACTAGTGTTTGGCTACCGGGCGTTCCGTCTAAGGTAGTTTTCTTTATGTGGACTGCTGCTTTAGGCCGGAATCTTACTTTGGATAACTTAATGCGGCGTGGTCATGTTTTAGTGAATCGGTGTTGCATGTGTTGTCGCACTGCAGAGTCGGTGGATCATTTGTTTCTTCATTGTTTGGTGGCTTCTCAGTTGTGGAGTTTTATTTGTTCTCTTTTTCGGATTGCTTGGGTTCAACCTCAAAGGGTGGCGGATATGCTTTGGGCGTGGCGGGGTGTTAGGTTTGGGCGTCGCCGGCGGAAAGTTTGGGCGTTGGCGCCGTTTTGTTTAATGTGGCTTGTTTGGTTGGAGCGGAATCGTCGTACTTTTTTAGGCAATGCTCACGGGGTTTTTTGGTTACAAAATCATCTTTTAGTAGTTATGTATAGTTGGTTGGAGAGGAAGGTTGATCCAGACTTATTTGTTTTTTTGGATTTTCTAGAAGATGTGATTGGTTAGCTTTGTTTATGAGTAGCTTTTTCCAAATTGGGGAAGGCTTTTCTGTATTGGTTTGCATCATCTTGATGCGTTTTTAATAAAATCTGATTTTATTTATCAAAAAATTATATATTATTGCACTAGTATAATGAGTTCTATAATTCATATTTGTTGCTAATGTAATAATATTATGTTATATGATAAATAAAATGTGATAAAATCTTATTCTTTTTTTAAAAAAATTTGTAATTTTTTATTTTTTGTGTAGTGCTTACTGTGTAAATGAGTGATTTTTCAAAATAAAAAATGCAATTTGGTCAGTCAAAAAAATCTTAATTTAAAAAAAAAATAAATATACATTAAATGAATAAATTATTCTAAATTTTGGCCTCTAAAGGATAAAATCCTGATTCTATCATGTTTTATCATATCATTATAATTGAATTTGATAATTTAGGGGTTGTTTGGGGGTGTCCTAAATAAGTGTATTTTTTATCTTTTTAGACGAAAAAATTGAGAGAAAAAATATAAATATTTGGGTTAACTTTTTAACTTTTTATGAAAAAATATGTATTAAAAGATTATATAAATTAGTTTGTAGGGAAAAATTAAGATTGTGACTTGTGCAGTAATAATTTTTAACTTTTAGTGAATAATAATAACTTTTAAACTTTTTAAATAACTTTTTAATTTTTTTTACGTTTTCCAAACTTGACCTTAAATGATGATTTTTTAGGTTTGGCTCATTCTAAAATCCTAGAAGTGCCCAAAAGAAATGAGTCAAATCAACCATCACATAGCAACTGAAAGTCACCAACACATTATAATCAACCAACACATTATCACCTTCAAATCCAATATGATCTACAGTGTGTCGTTGCATCTGTGGATTTGACCTACAAGTGGCCGGCTAGGAATCTAAGAAAAAGTAAATTACACTTTTAACCTTGTAATTTTTATCTCTATTTTATTTTGATTTCTCATCTTCTAAGTGCAATAAATTAAGCCTGCCTACTTCAATTTATGTTTCAATATGATTTTCTCGTCATTTATAGTTAAAGGTGTGGACAGGAAATGCTCATGTAAAGGTCACATGAGCACATTTTATAATAGAGAAAAAAAATTATATTACATATTTCATCTTTCGACTTATATTTAAATTTCACTTTGATCGTTAAGATATATATATATATATATACTTATACATAATTAATCTTTGATTTAAGAATGATTCAGTACATATATCACCCTGAAATATATGGTAAACACATGAGGCTCGCCATAGCCTCTTGAAACCAATCCTCCCCGTCATGTTTGATCTGCAATGCAAATTAAAATTACAATTTATAAAACATTAAAACAACACTCATATAACTAATAAGTGCACTTCATGCATGCATTTTATTGTGTTTATTATTTATTTTTTGATTGGAATACAAGTAATATTTTATTACTGATAATAAAACATTACAAATTGAGAATCAACTTGAAACGACTAACGTTGTTGACCACTGATAATTTATATATCATTTTTTATATGGTATTAAGACTGTTTGCTAAATGGTATTGAGAATTTTAGGCAGCATGATAATATCAGTATATGTATTTTGAGATTTTAAATTTTTGATATATAATTGTATTACTAATAGAGTGATACCACCGATCTTGATATTGTTATTTAAAGCTACAATTGAGTGACATTATTGAAAATACCTTTAGAGTGTCCTTGTAAAATTCTCTATCGTGATTTTCCTGAGGATTATTATCGTTGTTCTTTCTTACTGCTGAGGCTTCTTCTTCAGATAATAGTTCATTGTTTCTGGCGAATCTTCCGCGAACTCGAACTCGCTTGTCAGCTAGGATCTTCCGACATGCATACTGCACATAGGCGAAACTGTTAGACTAATGTTTCTAAGACCTCATTTGCGAACATGTTATTTTAGTAATTTTTTTGGCTTTTTAGCAAAAATATAAGGTAAAAAAAATTAGTATGTTTTGAATGACTTTTTAGTATTTTACGAAAAGATGTGTAAAAAATAAAGAAAAAAGAGAATCTTTGACTTTTTGATATACTATATAGGCTTCTTGGTTTTTTCAATAATTTTTTGATTTTTAAGCCAAAAATGTTGCATGCTAAATGAGGCCTAAGGAATCTGAAACACAGCAGGAGTGCTGAGACATGAAATGAAACAAATATATAAGGATTGTAAGTCACAAGCACACAAGCCAAACTGTTGGATTGATATGTGTGCGCGCACGCGTGTTAAAGAGAGAGAGAGACCTTGATAGTTTTGTTGAAGTTCCTTTGATTTCTCTTGTTGATATATCGGAGAATTCTGTTCTTTCTTTCTTCTACCGAATACCTTCCAACTTTCATAGTGGGTTCTTCTTGTTCTTCAATTAATGCTGGCACTAGAGGAACTTGAAAATCACCCTATAATTGAAATTTATAGAGGTAAGAAAACAACATTTTTTGACCAAATTTTCTTAATTACCAACAGATACAAAAAGCATAGTTTTCACAAATGGAGAAGGAAAATCTAGAGAGGATGAGTACCCGATTATTATCACCATAAACTGGCACAAACCCATTATTATTGCAGCATTCCTCCATCTGGAGTTGAAAGCTGAGAGTTCCGGTGGCATTGGCAATGTCATTCAAGTGTAAACCCGTATTAAACTTCGGAGGAGGAGGAGGCAACACAGGTACTACAACCATGTCTGAGAAGTTGGTTTCCGGTGGAACCATATCCATATCAAACAAGGGTAAGGCATCATTATTGTCCTCCGCCCACAGTGCAGTGGCGGCGCAACCATTAATGTTGTTGTTTTTGGCTGCTGCGAAAGGAGGTGGAAACTCCTCACAGAATTGGTTGCAGAAGATGTAGTCTGAGTCTAATGAGACAGAAGGGTGGTATTGACATTTAGGAAGAATGGATGCCATTGAAGGCTACTGATATGCAAAAGGTCTCTTCTACTGCTTATTATCTATCTATGCCCCTCTCTGTCACTCTATACCATTTGCTTTTTAACGCCTTGAATTTATAGCATATGTAATGTAGGAGTACTAATCCACTCCACGAGCTTCTATTCTATTCCTCAGTCATTTTCTTGTTTCACTTCACACCATTTTATTCCTTTGGATATTAATTATTCAACCATCAAACTGAGTTTTTATTCAAATAATTAATTTTTATTGGAAAAATATCATGTCAACAATTTACAAATAAGTAAGATTTTTTTTGTGTGCAAGTCTGTGTGGTAAGTGCAAGAGACAACCAATGACTTCCACTCAAAAAAATTCCCACTAATTTGTTATTTTGTGTCTTAAATCCCTGTTATGTATTATTCTTATACCATAAAAATTCCACTGCTTTGTAATTTTGTGCCTAAGTTTCACTGATACATTTATTATTTTCCATTTTTATTTAGTAAAATCAATAAAATGGTGTGAACTAAAAATTTGTATGGTGGCGGCTTGGGGGCAAGTTGTTTGCCCTTATTGCCCTCATTTTTTATTTATAACAATTAAAAATTTACTTAGACATATTTAATCGACAGGATGGGCCCACCAAAACTATGGGCTTAAATCCCTCTCCTTGATCTTATATATATATATATATATATTTTAACATTGTTCGTGAGCTTACATCCCCTTCTTATTTTGGCTTGGTTTGGGAAGTAAAAGTTGGGGGATTTTTTTATTTTATTTTATTATTTTAGTCACACAAAATAAAATAGGTTTTTAGTTTAATAAGATAAAACATTACATCCAACTCATAATAATTACATTCTTTCTCTCACAAAAAAGATAAAAAAGCCAAAAAAGCCTAAAGCCTAAAGTCCTTCTCAAACTAGGTTTTTTAGCCCCAAGTTAAAATAGTTAAAATAGTCAAAAAGCCAATCCACTTCTCAAACAAATCCTTTGTTGTTCACATAGTGATTTTAATTAATAACGTATTGAAAAAAAAAATTATGAATGAAATAATATTTACTTATCTAGTTGAGATATAATCCATATTAGTAAACAGGGGCTTTTTAGCTAAAATACTCACAAAAAAATAAAATAATTTTTTTAATTCAATAAGATAAAATGTCACATCCAAACTATAATTATTTTATTTTCTCTTACAAAAGTAAAAAAAGTCAAAAAGTCTATCACAAACGAGTCTTTTTAACCCCATGTTAAAATAGTTAAAAAGTTACAAAACTAAAAAACCAACCCACATCCTAAACGAATCCTTAATGTGTTTTGTAAATTCTTATTTACTAGGAACACCATGTAAAAAGTTCATATATTTTAATCTCTCTCTCTCTACATTTTAACTTTTTGATTGGAAAATTAAAATTTAAAGAGAATATTTCTTGTAAATGACTAATTAAAATAGCATAGCTAGCTAAAAGTTAGCTTTTAACTTTTAATCTATTTTTAATCACATCACTTCAATTTTTAACTAACTTTCCAAATTAATATGTACAAACTAAAGTGATTAATATGTGCTTTTATTAGACAAGATCTCTATTGTTACTACAATCACGTGTTATTAGATGGATGCATGATTACATTAGAATTATTAACCTACTTCATAATTTCACTGAAGTTCTTATCTTTTAACCTCCTAACTTGATAAGAAAAGAGAAGAAAAAAAAAACAAAACCAAAACAAAACAAAACAAAGTTAAAATAATAATAGCTTCCAACTTTGATAATAGGGTGTAAGCTTATGGAGTGTCTTCTTTAAGGCTTCGATTAGGAACAGATTTTTTTAGTAATTCTTTGATTTTTTAGTTAAAATGTGATGTAAAAAAAATTAATATATTTGGGATGATTTTTTGACTTTTTACGAAAAGATGTGCAAAAAGTAAAGAAAAAAGAGAATTTTTGACTTTTTGGTATAAGTTGTTAGTTTTTTGATTTTTTTAGTGACTTTTTAACTTCTTAGCTAAAAAAATCACTTGTCAAACTAGACCTAAAAAGCAAACGACTAATATATAGCCCAGAATTTTAAAATAATAGTGCTGGGACCTCCAATGAAGGTGACTCCTAGCACCCTCACGTTCATGTGAGAGGTTGTGAAAGTAAGACTAAAAATAAACAGATTTTGAGCCAATCAAAAAATAGTAAGGGCGCTGAAAGTCACCCCACTAGCGTCTAGAACATTTTTCATTTAAAAAAGCTGATAAGGTTGAGTAGAGGCCCTCATGCCATCACTATGCTTACATGTACTGTTTTTAAAGCTGTACACTAAAGTTACACCACTAAAGGTAAGAGACCCAAAGAATCCAACACATGGGACGTAAGATTTGCTTCAACAAAACAACTACATATGCTACTCCATTTCATACATCTTCATATATCCCTCAAATTTAATTCGTTTTCATCTCTTCTCTCTTTACTGCATGCTCTATCTCTACCATATTCTTTCAAAAATTATTGGGTGCATGTAGAGCCAATATATATACCTATACTAATTTAAGAAGCCCCGTGCAAGGCACGCATTATTATTAAACTATATATTACTTTTATATTTTGATAATTTTTTAGATATTAAAATATTATTTTATGAAATTGAATAGAATAAATTATTAGATATCTAATAGAATTATGTGGTATAATATGTATCATTTTTTAATTTGTTATACACTCAACGATGTAACCTACAATTCTATTATCATATCATTTTCAGTGAATTTATGAGTTTTTAACATTTCTTTTGAATTTATATAAAAAAAATTTATGGTGTGTAGCTTTTCTTAACAGATAAATATAAAACAAATACTAAGATAATTCTCTCATCTAAAAAAAACTATTAAGATAATTCACCGAACTAATAAAAAAACAAAAGAAAATACATATATATATACAAATAACTAATTTTATTAATACATAAATCATACTCACTAGCAAATGACCAATTTTTTTAATAAGTAAATTAATAATTTTTAATAATATAAAGAATATTTTTCAATTAACCATTTTGTTAATAAATAAATTATTAAGTCAATTAATAGTTTTTAATAATATGAAAAATATTTTTCAATAAATAATTTTGATAATTTATTATTGCATAGGAGATTTTTTTTTTTTCTCCCTAAGTATTGTGTTAAATGAAAATTTATAACAAACAGTAGTTGTAATTTCTAATATTATAAAACTGATTCATATTTTAAACAAACTTTATGAAAGTATTTGTAATTTGTTAAAAAATAAAAAATTATGTTTCATAATTGACTAAAAATATTTGCAAAATTACAAAAAAATCTATTTCATGATTGACCAAGAATGTTTGCGTAATTACAAAAAAACATGTTGCATAATTGACTAAGAATGTTTACGTAATTACAAAAAAAAACCTCCCTCAATGTATAGGTCATCATTAATAAATTATTCAAAATGAAATAACAAAATCGAAAAGAAAAAACGAATCGTAAATAGTTAAGCGGATCTTATATATATATATAGATATATGTCATGTTTGTTTACCAATTTGGAAAGGGAGAATTGAATTGCTAATCCATGAGTTCCGCACAAATCATATTTGATTGAGAAAATTTTTATATACTCTCATGACATTATGAGTACCGTAAATGAGTGGGATTAGCATCCCCATGGAGGGTGGGATTGCTATACTATCCCATGAGATTAGATCTGCTTTACAAAAATAATAACATATAATAATGAGAATGTTTGTATTATTTCAAAAATTTAATCCCGAGTAACTAAAGTCACTACACTCGAGCACAAACAAACACAATGTATTTTATATATCCAATCTAACGCTGTCACACTAATTATTTCAATCACACAGTTCCACCATACTAATAATCCCAGTCAGTCTAATGCGGCAATTAAACATGACATAAAGACACTTCTTGTATGTTTGTAAAACATTAACACAAAAATGATGATTCCAACTACATAAATTAAACCAATCATTATTAAGTTGGGCACCATCTCGACTCACTCCAACAACTTCCCCATATTCCCTGAAGCTGAAACATTACATGCTTCTTGATTCATTGCATGCTGTAACTAGGATTGAAACCTGTTTTGCATGAATTGTTGTATTGCACAATTTCTGATAATCATAGGATAGCCCTACACATATATAATCATGGACAGTCCCCGTTATCTCTCAAGTGAATGCTAAGAAGCAAGTTTTTGAACGAATACTCTGCAAATGCTATACTTTTGAACCTTGTAAATCTCTGGTTGGGGGGAAGCCTCCTTCATGTAATCTGTTTTTCAAAGCATAAATTTCCTCCAGGCAAACTTTCTTCAAAGCTTGAAAAGATATCTGGTTCAAAAAGCATATCTAAGAAAGGACCAGCTTTCCCTTCCTTTCCATTCTTTTCTTTTCTTTTCTTTTCTATCAACAATAAAAGGTAATTGCTGATGGGTAAGTGTATACAGATAGAAAATGTATACAGAAAAGTAAACAAAATGATAAATTAAGTTGTGAGTCTATCACTTCAAAACTTTTAAAACCAATTGAGATGCACTTCATTTACAAAAATAACACTGTCATATCATTTTGACGTGTGATTCTGTAAAAAAAAATTCTGAAAGCATAGCATTTTCTATTGAGGGATTGAGAATCTCACAATGTAACTGAGGAGTTAAAGGCCATTTTCTGGGTTCTCCTTTTGACTGAAGGATTTATCTTTTGCCTGCCTATTTGCCTCAAAAAGCACTAAATATTAGTAGATAAAAGAGATTGAAAGATTTTGTACACAAGACAAGTATGAAGTATCGGGTGCCTCTGTTTTCACTCAATATATATCCCACCAAACAAGCAGCCATATGCCGCCTTTGAACATCTCCAATGGTATAGTTATGTTTGCATGTCGAAGTGTTTGCTAATTGACAAAAAAATAATAAAAGTGAGACTTAATTTTGCGCGTCAAGTGTTTGTTAATTTACATAGTAGATGGATGCTCTAAATAGCGTGGCTAATATTTGTATTAAATAGGTATAGAGTTAAGGAAATAAATAAATACTTTCCTCCCGCTCCATCCCTCTCTCTCTCCTCCCTCTCTCTCTGACGATTTATTTTTCTCTACAATTAACAAACAAACTAGTAATTGATAATGTTAGAGAATCTCTAATGGAATATTAATAAACATCTTAACAAAGTAAAAAAAGTGACACCTAATTTTGTGTGTTACGAGTATTAATTTAGTGAGTGTACAAGTGTTACAATAAAGATGTTAAGATGGTTATTAAATGCATATATCTGTGTCTGTCAAGTGGTTTCATATTCCAACAAGGTCATGTTGGTGCATGTTGCCTAGATGTGAAACTTTAAAGCTGATTTATGAGCATATTATACAATCACTACAGAATATATATAGTCTATAGATATATCTCCACTTTACCTTTGTCCATCATTTTATCGTTCTATTTCTGTAGCTGCAACTATTCTTTGTTCCATTATATATAGGTACGCTTTTATTTTGAAAGCTAAGAGAACCTTCACAGATTTGTCTACCCTTTCTGCTACACGTCAAATCCCCCTCTGTACCTAATCAAATCGATTTTTCTCCTTCACACGTAAAATAGAAAATGTGTCGTGTGAGAATAGATTATTTTAATGGGTTAAAAATTTTATATTTATGAAGATGATTTGATTTTTTTATAGTTGAATATGATGTTTATGAAAAAAAAGTGAAATGATTATGAATTTGATATGATTCTTTGTTTTATTGGTTATTTTAATAAAAAAAAACTAAAAAAGCTTCTTCCTAAACGCTCCAAATGTATTGTGAGTAGGTCCCACATGTAGTTGTTAAGGTAAACTTCACTAATTCTATCTCTGCTATAAAGTTTTGAAAAGCAATTGCGATCGCCGTAACGGTTATGATGGTGCAATTACCCGCAATAAAAGTCATAGCGAAATGGTTGCGGTAACCAGAACGGTGATTTTTTTTTAATTTTTCATATAATTTGAAAAAAACATACCGATACGTTTTTTTTTTTTCTTTTTAGAATCACATTTATTAGAGTTTAAAATAAATTTTGATCAATTTTTATTAATTTTTAAGTATGATCAAATATATTTCATATTTTCAAATCACTATAAAAAGAATTTTTTACATTTTATTTCAATAGTTAATGACTTTAAGAATAATTAATTTTAAATGCTTACAAATTATTTTTGACCAATACATAAACTAATTGAATAAAAAATATTCACAATTATTAAATGAAATGATTATAAAAATAAAAATTATGCCATAAAAAAAAATATTGTTGTGACATTTTTTTAGATAACACTTTACATGTAACTAAATAAAATTATTTACAATTAAGTATTAAATGAAATAATTATAAAAATAAAAATTGTGCCATAAATAAATAAAAAAATTGAGTTTTTTAAAGACATTTTTTAGACAACACAATACAGTAACAAAATAAAAAATATTTATAACTACATATTAAATAAGATGATTAAAAAAATAAATACAATAACTGTTTATATATTTTTTTTTATTTTACATACTAATGTAATGAAGAAAAAATTATAAAAAAAATAAATTCATATAAAAAAAATTTCTTTGAACTTAGATCACTTGAGTATTTGTTCTTTTTTTTTATGAACTTTTATTTTTAATTTTTTTTTTTGGAAAAAAAAGTTATTCAGAATATTATAAAAGAGTGTAACAGATCGTTACGGTCGTTACATAATATTGAAATAATTGTTACACGTGTGAATTTCCGTCACACAGCTATAGCGGTGGTAACAGATGGAGATAACCACTATAACCGTTACATAACAGCGGTAAGCACCACAACCATTACATAATATCGGTACGTAACGATTGCGCCCGCTTGATGAGAAGAAAATTGATAAAAATCTGATAATGTATAACTAGCACTATTTTTTTTATAGAAGAGAATATTTTAGGTGATGTATCTCCCAGTCTTGAATGATGTTACATATTCCTAATTTCCTATGCAAATCTATTAATTATTTTTGTGCCTTTTCTTAAGAGATGTATATATCTCCCAACTTTGTCAAACGAATAATCCATGTGCAATTATCATGATAACCACTTATTTGTATTTTGTTAGGCAACAAATAACTAGGATAAAAAATTTCAAAAACATGAAATATATAAATCAAAATCATTATTAGTGTGATACACATCATACTAACTCTAAATTTCCGACATCCTTAGTTTTTTTTAAGGACTTTTCATATTAGTTTTTTGAACTACCAAAATTATTACAAGTAAACATGTTTCAATTCTAGTTTTTGTAGCATCTTGTTTAACTTCTCATCAATGCACTTTTTATTTTTCTCTCTCATCAAAGTATCGTAATCTCGCACCAAAAAAAATAAAATAAAGTATTAGTAATCATATCCTGACATCTCTGTTTTAGATATGGAGGTACTCTCTCAACTTGCCCATATCTTATCCTTCGCGTTAAATTCAATCGGACTAAACTATTCCTTCCAATAAAGCACCTTTTGAATAGCAGAAATTTTGAACAAAGTAACAATTTGATTTCCCTACTAAAATCTCACATTTCTGAACAAATATTAACCATTTAGAAAAGTAACTGTATATGATACTCAAAATTTTATCATTTTTCCATAACAAGTTCTTAGCAAAACCTAACATTTGAATAACATTGACACATTAATTTTATTACTAATAATAGTCTCAACTCTTAGAAATAAGATTCTCATTTTTTTTCAAAATTTTTGCCGTCCAAACATAATTCAATAGTAATTTGTTGTCATCCAACCAATTACAAAGAATTAAATCTAAATATTCTAAAATCGATTAAGAAGTTAATTGTATGATACATTTCATTTGGTAATGCCTACATTCTAGTTTTATTGAAAAATGATTGAGATAATACTTCTCACAGAATAAAAAATTTTGAACTTTCTAGCAAGGTTATAAAATTTGATTGTTAATCTTATTTACAGTACGCGCAGTAAACAATAATGTTTTCTCTATATTTCTACTAATCATTCTCTGCTGCCTTTTTTTTTTTTTTTTGGTCGTGATTAAAATTCTATTCCAAATCTACCTTTAAAATGAGAGAATTTAAAAATAAAGTTAATAACCATACTTTCAATAAGCATTTTTGAAATCTTCTGCCAAATAAGACTAAACCCTTACAATGCTACCTGAGTTTCACTTTTGGGTTCGTTATTTGGATCAAGCATGAAATGGCCAACCGCAGAAAGGGGAAAAAAAAAAGATACACAAATATACAAAATACTACTATTCTTATTCGCAAATGTGATATTCTAATAAAGTCTTAGTATTTTAAATGAAATCAACTAAGATATCATAGAAACAATTCAACATCCACATCAATTAGCAGAGCAAGAATAGTTTGTTTGTCTTCCATTAGTCCCACATAAACTTTGTTCAAACTGAATTTTTTTTTAAACATTCACCACTAGCCAAACCAAGTCCTCACCCAAAAAGACTCAATTTTATTATCTGATTTTGAGTTCAATTGACATTATCTTGCAAATCTTACACTATCAAGGAAATTTGTGAGACACAAAACCCACATTGAAAATGTAAGGGATTGATTTAAGCTGTAAAAGAACATCATGCAATGCATCTATGGAAAAAATTTACTGAGTTTTTCAATCGATAGGCAATATGAATGGTAAAGCTGGGTCCAGATATGGCATGTTGGCATTCAAGGTTGATGAATGGACACAAAATGAAGCCTGATGCAACTAAAGGTGCTACCAGATCAGTCACGCACAATGCACGCAGAGAGAGAGAGAGAGAGAGAGAGAGAGAGAGAGAGAGAGAGAGATTGTTATCAGATTAATTGAACAAAATTTTTTCACTCAATGACATGAATATCTTGCAAGCATTAATTGTTACATTTTAATAGAACACAGCAGGTAATGCCCAAAAAAACAAACAAGAAGCAGTTATGTACCGAGCATGCATGCAAGGAATAGGGAGAATCAAGCCTGCAAATACCATGCTGTAGTCCCTGAAGGATAATCAGCTCATATGTATGTTGATTCCACTTGGTCCACACAAAACAACTGGATATGAGGTTGACCTCAAATCAGCTCCATTGTCCCTTGCCAATCAAACCAATTGTCAGCATTGTCTTCAGAAGCCTACAAGTGACACTATATACGTCTTAAAAACAAATATTAAATATAATGGAAAAACAGTGAGAAAGAAGAAGAAGAAGAAGAAAGGGTGGGAAAAATACATGAATGAAAGGGTGGTGACTGTGAATAAACATGCCTACAATCACATACCATTTCACCAAAACTAGTTTGTTTGTCTGTCTTCCATTAGTCCCACATAAACTTTGTTCAAACTGGTAAACATTCACCACTAGCCAAACCAAGTCCTCACCCAAAAAGACTCAATTTTATTATCTGATTTTGAGTTCAATTGACATTATCTTGCAAATCTTACACTATCAAGGAAATTTTAGAGACACAAAACCCACATTGAAAATGTAAGGGATTGATTTAAGCTGTAAAAGAACATCATGCAATGCATCTATGGAAAAAATTTACTGAGTTTTTCAATCAATAGGCAATATGAATGGTGCTGGGTCCAGATATGGCATGTTGGCATTCAAGGTTGATGAATGGACACAAAATGAAGCCTGATGCAACTAAAGGTGCTACCAGATCAGTCACACACAATGCACACAGAGAGAGTGAGAGAGAGAGAGAGAGAGATTGTTATCAGATTAATTGAACAAAATTTTTTCACTCAATGACATGAATATCTTGCAAGCATTAATTGTTACATTTTAATAGAACACAGCAGGTAATGCCCAAAAAAACAAACAAGAAGCAGTTATGTACCGAGCATGCATGCAAGGAATGGGGAGAATCAAGCCTGCAAATACCATGCTGTAGTCCCTGAAGGATAATCAGCTCATATGTATGTTGATTCCACTTGGTCCATTAATAAAACAACTGGATATGAGGTTGACCACAAATCAGCTCCATTGTCCCTTGCCAATCAAACCAATTGTCAGCATTGTCTTCAGAAGCCTACAAGTGACACTATGTACGTCTTAAAAACAAATATTATATAATGGAAAAACAGTGGGAAAGGAGAAGAAGAAGAAGAAGAAGAAGAAGAAGAAGAAGAAATTTTAAAATACATGAATGAAAGGGTGGTGACTGTAAATAAACATGCCTAAACTAATCACATACCATTTCACCAAATGGCACCTTAGTGTATGTTGCGGTTAAGCAATCCTTGAAATAATAAGTAAAGATCTTTGTTATCCGTCCCAAATATCTCTTCAGCTTTCCTCAAAGTTTCCTGAAAAGAAAAACAAAAATCATGTGTTCAATTAGCAAACAACAAAAGCAAGAGAGATCTGAACTGCATCAATCTAAAACATGCAACTAATTACCTCTCTGGATTGCTTTTGAGCATTAAATTCCTTTATATTTGCCAAAAATGCGCTAAATTGTTCGTATGATAGACGACTCCTAAATTACAAACAAATTCAAAAAGTCCGTAAAGGGCCCAACTAACTGATAAAAATCAATTGCTGCACAAAAAAAAGAATCAAAATAAGAACTCACCTAGCTTGACGGAAGAACTCCTTTCCATCAATTCGTGGAGTGCGTGCTTAAATTTTTTAATGAACAGTAGAGGACAGGTCGATCAGAAGGGAAAAGGAAATAATCTAACATAAAATTGTTAAAGAAGAATGTGCAATTAAATAGAGTGGAATCAAATATAAGTGACCATTTTATTGATATGAAATTTTTTTAAAAATAAATGGTAGCTGCAATGGAGTTGGTGTTAACAGCTGTTGACAGTTAAAATCAAAGTACTGCCAAAGGACCACCAATACTGTTTAACGTGCACAAAGCTCTAGAAAATATAACTGAATTTGAAATAACTCTTTCTAACCTGGCCCTGAGCGTCCACGAGGAGGGGAGTTTGCAGCTGATGACTGCTGGCTTGATGGGTACCATGAAGACAGTGAACCTCGTCCCTCATATTGGCTTTTCGTGGGAGATGTAGCACCAGAAGTTTTCTGAGGAGATCCAGCAGCAGAATATCTTGTTGGGGATCCAGTCGTGGATATGATTTTCGGAGTTTCAGTAGGAGTAAGGCGCGGTGTAATATACGGCGTCATAGAAAATCTTTGCCCAGCTTGCTTTGAGGCTGTGGGCCAAACAAGCAGCATAGATCATGGCATGAATAAAAAATATGCAAGCAAAAGCAATGCCAAACAAACCCCAGAATTTAGTTCAAATACCATCATAAGTTGTATATCCACTTTCTATAGAGCTGCTTCGCGAATGGCGAACCATGTGGCCATTTAACTCCTCATCTACAAGTGGCAAGAGCCAAGAAAATTTTGTAGAATAAGGAAAAGAGTTTACAGTTTACTTGAAATAACATAAAATGAAAATCTTTACCGAACCAGGTTGTAAGTACCTTTCACAGAATAGGATTTGGGAACTAATTGGTCACATGTCACAATATCAACAGTTTCAGCTTGCTGTTGAAATGAGAACACTACAAATTAGTTTCTCAGGAAAATATATATATATATATTTTGCAAACAATTGTTCAAGGAGGAAAACAGCAACAAAGTCAACATAAAGGTTATGAACAACTATATTCAGTACTGAAATCTTACTGATAAATTATCATCATTTAGTGACTGCATCAATTGTCTCTTGAACGTCTCCAACTGTCAAAACAACTAGGGTTAAGTTGTGCAACAAATAGATATTACAGAAACTAGAAATATATGGTTCTGACACCAGCACCAAAGGAAATTTGACAGAACCATGCATCCTGACTCAACTCCCTTGGCTAGAAAATGTGAATGTATCTTTAGTCAACTCTATGGCTTAGACATGGCCTTACATATTCTTGCTAATGGCAGAAGGCAGAATATTTAAAATACATGGATGTTTCAAAACATTAACTACAGACACCATCACTAAACTGAAGAGAAGTGGGTCAGCTTCTCCTTTGGGTTTCACTTGGTAACAAGTTATTATTATTTCTGAAAGCACAAAATCATAAGCATTTCCCTCTTAATCAGTATCACATTATATTTAGTAATTATCTACCTATAGAATATGAGACAATAAACATGCGTCTTAAGCTTCAACTTCTCACAATATGTATGGTATATTATACTAGCCCAAAACAAAAGTAGATGCATGAGTTAAAAGTAAACCTAGATCTCAAATGTACACAAATCCTGCACTTCAACATGCAGAGATAGTTTTAACCTTAACTTGTAGATTTTAGGTTTTGATCATGTTTGTACTGAGACCAAGACACATGAACGCAACAAAATCTTAACCCTCAAATGAACCCAAATCAAACCATTGGTAAAAATCTTGAAAGCTGACTAAAAACAATAAGGATATAATATTCAAGCTTGTTATGTTTCTATCCATTTCAAACATATTTTCTGACACTGAACATGCATGCAAAGAACAAGAAGAAAACACAAAATACCTGATGAGAAAACATAGATAATACATCGATTTCATAGGTGGCAACTAAGAGCCCATAGAATGGAACCAAAATGTTACTAAATCCTAAATTAACATGCATTCTGATCAGAAATTCCATCATTGTTCTGATGAGAAAGAACCTTACATAAGTTATACATAAAGGCAGCTTCAAAAAATCTTATTTTAGATGAGGTGAGCCAAGGTTCCATTAATAGGCTTCACCCTGTCCACAGGACTCTCTTAATTATGAAACGTAGTAGCAGCAAATTGATTACACAATGAAGGAATTGTTTTCTATTCTCCAAATGGACCATCTCAGAATAATTGACAAACAAGTAGATAAAAACCCAAATTAAAGGCAAGAAAAACACTCAAAATGAATCTCACCTTCGCCAAATCACGCCCTAGTTTCTTCGTTGTCATGGCCAATGAATCTCTCTCCTTGGAAAGCTTCGTCTTTAATTTAGAATTAAGAAAACAGAAATTCATTCAAAAATAATCAACCATCAATACAATTCGAAAGGGGAAAGAAAGAGTAGATACATTATCATCACGAGCGATCTTCAACCGCATATCTACTTCATGAAAGGCCTGTTCGAGGTGCGAGCCCTTCTCTTCGAGCAACAATATCAATCGATCCTTCTCATAAAGCTTCTGCCTTAACCTCCCAACCTCCGATTCAAGCTTCGACACGCGAGATGCGATTGCCATCGAAGTGATCTTCCTGGCGAGATCAAGCTGATCGTAGGGATCAATGGGAATCACCGACAATAACTCATCGGGTAGATGAAAGTCCGGTCCGGTTCCGCTGCTCTGGGTGCTGCTGCTCTGCGACATCACCAATTTCAAACCCTAATTCTCTGTTTCTCTCTTTATATATACACAATAAGAGAATTAAGCTTGAAGCTGAAGAGTTTGAAAACAGATTGATTGAAACTTCAATAAACAAACAAATAGATGTACAATGTACAGACACTCTCTCTCTCTCTCTCTCTCTCTCACTGTGTGAAACCCTAAATTTTGATTCAATGGAAGCGAATGAGAATGAAGAGAGCGAAGTTGCAGAATCGCAAATGGAGAAGACACATCACATCGATCGATGTGTGTTGTGTGTGACGTATAAATATAAATATGATTTATTATTTAATAAAAAAATTTATCGCTTTCTCTTGCATGTATGTTTTTGTTGTCTTCATTGATATAAGTGTGTTTGACTTTTGTGAGGTTGGTTGGTGGCTGAATTTTTGAAATTTTTTTGAGTTTCCCTCCAATTGTAGGTACATCATATGTATCTTTGGGAAACAAATTATTTGATCATTTATTTAAAAATAATAATATAATAAATAGCAATTTGTTTGTGATAATAATTATTAAAAAATTATAAATATTTTAAAATAAAAATATTAAAAATAATAATTTCAACTACATATACAATCAAAAGTAATTTTAAACAGTTTTGATTGGTCCCCCGAAATCCCCTCCCCCGAAACCCCCGAATTTCCATAACAGGTAACAAAAAAAGAAAAAAAAAAAAAAGGAAAACAGTTTCCATAAAAGGAAATTAGGGGGATTAGGGGGACTTTTTTTTGAGGTCCAAAACATTTTTCAATTTTAAAACACTAAGTGAATATTTATTTTGAATTTTTTTTTTTTGTAATATTTTCAATCAAATAAATTTAGAAAATGTTATAAATCCCAAATAAATTATCAAATTTTTTACTAAACCTCTCACATGGGGGTAGGACCCACACAAATCAGATGTGTATGGGTCCCACACCCATGTGAGAGGTTTGGTAAAAAAATTGATAATTTATTTGGGATCCCTAGTATAACTCAATAAATTTTAATGTTATTTTTTATAATAATAATTTTTTTGAATTGAATTTTAAAAAAAGTTTAGTCATGAGTTTTGAATAAAAATTTTAACACATTATTGAATTGTGTGTTTGGTTATGAGTGATAAATTTTTGAATTAAGTAATAAAAAAATTTTCCAAAACTTATAAACAAACAACTTTTTTCATTTCAAAACTCATAAATAAATAAATACATTTTTTTTTTTCAAATCATAATTCAAAACCTCACAAACTCAGGGGTGTAAATCTAGCCCTGCTCGACTCATGTTGGGCCTCACGGGCTCCCGCTAAAATTCATGCAGGGCCACAGGCCAAACAATTAGGCCTAGGCCCAGACCCAGGAATATTCAGACCTAGGCCTAGCCTCGGGCTTAGGCCGGCCTGACCATTTTTTTTTTATTTTTTCAAATTTTTTCTATCAAAATTCTATTATTTTCCATTAAAAAAGACGCTCGGCCTTAAGCGAGCCGATGAGCTGAGCCATAGTGCGGCTTCAAAGTGATGGTCCAAGCCCAGGCCCGAGCCCAAACTGGCCTCAACGGGCCGGGTCCATCCCGGGCTTCGAGTCACCCACAGGCTGTGGATCATTTTTACACTCCTACACGAACTTAAATTATAACTTCACACTCAAATCATAATTTCAAAGGCAAACCAAACGTTACCTAAAATACAGGAAATATGACAATTGAATTTTATTGTAGATTAATTGAATTAAAAATCACGCTTTAAATCATGAATATTACAAAACAATATAACAAAAGATACCATAAAAATATGATTTTTATTTTGCGTCTCTATTCTCATCAACCAAACATAGAAAAAGAGGCTACGGAAATGAAGAGATAGGAGGGAAAAGAAAGTGCCATGGGTACAATGGGTTAATAATTTTTTTTATTCTTCATTTTTAGTATTTTTTTTGGCTGCAAATTCCCATTTTTTTAATAAGTTTTCCAAAAAATAATTGGATACAGTATAAAGTTTGGATTAATACATTACATTACTTTATGTCAATCCCAAAAGAATAAAGTCTATTTTGGAAAGGTGGTAAAAATCAACTTTTTTGCTTTTAACCAAGATTTTTTAGAATGATTTGGAAAGTTGGTAAAAAGTTACTTTTAACCAAACTTTCTAGAAGTGATTTGACTAAAATACCCTCACTCAACTTAAAAAATTTACATTTTACCCAAACTTACAAAATATAAATATTGAGGGTAGATATGTAATTTTTCAACCAAATTTCATCACTTCCCAAATGACACAGAAAACGCCAACTGCGTTTTCCTCCAAAACGCAAACCATGCGTTTTTTCCCTTTTCCCAAAAGAGCCCTAAGATTAGAAATATCATTCTTAATCGCTTACTTAAAATGAAAATAAATAGACACTATAAGATGATATGAGTACACTTTTATCGTAAATTGTAAACAAAAGAACCACTATTTCAAAAGACACCATAATTGCATTTTCTTTTACTCTTTTTTATTTTTATTTTATACCAAAGTAATGTGTAAACAAAAATGTTTTTCAAAATTTTCAGGCTAAACACATGTAGAATTCACTTTTATAACTCAAATATCTTTTCCCTCCCTTAATGAGAATGCTAGTTATCATATTTAGCGACCTATGAACTGGGTTTCGGACCAATGCTCAGTCCAACCCATACATCTAAGTAAATTCATTTATGACTAAATCAAATAAATGAAGAATCAACTAGGCCCGTGATTCAATCTTACTCTTGTTAGAATTTTTACAATAATGGGATGTGTTACTGTAAATTTGAATTTGGTGTTAGTCAAGAATAATTGCCCATTGACATCTCCAAAATATTACTTTGATCTATGTACCTACTTTTTAAGCCATGCTTGTATTTGAATTTGAATAAAAATTTGTAAAGAAGGAAAAAAGAAACAAAACATTAGCTTTTATTTTTGTCATTTTTCTTTTCTCATTTCTCTACAAATCCTTAATAAAATTTAATATCCAACATCCGATTCTGTCAATAAAAGTGATCAGCAAACACTCACTCTACAAACCCCTCCAGGGGTATGATGCGACTCAATGCCAACATTCCATTTTAAAACAAAAAATCCATAATGGCTTTTATTTACAAGAATGACCTCATATCTCATCATATGCACACAATCTTCTGTCATTTAAGAATTAGGGCTTTCTAATTTCTCAGACACCATCCTGTCAAGGAAAGGGGTGGAAAAAATTGCAGAGAGAGGTGTTTTGTTAACAAATGTTCCAAAGCACAAGAAAATGACAAAAATGAAGAACACAAAATTTCACAGATTTCAAAACATTTTACCCATGCCCAGGAGGCACTGGTTAGTATTTTCCATACAAGAACTAAGAAAATAATGATAATGTGAATCTTCAGCTAACCTTGACATTCCAAATCTCACAATTGTGTGTGTCAATCAAAAGAATGACATGAAGTTCTCCAACAGAAACATGATTAGAAATGCATTTTCAGAACAAACTGTGAATATCAGTATGTACAGCACATACAATTGAGAAGAACATCAAAACTGCCCTCTATTTAAATCATTAAAGTTCCTCAATAGATTATCATAATCTATCATCATAATTGTCACCTCATCATCGAATTGTGTTTCACGGTCTAAAATATTTTGAAGCGATTAAAACCAGAGAAAACAACAGCCAACACCACAAATCCACTGAACTTGGATAATCACCATAGTTCCTTTCATACAAATTTCCCAAAGCCAGCTTAGGGAAAGCACAAACCAAACTATCAGCCTGAAAAATTAACTCCATGTTTTGTACTTAAATAATCCTGACCATAGAAATCATTACCTGTTGGCGGCTGAATCAAGAGAGACTTGAACACTCGAGTAAGCTACAAAGACACGCTCCAGCAAGCAGTAACCACCTTCTAGACATGACTTTCCGGTACGTGCCTTTTTTGATCCCGTTCTGAGTATCCAATTCTGCCCAACCTGTTTCTATCTTCTGGAAATACATGGTGATTATGGTGGTGGGCCCCAGGAACTACATAATCATGCCGCTGCTGCTTTCCCTCCAGTGGTCTGTCTGGTGGGCTTCCCGCCTTTCTCTTGCGATTGCTCGACTTTGGTGATCGATATCCATGGCCAGCATCATCGAATCCCGCCAGCTCACCTTCTTCCACATTCTCAAAATCTTGTCCATGTGAGGACTGCCCTTTCATTCCTTGATGTGTATTCTCATGATCTGGCAAGTTCGAAGATTTGGACCAGCTTTGCCTCCTCTCCCGCTTGACCTTCTCACTCTCCGCAGCCATTTCAATACCATCTTCCAGTTCCCTCTCGATGAGATCATCCTCGTCCATCACGTCTGTCTTCCGACTTACATCACCACGAGACTTTCTCCGTTTCTCTAGTGCTGCCTTTACCTTGTCTTTGTCAATCTTTTTCATAGCTTCTTGGGGTGACTGGCCAAGTGTACCATCTCTCAGCTCCACATTTCGGACATGGGCTTCTCTTGTTTCACGTCTCCCAGCATTGTTCCTTTCTTGATCTTCTTCACCGTGTCCTTCCAAACCAAACCTAGAATTTTGGACTGACTCCATGTTTTCCTGGTAATGTGACTGCTCTGATTCATGGTGTTGATTAACAACCTCACCATCACCTTTTTGGTCTGAAACACTCTTTATCTCGGTGCTTCCATAGTCATTGCTTCGATTTTGGATGGTTTTCGAAGCCCCGCCATGACTATCAGCGTATGAATGATCAGGGACAGACCGAGATGATGCTGGCTTCAAGGCTCCAGGCTTTGAAGTTGTACCTCCACCCTGAGAATTACTATTATTTGTTGCATGTTCATCATTGTCATAAGGATCTTTTGAAGGGGCTCGATGACTAACCGCAGCACCAGAACTTCCTTCTACTTCACTTGCCTGAGAAGCCGGTAATCTGTTTTGTTCATACAGTTCTAGCATTTGATTGCTAACCTCTGTACAGAATGAACAATTAGAGTAAGATGTCACATCCAATCTCCAATCAATCATATGAACAAGCCATAAAAATCATATAGCACTCCAATTGCAGTTAAAATTCCATGGATAAGTAGCATTGTACCATTACTGTGTCACCACAGGGTATACAGGAATTTAGAAAACAGTAATTTAAAATAAAAAGGATCAATTATATAAGAAATAAATAAATGTAAAAGCAACAAAGAATTTGCATAAAATTGTCAAACATACATTAAAAAAACAAAAGAGCTCGAGCCTTTATCTTAAAGATATATTATGAAAGATTTCTTTTTCTATACAGAAAATAATAATGGACCCTAAATAAAGAGCTCAAATAAACTTTTCCGCTCAAAGTTACACAAACCATTCAATTAAAAAGAGTTAATAGTTTAGTGTTAAATTGCATAATGTTTCCTAAAATTGACATAAGCAAGAAACAAAAATTTAATGAAACTATATTGAAAATAAATAAATAAATAAAGAGGTCCAAAATTAAACACTGAAAAAAAACAATAAATTTGATTATTGAGAAATTTGAGAGAGAATGTTTATGCTTTATACATATAGTACCATAAAATTGATGCTTGATACATATAGTTATGTAGAGATAGAGAATGAAGGATGATGGACTATGGAAACTTTTCAAAATAAATAAAAGTAAAATTAAGTGATATATAAATACATATTTCATCTCAACTGACAT
The DNA here is from genome assembly GCA_025200525.1 of Camellia lanceoleosa. Taxonomy (NCBI): domain Eukaryota; kingdom Viridiplantae; phylum Streptophyta; class Magnoliopsida; order Ericales; family Theaceae; genus Camellia; species Camellia lanceoleosa. The sequence goes on along the minus strand of CM045762.1, from coordinate 3,954,831 downwards.
AAACATCACCACCAGTTAAGAAGAAAATATGATAATCTTCTTTCTTAGACCCAAAAAGGAAATACAAAAAAAGTGAATACATAACATTAAAAGAAGAAAAAAAGGAGACGCTGTCTGTTCAGCGTCCACATGGTGGTGATTTAGGCCATATATGTATGTATGATGAGACTTTATCCAACTAAACAAGGAAGAATAGTGGGGAACTATAGGTGTGCAATATTGCTTTTCAAAGGCAGGCAAGCAACCAACCCTCCAATTGGCGCGGGGTGACATCAAACTCCTGCCACCACTTCTCACCGTCGGATGGGAGCTTTACTTTGAGAAACTTGGCAGCAAGGAAAATGGCACCTGCTGCAATGTGGTGGGGCATAAATTGCAAGCAAAGAGATGTCCGCAGCCTGCATGCCGCTTTCCCAGGTCAAAAAGAGACAAGGAAGAATGACCATGGATGGGCATTATATAAAAAGAACAAGGAAGTTGTCATTACCCATCATTGACAAAATTCCATGCAACTTGAGCAAGGGCATTTTGAGCAACCTTGAATTTCTTTATTGCCTCAACAAGGGGCTTATATGGATGATGCACATTAAGATCAAAACCTAGAGTTGCAAGTACAATCCTCTCTCCCAACAAAATTAGTTCTTTTTGTTGTTCATATGCCTCCTGCATGATGGATGTCAACATGTTAAATAAGTAAATAACTATGAAGTCTAAACAATTAATACTTTAAAAGATCACCAAATTTACTTAAAAATTTAAAAAGGGGCTAATTTCACTTTTATCCCCTAAACAAGTGCCATTTTTTCTATTTCATGCTTAACCTATCAACTTATTTTTTTAGCCCCACCTAGAGCTTTTATTTTAGTGAATATTGTCAGATTGGAGACAGCCCATCCAAACCAGTAACAGTGGAAGTCTTACCTAATGGGCAAAAGGGGAATTTTACAATTTGTACAACATAAATCATACAATTAAACACTGAACTTCTTACTCACGCCAGTCACACTATATTAGACAAATTATACCGTCAACCAAACATCCTTCTTCTTCTTCACCCAAATAGTGAGTAAAAAAGTGTTTCACTATATGGTTTAAGTTGTTCAAATTTTGAAATGACATTTTTACCCATCAAAATAGGCTTTTTACTAATTTGGACAATCGTCTCCAATTGAACAGCATTAGCTGAAATCAGACACTCTAAGGACTAAATAGATAAATTTGATAGTTTAGGGATGAAATAGAAGGAAAAAAATGGCAATAATTTAGGGGATAAAAGTGATATTAACCCTTAAAAATAAGGTAAAGGAATGATACATATGGCAATCATGTTATATTCTACTAGCAACTTAGCAAGTGCCATTAACCTTTGTTGTGCTATACGCATTATAAGAAGAGGGTACAGAAGATGGGCCTATAAAATATGGATCGTGACAAAACATGCAAGCTCAAGTGGAGAATATGTGAATAAGAGACAAATAAAAAATTAGAATAAGTAGAACAAGCACTTAACACAACAAACTGTACCTTTTGCTTGATCCTTTGTACTGCAGCAGGATCCTTTTTATGAATAATTTCATAAGAAACAAGTATAACATCCTTTAATGGGCGAGGAGTTTCTTCCACCTTCCCCGCAAGAAACATACATACTGTTGCGATAGTCTGCAAGAAATTTTTGGAGAAGTTAGGTGCCAGGATTAAACATCCGCCAAAAGCCATACATGAATTCAATGTCTTTCCTTCATCATTATGCCCATTTTGTTATTGGTGTGAGCATTGAAAAGGAACAGCAACATATAATGCAAGTAAATGCCGTTCACATTATATTTACTAAATGCCAATGTTCCCAGCGATATATTGCCCATGTCATAGTTGGAACTAAGAAAAATCACATACCACTTAGTTAAGATTCCCAATTAGACACAAAAGGAATAGGCAGTTAAATTCCACAAAGGGAGTGGCATTTGATGGAATTTTAATTCAGGGATAGTGGCAACTGCATCGAAACTCTAACATAAGTTATTTTGCTCACAGGGCAAAAGGTGTCAAAGAAATCAATGTCTTCTTTTTTATTCAAGCCTTTGACTACAAGTCTAGCTTTGTTCAAGAAGTCAGTTTTGAGCCATCTACTTCTTAACCTAGAAATGAAGATGATCTTGAGACTCAACCAAGGTGGAGCAGAAGAGGTGCAGTTGTAAAAGACTATGGCCCTGACTATTACATCTACAATGTCACGGTGACACTACATCCTTAGATGAGGCCTTATTATATTCGTATGCAGACCTTTGGAGAGAAGCCATCAATAATGGAATTGACTCTCTAATTTTCAATAAAACTTGGAAGTTAGTGTACTTACGAACAGGTTGTGAAAATATAAGGAGTAAATGTGTATTTTGGAGAAAATTAAAGCCTGAGGCACAATTAGTTCAAATAGCCTTCACCAGCATTAACTGTCAGGAATATTTTATTCATGTTCTATCTACCCTGTAAATGCCCTTCACATATTGTTTTACTAAGTGCCAATATTCCTAGCAATATATTATTAAAGTCATTGTTGCAACTAAATAAAAAAAAAAATCTTATTAAAAGGAAAAAAATCAAATACCACTTAGCTAACATACCTAATTAGTAACCAAAGGAATAAATCAAATACCACCTTGCTAAAATACCTAATCAGTACGCAAAATAAGAGGTAGTTATATGCTACAAAGGATAGATAACTCACCCTCCTGTCATTCTTTGCATGTGACTGACGAAGGAAAAAACGATGACAGAAAATTATTGCAGTGGCTATTGTTACCTGAGGCCTGCATTTGAAAGCATTCACTATCACATATGTTCAGAAAAAAATAAAAAACTTCAGCTGCATTAGTGGCATACAAAGTTACGAGACAAAAAGCAATACACAGGCTTTAAAAGAGAGAACTAAGATGATGATTAACATCATTGCCTTATGTGCCATAGACATAAACCTATTAAAAACTAGACGTGGCACACAAAAAAAACTTCACCTCAAGTTTGGGACATAATCACTTATCTACTATGATGTTTCTGAAATGCCAGACCTTCATGTCAGGTTCTCTACCTTAAAGGTCATGATTTAGTTTCATTTATAATGGAATGCAGGGGTAAATGGAATTCAAGGTATCAAAAATGTTCACTATTTGTTATCTCCTAGTTTTAATCTTCATTATCTCAAATAATTCTACAAAATCAATGGAGATCAAATCGATAGAATTGTAAAGAGCTTTTGAATTATGTGTGATGTGATCCTTATCTTAAAGGTGTGCTTACATGAGTCTTTTCTTTCCATTTTTTTTTTGGTCCACCCCCCCCCCCCCTCCCCCCCCTCCCAACACAAAAAACCCCACCCACAACGCAATCACCTGTTGCCCATATACTCCAAAAGCACATATAAGTTTAAACCCATTTGCCAACTCTTAAACATCTTATATTACAAGCCAAACCCCCTTCCTCCCCTCAAGCATTCATCGATAGGCTCAAAACTACAAAATAAGCTAAAAGCACTCTCTCAAGTATTGTTCATAGACCTAATCCTTAATAACAGCACTTTAACAACCTTTCCATTCCCAAAACCTTACCAATTTGTCGAACGTAGAAACTCAACCTAACAAGCCTCAATCCCAACCACTCAAAGTCAGTAACAAAGATCCATTTTATCCAATTGGCTTCATCCAAAGTAATATCCTCGATTGAGTTTACATCACTTCAACTCATGTAATTCTTAACCTTCACCTTGCCCTTTTGGCACCTTCTATGTGGATCATAATACTTCTCTTTCACAGATGTACTTATCCAAAATAAATAAAACACTCCTCAATATGAACGCAATTATATAATCAATGTTGCTCATGTCCGAACCACCCAATCATCTCTCTTATTTTATCTTCAATACAAGCCACTTCTAACATGAATGTATTCATTTATCACCCACATAAAAGCCAACCTCTATAATCTCACCAACCCTTCAGCCAAAATACTGAATAAAATCAATCTTATAAAGCCTCTTTCCATGCAGCTCTACATCAAATTTGGGGGAGAACTTATACTTGTCCTACAACCCACCACCAACCCCAAATTACTCTTTATATTTCACAGCACCAGAATAGTCCATGAATCATCCTTCCATATCTAGTTGACAAAACAATATGCTAGCCTTTGTCACGTTCTTTAAACACTAAAACTATCTTTTACCATCAATTGCAGACATAAATCTAAAGTAACCATCCCTAAATGACACCCTTTCAATGCATTCACTTCCCAACATCATTGTATCAGTGGTTATAGATTATTATTTATAACTAACATATTTCAAAGGCCCAGTATACCCAAGGAACATACACAAGAAGATGATAAACTTGATGACAAACTTTAAAGCTACTACTGACAGCTCAATCAAATTGCTTGACTATGGAATTTGGCTATCAGTGAATTTGAAAGACTTTGTTTACTAAAAATTCCCTTGCTAATAATAAAGGTGATGTTATTGGAAACCATGTCTATGCAATTGGAAATTTCTAAGCATTTATCATACAACTTACAAGTAACTTGTTTCGTGCAATTATCAAGGTTAGTTCATTTACTCATTTAAACTAAACAAGTACAAACCAAAATAGAATTACAACCACCATATATCTACAGGTATGTATGTAATTTTAAGCAAGCAGTCAAAATCAGCAATTGCTTATAACCAAAGAAAAGAAGAGGGTAAACAAACTCATTATTCAAATTGCTAGCACAAGGACTTACACTTTAAGCCTCATGCCCAAATCTTGTAAGAATGTACAGTATGATTTGCGTAGATAAGTCTCTTTCTTCAAATCAATGCCATCTCCTCTGGATGGGGAATTTTCTTCTATTTCCTTCCTAAAGAAATACCAACGGCCACCATCATCTGGCTTCTCCTGAGAAAATTTGTAGGACCCACCTTCAGGCATTCCATGATGTGAAGGATCACCAGACAACAAACTAGCCATGTGTATCTCTTTCCGCCAAATGTATCTCTGATTTATATGAAAGCTCTGCTTTTTTTTTCTTAAATGGGACGCCTCACCAAATAGTTGTTCACCTTACCATCATCCAGTAGCATACTGTCTGCAGATTAACATAGTAAGTCAGGAAATTAGGTTCTCAGCAAATGAAATAGCTTGCAGAAGTTTCTAAAGTGAGCATAAAGATGCATAGAAAGAATAACTATCAAAACAAAACCATCCTAAACTCAAATATTACTGAACAGTCACATAAATTTCTTATTGGATGTATAACTGCACATTACACACTGGGCTTAATGCTAATGTTGTATCTTTTCACGAGGCTTAGCCCAAACGTGGAAATCTGATTTCCATAATTAAAATGACAATTTATAAAATGGGGGCTATGATACACACAATATGCAACATAGACCAATCACACTTGGGAGGCATTAAACAGGAAGGCAATTATAAAGTGTTGAATAATGTCAAAGCCTCTTAAATTACTTTCATAGCAAGGATGCATTATGAAAAAACACCTCCCACATTACCGCAAGTCCATCTTAAAGACTATTCCTTTTACATACCAGTTAGACTTCATATTTTCTAGTCTAGAGATGTTTATTGGCAAACAAAATTTCATTCATAGCACAAATGCAATTTCATTCTACACCACTTGCATTCATAACATAAATTCATTTAGTACCACAAAAACGAAGAATGCAAAGGAAGTAAAAATATTAACATAATAAGCACACGAAGCCCTGCTCTCAAAATAAGGCCCCGTTCGGGGACTTGGGTTTGTAGCCAAAAAGACCAAAAGCCAGTATAAATTGTCACATCACTCTCTCTACTTTTTACACATCTTTTTCATAAAAAGACAAAAAAAATCAACTAAAATGGCCAATTCCCAAATGGGGCCTAAATAAATAAATAAAGATCCACCTCTGTTGGGTTTCCCTTTTTATACAAATACTGCTCCATCTGGTTCAATATCAAATAATTTACCATGCTAAAGTTGTGACTATAAAATTTTTACAGGAAAATTAATTATTTGCCTCCTAGTTCTGGGCATTTGGGTGATCCATTCATATCATCGAAGAGTTGATGGGAAGACCAAAAAGAACAGAGCAGAACAGAAATTAAACCCTAATTGAACACTGAAAATCGTAGAAGCGACCTGACCTAGGTTTCACAAATTGTACGCATATAATTATGGTTACGGCTAATTCTCACATAAACAACCTTTTCATTAGACCCTAAGCTTCCAATCTCTCAATTAGAAGAGAAATAGACATACTGAAGATAGATATGCTGTAACAAAACGATTAAACAGAGAATCTGAGTCATTATCGATACAGTACATATCAAAATATACACAAATACATAGAGAGAGAGAGAGAGAGAGAGAGAGAGAGAGAGGATAGACCTGGTGAGGGAAAATTGATCGCTTGGGAATTTAGCTGGAATCCCAGACTCAGAACCTCCTCTCTCTTTGGGCTTCGAAGCAGTATCGAAGAATGAACTGTCCTTCCAACCCTAGCTAGCGCTATAATTGACAAATGTTGTGTGTATTGAGTGTTTGTGTGTATGTGTGCCTAGTATATAAAGGCAATAAAAGTAATCCGGTTCACCATTATAAGTCCACGGTCAAACCGGTTTCCGGTTCGCACCAATCTTTTACTTGTTGGACAATTTATTTTTATTTTTATTTTTATTTTAGTTAAATTATAAATATACCTTTTAAAATTTACTTATTAAAATACAAAATTAATTAAAAAAATAAAATTTTAACTGCTCTCTTATATAATGATAAAATTACATGAGTTATTAATTGAAATAAAATTTTGACATTATTAAAAACTATCAATTACCTTGATGATTTATTAATAAAGTGGATTATTTGTTATGAAATTATAAATTTCAAGGACGAGATGTAATTTCCATAATCATAGAGGACAAATCGTATTTTAAGTAAATCTCAACGGGTATATTTGTAATTTATCCTTTATTTTTGTAAATTATATTTTCTTTTATTTTTAAATTAAAAAAAGGGTTAACTTTCTTAAACCCAACAAATATGCTTTTTTTTACTAATTTTTTAGATTTTTTACATGTTGGAAAGAATTATAGAATAGGTTTTTTTTTTTTTTAATCATCACTTACATAGTTTCTAGGGATATTTTTTTTCTTTACTCATCCAAAACTTAACAACTTATGATATTAATAAAGCCACATAATTTCTTTAGACTTCGATTACTTAATTTTAAATTTTGTAAAAATTATTTGCATGCCCCACTCAATAACAAAAATAACCTCCACATTCACAAACCCTACCTCTAACCACAACTATAGTCCTGCAAAATACTATTTAATCTGTTAAAATCATATCAATTTGTAACAATTTACAGTACTTTATCCAGTAATCATAGTTTAAATTTTAAAATTTATAATCCATTTTCGAAACCGCTCTACGCCGCTATGTTAATACATATATATTTTTTAACCTATAATAAAATATTAAAATAAAAATGAGAGTGAAATAAATTTAAGATTTGAAATTTATTACAAATTAATAGTTATATATATGAAAAATATTATGTAAAATTAGTTTGTGTTATATATAAAAATAATCAGTGTGTTCGGTTTGAATTCTTTGGATTGAGTTTTTTAAAAATTGAGTTTTTTGGTTTTCGTGTTTTTTTGTTTTTAGTGAATTTTTAAAAAAATTTAAACGTTTTTTTGACTTTTTAGATGCATCTTACTTAGATGTATCTAAAAAGTAAAAAATTATGAAAAAATATTTTACAAAATTAATAAATGCATGAAAATACAAAAAATGTACTGAATTTTTGTATTTTTGGTATTTAGTAAATTTTTAAAAGGTTTTTTCACAAATTTTTTACTTTTTAGGTATATTTATGTTAGGTATGCCTAAAAAGTAAAAAAAAATGCTTCAATATTTTAAAAAAATTCAGTAAAAACAAAAAAACACGAAAAATAAGAAAGTAAAATTTTCTGAAAAGTGTTTTTAGAAAAGTGTAACCAAGCAAAGTGAATATTATGCAAATTAATGTTATATATTATGCAAAAACTTGATAATTGGTTAGAATATTCTTCAATTCGTCCCGAACTGCTCAAACAGCAATTTGCCAATTCGCTTATCCATCATTCAATTTATAATTTTACTCTCAAACCGTCCGAACCGCACCGCGCACACCCTTAACCCTACCCATACCACCAACCACCACTACCAATTTTGGTCATCACCCCCAACACATCCCTACACTCCATCACCCACTCCCCAACCCTTGTGGATAATGAAATCGTAATAGATAAATAGAAAAGTTACGAGGCAATAGAGTGTCACAAGTAGAGAGAAATGTGATAAATTGCCAATATAGGGTCACTATTGTGGGGTTGCAAGAAAGAGGGGTTGTGATGTAGGACAGGTAAGGATTACTTTCCTACAAGTAGTGAGCCCGGTCTAAATATATTGGCAGCATCATCAATAGATTTATAAAGCTGGAATTGGGTAAGATTTTGTGGCTACAAAAGTATTTAACAAAAAAAAAAAAGGAATTTAAGGATTTGTAAAAGGTAGGGTTTCGGGATAAAAACACAAGTGTTTAAGGATAGTTGGGTAGTTGTTGTCACGACCCAAACCCGCCCCTATGGGTTTAGTATCAGAATCGCCAAGAATCCGAGATTCAAGGCCTGCTTAATAGAGAATAGTAAAAGCAGTATCTGAGGGGCATGGCGGAAGCCAATACAGTAAATAAACCATGTCCAATGAGCTGTGACAGTCTGTATGCAAAAAGACTTTCCATATATATATATATATATAAACAATATAGAACAGTATGCACAATATTAACAGTCGGTCAGAACAGGGACCTAATCCCTATGAAACAGTGCAGTACAGTGCTACAGTCTATACAATTCTTACAAAGCAGATGCAGAGACAGAAGGGGGAAATAAAACACCCCAAAGCCATAGCTTGGCAGACTCGGAATCTCGCAGTGAGGCACAATGGTTGGCTTGACAAAACTAGAGTTAACCCCGACGTCTCTAGCAACGGTCTGGTGCCTGAACACCTACATATATATATATAAACAGTGAGCTAATACCCAGTGAATAACATAATGCGTAAAGAGGTTTAGAATGAATGTCCTTACAGTAATGAAAACAGCTCATTAAATCAGTATTTCAGTCATTCAGTCAGTACAGTCATATGTGGTACATCCATTAGCATAACAGTACAATAAGCAATAGGTCTAAGAAGACCGAACAGTACAGTAGGTCTTAAAAGACCGAACAGTCAATGATGGCCATCAATTAGTAAACAGTAGTGGTTTCAACGAGGGAACCGACAGAGATCTCTGTAACAGTAGCAGTAACAGTAAACAGTAGTTGCTAAGGATGCCACAATACAGTTCAGAATATAGGACATACATTCATTCAATTAAGATGTCGAAAAGCAGTTGATTAAGCGATGAAATATTCACAGTTGAACATATCTTTACACAATTGTTACTCACAGAGTTCTGGGCTACAGTAAGCTAGAGCGTCTCCTCGAAAGCCAACCCTACACAATTACAGATTGAACACACACTAAGCTACACAGTTGGAAAAATAATAACTAAATTCCTAATTTGCCTCGGTGTGTTCTACATCTAAACCCTAGGATGGAATGAGGATGCAAAGAATGCACTCATAAAGCACTTTCAGAATTTTCAGAAAAACAGAGTCCCGCTCGAGCGTGGGTTTACCCGCTCGAGTGGACATGTAGACAAAGGTATCTGCTCGAGCGTAGAATTTCAACTATTAATATTCGAGACCAACTATGATTTCCAATTCTACTTCAATCATAATAGGAAACATTAATGACTTCTAATTCTATTTCAATATCAAAATATGAAACTAGGACTTTTGACCACTAAGATTATTTTAGACATAATAAAACTCATATATAATAACCCATTTAATAACTTAACCCAAAATAAAATCCATAGGTGACCCTATAACCCATGTCCAACAATTATTAAAATTACCATTATATCCATAATTACTAAAACCTACGATAATGACATGAAGACTCAAAATTATTCCAAATCTTTAATTCTTGATGCCTTAAATGTGCTTCATGTGAAATTTCAGATTTGCTCTTTTTCTTTTTTCCATGATCTTCATCATTCTCCCCTCCATTCGAAAAAACTCGACCTCGAGTTTTATAATGTTGAAGTATAAAGATTATGGAATCTTGCACTTGCAACCATTCAACTTGATTGTTTGGAACGAACGATGAGAAAATCAAAAAGTTCAATGTTGTCATCATTCCATTGACCACATCGAATTTGTCAGGAAAAATAAACTCAATGTGAACTTTATTTTTCTTGTGAAGAATAGAAAGTTCAGTTGCATTCTCATCATTCTTTTTGGCTTCCTTGGCTTTAGAACATTAATCATGATGATCTTTCATGCTTTCTTTAGTAACCAAATTAATTTTCTCCTTCATTTCTTCAATATCCTCAATATTAGCAGCATGTTCATTTTGTTATTTTTCATAGTTTCTTCAAAATCTTTAACACTATCATCCTCTTGCTCTTGGATATTAGTCTTCTCTAAAACAACAGCCAATAACATCTCCATGGAAACTTTCAATCCATTTAAAGTTGTTTTGATAGTATGCACATTGCTCTTTATTGTTGCAACATCCTCCTTAATTATCTCAAAATCCTCTTTTAACATCGCAACATCTTCCTTGGTAGCCTCCTAATCTTTTGAGGAGGCTTCAAACTTGGAATTCAATTCAGCGTTTGTCACCATCGTACTCAACAAAACAACTTTGTTGAAAAAAAACCAAAAACGATGGAGACTAAAAGTAGGATCTTGAAGCTTTGATACCAAACTGATGTAGGACGCGTAGAGATTACTTTCCGACAAGTAGTGAGCCCGGTCTAAATATATTGGCAACAACAACAATAGATTTATAGGCCTGGATTTGGGTGGGATTTTGTGGCTGCAAAAATATTTTTAAAAATAGGAGTTTAAGGATTTGTAAAAAGGTAGGGTTTCTGGATGAAAACAAAAGTGTTTAGGGATAGTTTGGTAGTTGTTCTAAGCACTGTGAACAGTGACGTAAACAATACCCTTACTGGATAGAAGAAGAAAAAGAGACAAAGAAAGAAAAGTGTTTCACCCTCACAAGAGATAAGCCAATCACACAAATAGAATATCAAATTTTCATAATATTAACTCTGCTATTGAATCATTGAGATTACACATATATTTATAGGCTAAAGACTCTCCTAATTCTATAAAGACTATTTCTCAAATTTAGAAACTAAAAATATTTAGCAACTATTAATATTCTAGACCAACTATGACTTCCAATCTACTTCAATCATAATAGGAAACATTAATGACTTATAATTCTACTTCAATATCAAAATAGGAAACTTGGACTTTTGACTACTAAGATCATTTTAGACATAATAAAACTCATATATAATAACCCATTTAATAACTTGACCCAAAATAAAACCCATAGGTGACCCCTATAACTCATGTCCAACAATTATTAGAATTACCATTATACCCATAATTACTAAAACATACTATAATGACATGAAGACTCAAAATTATTCCAAATCTTTAATTCTTGATGCCTTAAATGTGCTTCATGTGAAATTTTAGATTTGTTATTTTTCTTCTTTCCGTGATCTTCATCATTCTCCTCTCCATTCGAAAAAACTTGACCTCTTGTTTTATAATGTTGAAGTATAAGGATTATGGAATCTTGCACTTGCAACCATTCAACTTGGTTGTCTAGAACGAGCGATGAGAAAATCAAAAAGGTTAATGTTGTCATCACTCCATTGATCACATTGAATTTGTCAGGAATAATAAACTCAATGTGAAGTCATCACTCCATTGACCACATTGAATTTGTTAGGAATAATAAACTCAATGTGAATTTCATTTTTCTTATGAAGAGTATAAAGTTTAGTTGCATTCTCATCATTCTTTTTGGCTTCCTTGGCTTTAGAACATTGATTATGATGATCTTTCATGCTTTCTTTAGTAACCAAATTAATTTTCTCCTTCATTTCTTCAATATCCTCAATATTAGCAGCATGTTCATTTTGTTATTTTTCATAGTTTCTTCAAAATCTTTAACACTATCATCCTCTTGCTCTTGGATATTAGTCTTCTCTAAAACAGCAGCCAATAACATCTCCATGGAAACTTTCAATCCATTTAAAGTTGTTCTAAGAAGAAGAGAGAAAGAAAGAAAAGTGTTTCACCCTCACAAGAGATAAGCCAATCACGCAAATACAATCTCAAATTTTCATAATATTAACTCTGCTAATGAATCATTGAGATTACACATATATTTATAGGCTAAAGACTCTCCTAATTCTATAAAGACTATTTCTCAAATTTAGAAACTAAAAATATTTAGCAACTATTAATATTTTAGACCAACTATGACTTCCAATTCTACTTCAATCATAATAGGAAACATTAATGACTTATAATTCTACTTCAATATCGAAATAGGAAACTTGGACTTTTGACCACTAAGATTATTTTAGACATAATAAAACTCATATATAATAACCCATTTAATAACTTGATCCAAAATAAAACCCATAGGTGACCCCTATAACCCATGTCCAACAATTATTAGAATTACCATTATACCCATAATTACTAAAACATACTATAATGACATGAAGAGTCAAAATTATTTCAAATCTTTAATTCTTGATGCCTTAAATGTGCTTCATGTGAAATTTCAGATTTGTTATTTTTCTTCTTTTCGTGATCTTCATCATTCTCCCCTCCATTCGAAAAAAACTTGACCTCTTGTTTTATAATGTTGAAGTATAAGGATTATGGAATCTTGCACTTGCAACCATTCAACTTGATTTTCTGGAACGAACGATGAGAAAATCAAAAAGTTCAATGTTGTCATCATTCCATTGATCACATTGAATTTGTCAGGAATAATAAACTCAATGTGAAGTCATCACTCCATTGACCACATTGAATTTGTCAAGAATAATAAACTCAATGTGAATTTCATTTTTCTTATGAAGAGTAGAAAGTTCAGTTGCATTCTCATCATTCTTTTTGGCTTCCTTGGCTTTAGAACATTGATCATGATGATCTTTCATGCTTTCTTTAGTAAGCAAATTAATTTTCTCCTTCCTTTCTTCAATATCCTCAATATTAGCAGCATGTTCATTTTGTTCTTTCATAGTTTCTTCAAAATCTTTAACACTATCATCTTCTTGCTCTTAGATATTAGTCTTCTCTAAAACAGCAGCCAATAACATCTCTATGGAAGTTTTCAATCAATTTAAAGTTGTTTTGATAGTATGCACATCGCTCTTTATTGTTGCAATATCCTCCTTAATTATCTCAAAATCCTCTTTTAACATTGCAACATCTTCCTTGGTAGCCTCCTCAAACTTGGAATTCAATTCAGCGTTTGTCACCATCGTACTCAATAAAACAACTTTGTAAAAAAAAAACCAAAAATGGTGGAGACTATAAGTAGGATCTTGAAGCTCTAATACCAAACTGATGTAGGACAAGTAGGGATTACTTTCCTACAAGTAGTGAGCCCGATCTAAATATATTGCCAGCAGCAATAATAGATTTATAGGGCTGGAATTGGGTGAGATTTTGTGGCTGCAAAAGTATTTTAAAAAATAGGAGTTTAAGGATTTGTAAAAATGTAGGGTTTCGTGATGAAAGCAAAAGTGTTTAGGGATAGTTGGGTGGTTGTTCTAAGCACTGTGAACAGTGACGTAAATAGTAACTTTACTGGATAGAAGAAGAAGAAGAAGAAGAAGAGGAGAGAAAGAAAGAAAGAGAAGTACTTTACCCTCACAAGGGATAAGTCAATCACACAAATACAATATCAAATTTTCATAATATTAACTCTGCTATTGAATCATTGAGATTACGCATATATTTATAGGCTAAAGACTCTCTTAATTTTATAAGGACTATTTCTCAAATTTAGAAACTAAAAATATTTAGCAACTACTAATATTCTAGACCAACTATGACTTCCAATTCTACTTCAATCATAATAGGAAACATTAATGACTTCTAATTCTACTTCAATATCAAAGTAGGAAACTTGAACTTTTGACCACTAAGATTATTTTAGACATAATAAAACTCATATACAATAACCCATTTAATTACTTGACCCAAAATAAACCTCATGGGTGACCCTTACAACTCATGTCCAACAATTATTAAAATTACCATTATACCCATAATTACTAAAACCTACTATAATGACATGAAAACTCAAAATTATTCCAAATCTTTAATTCTTGATACCTTAAATGTGCTTCATGTGAAATTACATATTTGCTCTTTTTCTTCTTTCCATGATCCTCATTAGGTTGGGTGTGTGTAGAGGATGGGAAGAGGATGAGAGATGCTAGGGAGGAACGATGAGAGGTTGGGGGAGACAATTGCGGTAAATAGGTAATTTGGGAAAGTTCATAGGAAAATTGATGGAATAATTTCTCTTTTGTTTTTTGTTTTTTGTTTTTTTTTCCTTTTGATTTTTCCAAGTTCCAAATCCAAATTGCTTGTGGATTTCAGTGTGCAAGCCTTCTTTAAGTTTGCAGTTGTAGGAGCGCACACAAAATTTACAGAACCGGGGCACATATGTGAGACAAAAACTAAAGAAGACTTTACATTTGCATTCAAGTTCTATGAAAAATTCAACTTATTTGTTTCACATTTGTGCCCAGTTCTATGGAAATTTTATGTGAATGCTTCAATAATTCCATTGTATTAGGAGAAACATGCATATACATCACTGAAAAGCAAACTGCAATACATTCCATCACTAGTAATATCCTTCTGTGTACATGCTATACATGATACAAAGGTGATAAACTCAAATTATAAAAATAAAATAAAGGAAAAAGTTATTCATTTACAGAATAGTAATCTCATTTCATGTAATGTATTCGACGAGCATCAATCTCAGTTTTCTTCCCTTAAGAAATAGCAGCCTTCACCTACCTTCTCCGATGATCTCTTCAAGCGTAGAATTAGTGACATTTATCGGTGAATGATCTGTGTCAGCCGCCATTCTTGTTGTACTAGTCGATGAGCTGTAGTGGCTGTAGTCATTTTTTGCAGTATCAGCAGTATCATCACTCATAAAACTGGTTTTATCATTAAATTTCCAGTCAGTCAGATATCCGGGCCGTGAAGTTACATCACTAACTTCAATGTCTCCTGAAAGCATTGCCACTACACGGGACATGGATGGTCGTAGCGATGGGGATGTTTGAGTGCACAAAAGAGATATTCCTATCACTCGTTTTACTTCTTCCTCATTGAATTCAGATAAATTTGCATCCACTAGCTCCACTTCATGGTTATTTTCATGTAGATTCCAAGCCTAAAAGGAGGCAAGATTAAAAACACGTCATAAGAATTCAAGATGAGAAAACCGTACATTATTTCTTAATCATGTAGTTGTAGTTGGAGCAGGGCATCCCATGTTGGGCACTTGTATTAGATGTGGATTGTGTTTGAACGAAAAATGGCAAAGATAAATTCAAAATTGGATTTGGAGAAATACGGAAATGATAACAGATTTATTATTTCTCAAAGTACTTGAACAAGTAGCCTTTGTTTTTCATGGCATTGAACCAAGCCGTTTGTTTTCCTGATTGTATTTCTAATTTTATTTGGTTAGTACAAAATCTCAAGAAAAGAAAGTTTAGAAAAATCTTATATTTATTTGCCGTGATAATTGTTTCCAAAAGCATGAAAACAACCATAGCTAAGCCCTACTGTTGCAGGATAATAAAGTTTCAACAACATGGTTTTTTCTACGTTTCTTTAAAAAATTCAAAACTAACACACTGTTTAAAACAGAGGGACTGATTCAATTTCCATGCAATTGGAACATTTCAACGGATAAACGTGTACTGGGCGAAGAAAAAAAATGAATCATGATTCATACCCATTCAAGAAGATATATCTTATCATCCTCTAAGCTTGAGTCAGAATTTAGCCTTCCACTGACAATCTCAAGAGCTACAACACCAAAGCCAAACACATCGGCCTTTTCTGTAAGGTGCCCACGCATAGCATACTCAGGTGCAAGATACCCGCTGCATTAGTAACAAAAAAGGCACCACTTTTAGGATATTACTTCAGCTGTGAACAATATCAAGATATTATAAATTAACTAATAAAAGGAGAAATTTAAGGAGCTTGACTGATGAGAACTTTACATTGTCCCTGCGACACGAGTGCTTATGTGGGTCTTTTTGTCATCATAGAGTTTGGCCAAACCAAAATCAGAAATTTTGGGGATGAGATCAGAGTCGAGAAGAATATTGCTGGCCTTCACATCTCTGTGTACAATGCGAACCCGTGATTCCTCATGAAGATAAGATAGACCCCTTGCTACTCCCAAGCATATATCAAAACGAGTGGGCCAGTTAAGATACAAAGTTTTCTTTCCTGATTCATAAATGACAAATAAAGTTAAATATTTCCTGACCTCAATATTCAAAATATCTACAATATATAGACATGTTAAGGTAATATCATTATACCAAATAGTGCTTGATCAAGACTCTTGTTTTCAAGATACTCATAAACAAGCAGTCGTTTATCTCCCTCAATGCAGCATCCATATAATTTCACAAGATTTCGGTGTTGCACAGCAGATATTGTAGCAATCTCTGTGACAAATTGACTCTTTCCCTGGTGGGATGCCACAGAAAGTTGTTTTACAGCAACCACCCTCCCATCATTGAGTGTTCCCTGTTGAATACAAAAAACTTCAAAACTTGAGTTTATAAATAAATAAATAAATAAAAATAGCAGAGGTTTGGATTTTCCATAATGTTATTTATTTATACAAAAATTACAATGGACTGTAGCCAGCTGCCATGTCACAATGATTTAAAAAAAGAAAAAGAAAAAAGCGGTGATTGGGCAAACTGTGATCTTCAACTAAGAAATTATGGAAACCCATAAAGGAACAGTAATTACAAGTCAGATGATTGGTACCAATTTATAAAGCAATATTAAGGGCTGGATGACAGCTTGTTCTTAATTAGAATAATGACTTACCTTATAAACAGGTCCAAAGCCTCCCTCCCCAAGTTTGTTTGCAGGATTAAAATCTTCCGTTGCCGCCCTGAGTTCAGCATAACTGAAAGTGTAAGGTCTAGCATCAATCCCTAGGAGCGCTGCAAGTTCAATACAAACACTTGGTTGTGAATATCTTTAGGAAGTCATAATTATGTCTTATGAATTTAGTAAGCTTATAATGATGTTCATGATCCCAAAATGGTTTTTGCTTTAAACAAATTTTATGTAACAAACAAACAGCATTTAGGAAGCCTGATTTTGCGTCACACACATACACAGACACAGACAAGAAATTTTTAAGCAGAACTTAGAAAGCATTTCCACTAACAGACTAGAGCCACAAATGGGCAAACAACATATCTGTTGTGGACAAAGAAGTCAGACTGCAACAATAAACTTGGCTTACTGCTTTTTTAAATTTTTACCTTCTTCCTCATTCATGTGCGCCCTTTTTCTTCTCTGGAAGAAACAATATAACATAAATGTAGACAGAAAGGTTACAACTGCAACAGGAACAACTATCCCTACAATCAAACCGGTCTTGTTCTTCCTGGTTGGAGTTGGAGGGTTGTTGCTAACAGTGGGGTTGAAATCTGTACAAAAGCTTAGTTGTCAAAAACTTGGCATCAAATTAATGTACTAAAATATCAGATTTAAATTTCTGATCTCATATCAAATATTTTTTAATCAGATTACCTGGGGTGGCACTGATTGCTGAAATAGAAGGTCCGTATGTACCTTGAGCAGGTATACAACAAGTCCCCTTACCAGCCCAAAAGAGATGGATTTCAAGATAGTTTTCTGAGACCCGAACCGTAAAATCCTTCTGAACAGCTTGGAAAGAGGCTCCACCTGCCTCCTTTCTTATGTCAAAATCTTTCAACACCCGATTGCCCTAGAATGAAGAAGTCGAGAACTTAAGCGGGAAAAAATGTAAAGACAGAGAAGATGATGATGATGAACAACAAGTAAAAGAATTAAAAGACAGATTGCATCAAAGCATGGATGTCTTTTACTACTTGTTACTGAGAAGTGAGAACTATATGACATTGAAAATTATTTCATAAATTTATGAGAAGAAATCACGGAGGCAGTTGTCATCTCTCATGTTTGGACAAAAATTGAACTGATATAATTAAAATTTCAGGGAAAGGGAGTGTGTGTTACGAAAACATGAAGACCATGCAAACATTCTAGAAAAGGATTCTGGGAACTAATCTCAATGGGACATTGTCTGGTGCAATAGTAAAAGAATTAAAGATAGAACTCTAAAGGGTGACAAGACACAGGTTGTCAAGGAAGATAACATGGTTCAATTCTAACGGCATCCATTTTGAGTGAATAAAGACCAGAGGTTAGATCGATACCTAGTCCACCCACCCCAGCACTCCGGGCTGATGAGACCAACAATAGGTGATGTCCTATAGCCTTTTTGTGAAGATTATTGTATTTTCTATTAGTCATTTAGGGTAGTTTCGTCTATTAGATTATTAGGGTTTATTTCATTTAGGTTATATATATTGTACTCAATGATTATTCCAAATATATGAAATAGATGTTCTTTGTTAACATGGTATCAGAGCTAAGTTTCAAACATTAGCATACCTATCGCAGTCGCAGGTCATCATCGACCATTGCAGCTGTCTTCCTTCTTCGCAAGTCGTCGTCGCAAGGCCATCTTCGCAGGACCATCGCAGCTCTTCCTCTCTCTTCGCCAGATCGTTGCAAGGCTTCGCTCGCTGGTCTCTAGTTCATTCGTCGGAGACCTAAGTTGGGTATCTCACTGATCTTCTTCGTCACTGAGTCTCTCACTGACCTAGGATTATCTCAGGTCTTATCTACTGCCTTTTCTCCCTGTTTTGAATCTATTGTAGTTTGGGTATACAATTATGGCTGATGATAAATTGCAAGCTATTACTACTAAATTAGATGGTACCAATTATTCTTATTGGTCTCATGTGATGAAAAATTTTATAATGGGTAAAGGCATGTGGAACTATGTTATTGGTATAACTATTAGACCTGTGGAAGAAACTGAAGAAACTAAGGCCGATGTTGCTAAATGGGATAAGGAAAATGCACAAATTCTTACTTGGTTTCATAATTCAGTTCAAACTACCATTGGTATGAATTTTTCCAAGTATTCTACTTCTAAACAAGTTTGGGACTATTTGAAGACTATGTATCTTGAGTCTAACTTTGCAAAACAGTATGAACTTGAGATGTCTATTCGCAGTGCTAGTCAGAAAGATAAGTCCATTCAGGAGTTCTACAATGAAATGACTACTTATTGGGATCAGCTTGCTTTGATGGAACCGTCCGATTTGCAGTTACTTGACAGTTATATCACGTATCGGGAGAAACAACATCTTGTTCAATTTCTCATGGCCCTTCGTGATCAATTTGAGCCACTTCGCGGAGCTATTCTTCATCGGTCTCCCTTGCCTTCTGTGGATGGCGCTGTCCGTGAGCTTATTGCGGAAGAAACTCGAATTAAGGTGGCGCATGGTACTCGCTTCCCGATCGATTTTGCCACTCCTCCGCTCTTGCCCACCCCATCTTCTCATTTATTTCATTCTTGGTAAGCCCAAGCCTCGGGTTTCCATGGATGAGTGACTTACGTCACATCGAAGGTCATTGGAAACATGCATGTCCTAAACTTTGCGTTTCAAGGGTCGTTCATCTGGTTCACCATTTGCTAAGCCGGCATTTTCAGGATCTCGCCCATCTGCCGCCTTTTCTGCACCAGTTTCTGAGAATGATCCATCTTCCAATATGCAGTCTATGTTTGAGCAGTTCAAGTCTTTCATGGTAGCCAATCCAAATCTTTCATCCCAAGCCTCGCTATGACTACCACTCGATTCGGTTTGTCCGGTTCATCCTCTTCGTAATATCCATACTGTGGATCTTTGATTCAGTTGTTCACATCATATGACCCTGTTGCATCTCTCCTCAAGAATTGTGTCTCCTTCTTCTTCTATCACTATTGCTCTTGCTAATGGTTCTTCTATGCTGTACACTCTCTGTTGGTTCTATTTCTTGTTCCCATTTGTCTCTTTCTCCTGTATTTTATGTGCCTAACCTCTCACTCGTCTTATTTCTATTAGTCAATTATCCGATTCGGTTTTGATGTTGTTTTCTCCTCTTCTCATTGTGTTGTACAGACCGGTATCCAAGAGGCAGATTGGGATGGCGTAGAGTTGGAGAACTATATATCTTGGACACTTTGCATGTTCCTCTAGAAGTGTCTTCTCTTGCATTGTCTTCTTTTGTTTAAACAATAAGTCCTCTTTGTTTTATATTTGGCATTCTAGGTTAGGTCATCTGTCGAGTGATCGGTTGAGGATGTTAGTTAGGTCCGACATTTAGGCAATTTTCCCATTAGTGATATTTCGAGTGTCGTGGTTGTAAAGCTGCTAAAATGTCTCGCTCTTCCTTTTAATAAAAGTAGTTCTATTTCATCTTCTCCTTTTCAATTGGTCCATAATGATGTTTGGGGTCCTTCCTGTAGTTACCAAGGGTGGTTCGCAATATTATGTGTCTTTTGTGGATGATTACAAATGGTTTACATGGGTTTATTTGATGACACGAAAATCTGATTTTTACAAAATATATTCCAATTTTCACTCCATGATTTGCACTCAATTTTCCACCACCATTAAAGTTCTTCGCTCGATTTGGGGGTGAGTATTACTTGTCTGAGTTTGAGGAGTTTTTAGCTACTCATGGTACTATTCATCAGTCTTCTTGTTCAGACACTCCTGCCCAAAATGGTCGAGCTGAGCGCAAACATCGCCATCTCCTTGATACAGCTCGTTCTTTGCTACTCTCATCCTTTGTCCCTTCTGTTTTTTGGGGAGAAGTCGTGCTCATCGCTGCATATCTTCTCAATCGGATGCCTACTCCTCTTCTCTCCGGCTCATCTCCGTATGAGCGTCTTCTTGGTGTTACTCCCAATTATTCACTTCTTCGTGTTTTCGGTTCTACATGCTTTGTGCTCCTTCCTAAACGGGCGCGCTCTAAGCTTAGTTCTCGTTGTGTCCTATGTGTCTTTTTAGGGTATGGCATTAATCAGAAAGGTTATCGATGCTATGATCCTGCCACCAAAAAGCTTTATGTGTCTAGGCATGTCACTTTTTTGGAAAAACTACCCTACTACACTATACCTTCCACCCCTGTCCCTATTACCAAGGAGGAATTGGTTCACATTGACCCATTTCCTTCTGATGTTTCTTCTGATGAGCTTGTTTCTGATCTTGAGATCTCTACCTTGTCTCTTCCTAGTACCTCTAATATCTCGCCAGCTCCTCCCTCTCCAGCTCCCGCTTCCCCTGCTCCTCTCATTGTTTATCAGCGTCGCAAAGCACTTCCGAGTTCGCCTGTCTCTAGCTCTCTATCATTCCCTCTCCAAATTTGTTTCTTTGGATCCCGCTCCTCCTCAGACGCTGCTTTTCCCACGCGTGATCGCCGTGCTCAACTGGTATGGTTTTGGTAATACATGTTTTTCTTTCCTATCGGTTTTTCTTTCTTGTCTTCATACTTATTTTGAGCCTAGGTCCTACAAGGAAGCTTGTCATGATCCCAATTGATTCTTTGCCATGAATGACGAGTTAACTTCTTTGGCTAACACTCAGACTTGGGATTTGGTTCCATTACCTACTGGCAAGAATATTGTAGGCTCTAAATGGGTCTATAAGGTCAAAACCCTTTCTGATGGTTCTTTGGAACGATACAAGGCTCGTTTGGTTGCTCGGGCTTTTCTCAGAGTATGGGATTGATTACGATGAGACTTTTGCCCATTGCCAAGATGACTCATTCGCACTCTTATCTCTGCTGTCGCTGCCCATCATCGGCCTTTGTTTCAACTTGATGTCAAAAATGCATTTCGAATGGGCATCTTGCAGAGGAAGTATATATCGCCTCCATCGGGTCTCTCACACCCTCCGGTGTGGTTTGTCGCCTTCGTCAGGTTTCTATGGTCTTAAGCGTCTCCTCGTGCTTGGTATGAGCGATTTCACTGCTGCACTTCACTTGGTTTTTGCCCTAGTCATCATGATTGTGCTCTATTTGTTCGGCGATTGCTGGCCTTGTTCTTCTTCTCTTATATGTGGATGATATGATCATCACCGGCTCGATTGTAATACTATTGAGGAGGTTAAGCATCGCTTGTTTCAGGAGTTCGAGATGAAAGATTTGGGGTCTCTTCGATATTTTCTTGGTATTGAGGTTGCTACTTCCCTCGGGTATCTTCTTTCTCAAACTAAATATGCCCGTGATATTCTTTCTCGTGCCAATCTCACCGATGATAAGACCGACACCTCTTGAGTTGCATGCTAAGTTTTCGCTTACGATGGCGTTCCTCTTGAGGATCCCACTCAGATCGTGAGTTGGTTGGGTGCCTTGTGTATCTCATCGTACTCGTCCGGATATCTCCTATCTTTGTGCACATTCTCGGTCGGTTTGTTTCGCTCCTCGCTCCACATCGGGCGCCTTACTCGTGACTTGCTACCTTCGGGGCACTTTGTTGCAATGTCTACTGTTATCTACCTCTTCGGACTTGACTCTCCGTGCCTATGCTGATGCTGATTGGGCCGGTGATATTTCTGATCGCAAATCCACTTCTGGTCTTTGTGTTTTCCTCGGTGATTCTCTCATATCTTGGAAAAGTAAGAAACAGTCTGTTGTTGCTCCTTCCATCCGAGAGATCGAGTATCGTGCCATGGCTCACGCTACTTCCGAGATAGTTTGGCTTCGCTGGCTTCTCTCTGATATGGGCATCTCTCTTTCTGATCCGACTCCGTTGTATTGTGATAATCAGAGTGCTGTTCAGATTGCTCATAATTCAGTCTTCCATGAGCGGACCAAGCATGTTGAAATTGATTGTCACTTTGTCCGACAAAGATCTTGACCGCACTATTTCTTCCTTTTGTTCCGTCTTCTCTTGTTGGCGATTTTTTACGAAGACTCATATCATTGCTCGTTTCGTTTTCTTCTTAGCAAACTTTCGATGCTTTACGCTCGATCCTCGGTTTGAGGGGGTGTGAAGATTATTGTATTTTCTATTAGTCATTTAGGGTAGTTTCGTCTATTAGATTATTAGGGTTTATTTCATTTAGGTTATATATATTGTACTCAATGATTATTCCAAATATATGAAATAGATGTTCTTTGTTAACACTTCTCAACTGCTATTTGTAACTCTTATATTGATGAAAAACAAACTTTAAAGTTGTGACATTAAGTTGAGTCTGTTGGATCACTTAATATACATTATCGAGCCCATTTCCTAACAGCTTAAGCTTTTGGGATAATTAGTGACTTAACATGGTATAAGAGCTCAAGTTGAGAGAGGTATTGGGTTCAAGTCTTTCCGTTGGCATTTAGTTCTCTGTTTATCACCCCACATGCACAACAGAGTTGCAGGAGAGTGAGGGTGTTGAATATCTTGAATCTTGATATACTGTTGGGTCCATTTCTTACCAGCGCAAGCATTTGGAATAATTGGTGACTTAACAGAGTCATGATGGTCAATCATAATTTACTACAGGGGTAGTGAACAGAAAGGTGGTAATGCAAGATTCAATTTAAAAGAAAAGAGGAAAAGCACAGTTTCTAATCCAATTCCACAACTAAACACAGACCTGGATATATATATCAAAAACACGTCTTCCAAGACTTTTCCAAGTAATAGGATTCAGGATAGCCATCTCTGCAAACTGAAGACTCACGTTATAATTACCATTCTCGAGCCCTAACCCATAGTATCTTAATGATCCGGCAGATATTCGTGCTGTCTGGAACAGCTCTGAGTCCAAAGTTTGTGTGAACTGAGATGAAGAGAAACTTATATACTGAGGCTGGTTGCTGTCGATGAAAAGTCCAACATTACTTACTGCCCACCTGTTTTCACTGGTAACATAATATGTAGCTGGACCCAGAGTCTCGTTATCCCTCTCGTAAATAACCTGATTGTTAGATGTAATCTGTGGACCACCACACTTAATTGAAAAGTTATAATCTGTCAATCAACGGAAAGAGAAAAATTATCAGATTGAATTCAATTAGGTCAATCAATTAACAAAAAGTAAAAATCAGCCATATCTCGTCGTTCATATATGTTATATGGGTTCAATGCACTGTATGGCTGGGAATTCTCTCAACAATAGAAAGACAAATTTGAGTCCATTCTGTCCACTATACCAAATTATATATGTTTCAAAATTGCATATTAAAATTTAATGAGTAAAAATTCATACACTGATCTCAAATAGATGTGATCCCTTTTATCCTCATATTATGGATGTACATATTCTACTCTCAGAATAATAGTTTAAGAAATTTCTAAACTGCACTTACAAACAGGAGAATTGCGGTTGCAGGGAAAATTCCTTTGAAGACACCTTAATCCTGAAGGCAGAACACTGAAAGCAGAGGAAGAATGCATATGATTGTAATAGTTTCCTTTAGTTGTCAAACAATCATATAAATCTATAGTGTTTCTTTAGTTATCATGCAATCATATCAAATCCAATACACAAGACCATTATAAAGAATGCAAAAGAGAAATAATGTATATTAAAACACAAAAACATAATTATAAACAGTAGATCCCATTCAACTGCATACAAAAAGAATGGGAGGAGAAAACAGTTCTAGACTACCGATAAGATCAATGAAATATTCCATATCTTCAAAACTAGGAAGGTGCCATCATCATTATTTCACATATATTATGAGCACATATCAGCATCATAAAAAGTTCAAAAAACTATTGCATTCAGCAGCACTGTCACGCATGTTTGACTGCTCAAGCAGGTGCTGGTAACCAACTCATGTTGTTCAATGCTAAAACAATTTAACGGGAAAGAAACTAACTTTCGTTTAGTGGTGTTGTTTCATTGAATGTTCAGAATTGTATGTAATAAAAACAAAAGTATGCAGCAGGGAGAGAATCACCTGTTGTTTGAACTTTCTACTGTGAAGTTATTGGCCACTAAATTACTGCATATTACACCCCAGAAAATCTCAATGTCAGTTTCAGTTTCAAGGGTACAAGTCAATGTAGAAGATATGCACAAATGATACAAAATGCAGTTATAATAAAAATTTGGAAGAAGAAAATCTTAAAATTTAGAAGTTGGCTGTCAAACTATTGCAGGATACCAGGATGGTATACCATGACTATTGAAAATGAGAGAGAGAGAGAGAGAGAGAGAGAGAGAGAGAGAGAGAAATTGTATTTACATACAGTTGCAAGTCTTGTTTGCTGATCCAAGAAGGAAAGCTCCCAGATAATTCATTGTATGACAAATCTCTGCAGACAATAACATAATGGGAAAGTTCAGTTGATATTGACCAATAACTTGGTTATTTTAATTTAACTTTGCTTATTTGTTAATTAATTATTATTATTTTTTATTTCTCTCCATACATACATGTACACATGTATACTAGGATTGTTGCCTTGCCTATTACATGATTTTCTTGCACACATAGCAGGGTTGTCTAAAAAATATGTTGCTGTCAATAAAAATCAAATGGAAAAAATGATTAATCTCTGATGTATCATTGTAGTTCAATAGTTGATTATGCCTTTGAATCTATATATAATCATGAAACTTGAGAAACTGCGTATTAGAAAACAAACATCTCTTGATAATTGTTATAGACCAAAGAAGGAATGAACTTCAAAACTTACAAAAGGAGTCTGTTGATAACACCCTTTTACATGTGTTTAAATTAAGCTGTGAATGGTTATATAAGAATACTTACATATTGAGGAGAGATGTACTCATTTGGGCAGGAAGGGTACCAGTTAATTTATTATTCCCAAGAAACCTGAGCATAAAGAAATTAGTTCAAGGAATAGAGAGTACATGCTGGGAGTTTTTTTTGAAACAACAGGGCAGAAGATGTTTATTACAAGTAAGAGAGAGAACTCAAATTGAACAGTGCATCCGGAATCTGTCCAGTTAAATTGTTGAAGCTCAAATCCCTGGATAATTACATAAACCGTGGTTGTAACAAAGAAAAGGTAAAATGAACTAGATAATAAAGTAAAGGGTCTTGTTAGAATGTGCCGTAGGGTCACATGTTAAGAAGGCTTAAAAAGATTGTACATGCTTTATTGCACGTATTTCAAACAAAATGTACAATCTTTTTAAGTTTCTTAACATGTTCCCTAAACATCGTTAACAAAATCCTAAAGCAAAATCATTAACAAATGTTTACATCATAGAGTTGGCTGGCTAGTTTTGATCCCCTCTTTCCCAACCAGATTATGAACTGGCCAGTTTTTAGGTTGAAGTATATGGGACCAACTCAAAATCAACAGCAATAACTTACAGATGTTTTAAACTTTGATAATCTCCGATATTGGATGGAATAGAACCAGAAATATTGTTATTCCTGAGAACTCTGCAGGACATGGAATGTTATTTCGTAAAAGAGCATTGGAGAATAATGAAAATGAAAAAGTAACACAGCAGATTATTGTACTATAACCATTTCGCCTTACAAGGTGCCCAAAGACATCATATCCTTAAGAAACTCCAGCGAAGAGCTACTGTTAGATAAATCACTTATTCTCCTACATTAGTACATGTTACATTATAAGAAAGAATATTAGCTTTATTGATATGCTAAATATGAACAAAATCTATTGAAAGAATTAACACTCACAAATCTGTCAACAAGGTTAAGTTGGAAAATGTCGATGGGATCGCACTTCCAAATGAGTTTCCCTGAAATCTCCTACAGAAAGTTAAGATGCAACTGATTTATAGATTATGCAAGAGAGGTTGCTGAATATCGTTGTTAAGTACCAAATTTTTTTTTTTTAGGTACATAATATAATATGGATGTGCAGATAGGCTAGTCTATACATCCACCAGGGAGAATTGCCCCTTAATACACAGACATCTGCCGAAACCAACACCGCACCTATGTCGGGGCCAAAGCTAAGGTTCCAGCATACTCTGGGTATTAAGAAGTAGGTGTAACCCCAATAATCTGCTATAGGGGAGACTTGAACCCAAGCATTAAGTACCAAATTTTACATCTCAGTTACTATACATTGAAAATGTAGTTTAACGTAAAGCCATAATTTGAGTGTTAGTATAAACTAAAGAAAATACAACATGCATATTGCTTACAAGGTAGTAAGCTTTGACCAATTCCCAATGAAGTCAGGTATGCTGCCATTCAATTCAGTATCTGAAGCCCACCTGGGATCCCCAAACATTCTTCCTCAGTAAATTTGAAATATTTAAATTGAATGAAATATTTATCCAATAAGTTTCTTAGAAAAGAAAAAAAGATATGTCAGAATGCTCTTACACTGTTTGCATGTTTTGTAGAGCAGCAAATGATGAAGGTATAGCTCCACTAAGTCCAGAACTATCAATGTAGCTGTCAAGGTAGATAATGTTCATCAAAAAGATGATACACTAGTAAATGTAAATTTTGCACAATAAGGATAAATCAAGATTTGACAGGTACGACTCACAAGACGGGTTACACATACACAAGACAACCATGATGCTCTTAGGTCTAAGGATTACATGCACAATTGTAACTAATGAGCATCTATTTGGCAAGTAAAAATCTGTATAGATATTCATAAATGGTTACATTCAATGAACTTGCTCTTTAACAAGCACCCACATGTTTGCCTCAGTGTTTCCACATTAGTGACTTGAGACTAGCCACTCTCTCAATTGAACCAACATAACATGTGCTACTATTACCAAATTATTAATTCCCAATTAATATCCCATGATCAGTTCATTTAAGAATAAAGTATAGAGAAGTAAAAGTCTAATATTCTTAACTTTTAAGAACATGTATAGTTAACCCAATTTTATGGATTTATCATGTAAAGAATAATATACAAAGCAAACATGACAAGAAAACTTGTCATAAGTTTTGATTAAATGATAATACTTTTTTACAAAATTGTACCAACCATATCTTCTAGATTGCCTTTTAGGGCACAAGACTAACAACACCAACTCAACATCTAAAGCTAAGGCTAAGTCAGATATAAATCTCATATGGCCAAAATATTGGATACATAGACTAAGGACAAGACCACTTTTAGCGGTAAGAAGAGGAAAGTGAACAGGAAGAAGGTATTGGTGCGCTTTCACATCTAAATAGTACACACCTATGACATCTTCAGATATATGATGAGCATGATCAACATATATATGTATCTCTCAACTCAATTGCAGTAACACAATAATAGTATGTTAGAGGGCATTATACTCTACCATTTACGAATCCTATTCATACGGATACCAAATGTAGTCCAACAAGAGAAGCAGCATTCTTTTATAAAATTAAATAAAAGTGAGCAATATCTCTCCACTCACAGTTGTGTTAATTTTGTTAAATTCCCAAGCTCTGATGGTAGAGGGCCAGAAAAGTTATTTGAACTAACGGACCTGGAAAATAGAAAGTAAATAACATCAAATAGTTTGAATATGTTATTTGAATGGGATGCA
Organism: Camellia lanceoleosa; assembly: GCA_025200525.1. Classification (NCBI taxonomy): domain Eukaryota; kingdom Viridiplantae; phylum Streptophyta; class Magnoliopsida; order Ericales; family Theaceae; genus Camellia; species Camellia lanceoleosa. Next base: position 3,926,165 of record CM045762.1, on the reverse strand, counting down.
GGAAACAGGTATGTCATTCAATTACTTGCATGAGTGATTCAAATGTTCCATTCAATTAGGTCCTGAATACCACAATAGCAAAAGACTGAGATTTTAAAACAACAATCAAGAATAGCAGAAAGCCATTTCGGAGAAAAGTATTTATTGACGCATATATATCGGGAAATTCTATTCACACACTACAAAAAATATCAATACACACCATTTGTGTTGTTTGGATATGAAAAAGTCAAATGTCTGGACATAACATTCCAAGCAAAAAATAGTTGTTCGTATATAAACTATTGAACATAATATATATTTGAACAATTCATTTATGTTCAGGGAGTTTATGTCCAAAAATTTGATTTTTGTTTGGAAGTTTATATCCGAACAAGACAAATGGTGTGTACTGAGGTTTTGATATCCAAACAATTGCTTTTTGTTCAAAAGTTTATGTCTAAACATTTGACTTTTGTTTAGAAGTTTATATTTGAACGACATAAATGATATGTATTGAGATTTTACGTGGTGTGAATAAAATTACCCATGTATATGTGCTTAAAAGGTGGCATAAAGTTGCCTTGCAAATTGCAATCAATTGAAATTCAAAACGTCAAGCTGCCTCTAAAACACATACAAAATTAAGAATAACATACAGTGACATTAAATTAGTAAGTTTTCCAAGTTCCACTGGAAGCTCTCCCGATAATGCATTAATACCCAAGCTCCTAACAGAATTAAATGAGATATTAGAACATTTCATATAGAATATTAATGACCTGCAAAATGTTAATAGAAAGTAAGGTAACTTTACAGGTACTGCATGCGAGTTAGATTGCCAATGGATGCAGACAGGGGACCTATCAGGTAATTTTGGGCTAAATTCCTACAAAATATGAAAGAAACTTTAGTCTCATTAACAACAGCAAACCACTGAGCCGCACATAATACATGCTTCACTTGCAATATTCTACACCACAATTTCATGGGCTGCAGTTTGACACTCCGTAGTTTACACAAAAAATGTAAAATGATATAACAAGGAAAACGACAAATTTGTGATTTTATTATTATTAAAAAAAAAAAAAAAAACACACACACACACACACAATGAAAAACCATACAAATTGACGAGGTAAGTCAGAGTCCAAAGCTCATCCGGGATTACACCAGTAACATCTAATGCATAGACTTTCCTGTAGAAAATGGGGGGGAAAAAAGTTAAGTAGTAAGTAAAATAATTGAACAAGCAGTATTAAGTGCTCAAGTCAACAAAATCAAGGTACTGAACTTTCAACTACTTAGTACATAATGTTGCCTTGTATGTAAATTGATGGGAGACTTGAAAAGTTCACTCCACTTGGAGTGAATTCAAACTTTGGATTTGAATTGACTTTCACTAACTTGTAGTAGGAAATGAGTTTGTTTTTGGTTATGACTCGGTGTTCGGACTAGTTTATGTGCATGTCAACTAATCCTGAGACCCACGTAAAGTGCCCCCTCCACGTAGATCGGACAAATCTCGAACAGAACCCGCAGGCGTGGTCCCAATGAGTTGATAGCACCTAGTGGGAGTTAAACTTGAGACTTGAAGGGAGCACACCCCCAGGCCTCAAGCTGCACCCACCAGGCCAACCCCTTGGAGTTGTAGGAAATAAGTTTATGAGAACAATAATCTCAATAATAATTTGTACTTTTTACTTGAGGTCTTCAATTGGTACTACTAAAGCAATATTCTTAACAATCACATCCATTTTTATTGCCTCAAACCATGTTGTTCCTAGCCTTCTTTTATTTTTTTTACCATCTTCAACATGGTTCTCCATTACAAATGGCCATACCTCTCAAGAATTTTTCCTGCATTTTATCTTCAATCCGTACCACTTCTAAGAGGAACTCCACTAGTCATTGCCAAAATAGCAATGCCAAACCGTCAATTTGACATGCTTCAATGCCAAAGTGCTAAAATTTGTCTGTTGCTCCATTGGTGCAATTGTCATTTTGACACATCCATAACATTGCTTATTTCCATTCATTGTATTTCTTACATCCAAACCATTGATCAAAACCCTCTCTTGGGTGAGTTGAGTTGGCACAAATAGCATTGTCAAATCTTGTGCCAAATCAGGCACAAGGTTTGACAATGCCATTTTTTGGCAGCGCTTTTGGCAAGCCATTGGATAAGGTTTCTTTAGTAGATTTGCTATAAGCCACTATAGCAGCTGGCAAAGTTGTTGTGAGAACCCGATAAATAAATAAATAATAAAAATAAAAATAATTTTACAAACCTCAAATATTTTACTATTAATCTTTAAGTGCAAATTAAATATTACTAGAGGGCATTTTAATTCATTTTAAACTATAAATAAATTTATTATGGAAGTCCACAATTTTAAAGATTATTGATAATAATAATAATAAAATAAATTAAGAGAGACTTGTTATATAATTGATTTAATAACCCTAAAATCCTATATAGTTCCCTACCACCAGCAGCCGTGAGATTGAGAGAGAGAGGCGATAAAAATTGGTAGCAATCGGCAAGGAGAGGAAGAGGTCTATAGCATTGGGTTCCACATAATCACTACTGTCGGTAAGTCAATTACTTGTTCTTCTTCTTTTATCTTCCAGTAGTTGAGTTCAAGAATTTGCATGGGTTATTCATTCAATTGTTTATTTTTTTGTGGTCGGGTGTGAAGGTAAGTCTAGGATGTCAAACGTGGGTCTTGGTAAGTAGAGAGGGATGAGCAAGTGTTGCGTGGGGCATGAGTCTCATTGTGAAGAAAAAAATAAAAAATAAAAAAAAATGTGGCATCAGCTTTTGTGTGTTGTGTTGGCAGTGCACTAGTGCTCTTGTTTGGTATTGTTATTAAACATCTAGATATAATGTTTAAGATTCAAATATTCATGCATAAGAATACATACCATAGTATTGTTATTTTAGAAATTTAATTAGTTAAATTGGTGCTTAGGTGATGGGAGTAATTCTTAGTTTAAAAATTCTATACAGAATTACAAAATTTAAAAATTAAGGAATCATATCAAACGAATGAATTTTGAACTGAAATTTTTACAGTAGATTAATCACACATTGAATTTTATACCACAATTTTCTTACAATTTTTGGGAGTCAAAATCCATATAAACTGATGTATTCAAATCTGTCCAGAAAACTAGTACAAAACAGTAACTTCGGAAGTGTCGTTCTCTTTGAGTATAAATCTGAAAATTATCAAATCAGCGTCGTTATAACCGGTTACGAGTCTAGTTTCTTACATTTTTTTACCTTGCATTGATTGCTCGTGTATACTAAGAGAACCATTAATTTCTTTAAAGTGCTGTAGAAAACAACCTGTTTGGATATAATTAATTGTAAATAATTATTTTAATAAGCAAATCAAGTAAAACCAATTGGATTTGAAATTTAGGATATATTAATTGATATTTAGAGGATTTTGAAAATTTTCGAACAGCATGGAGTGGATTTTTAATTTTCAAAGTCAACGAATAAATTGGGAAAACTTATTTAAAATTCTGTTTTATCTTAAAGTTACTTTTAGTTAAGTTTCGATCTGAACCCATGTCTTGGGTAATTTTAGACCTTGAAAAACATGAATTTAGGTATTATTTAATAGTAACGGTGAGTTGAGTTGGGCCGTGATAGTGTGATTTAGGTTGGGGTTATTTAGTTTCTTATTCTTTTTAGCATCTTTGAGTTACTAGTGACATGTAATTTTCGTATTTGGTTTAGGACACTAGTTGAACTTTCTTATTCGGTTTGAGGATTATATTATATCATGTTCAAGTGAGTAATTGCATGCTACATATTTTTATAAATGCTTCCTTACCCTGAACCGTTGGAAAATTAAATTGTTATTTCAAGACTAAACTATTTTGATAAAATTATTATATTATCAATGAAATTAAATTATTTCTGAAACATGAGTAAACTTGGTGTATTGTAAATTATTTGTTATGGTCTCATGTTTATAATGGTGAATTACCATATTTTGCGAAACTGAATTGTATTGATTATTGGGACCATATATAAAAGTCTAGGAAAATTATTCCACTGTGTGTGGTGACTCTGACCACTAGGAAACAGATCCGGGTTGAGCTGTGATGACTCTAGTGCTCAACGATTGTAAGGAAAAGACCTGGGCTAGGCCAAGTGACCTTCAATTGGATCGTTTTTGAGAAAAGGCTTTGGTTGTCACCCCGAGAATGACTCTTGATTCGATATTGGATCCAACGGCCTTATTGCCTTGATAACTTTGTGGCGTGTTACTTGTTATTCTTGGTACCCAGAAAATTATTGATGATCATGTTGTAATCTGTTTTAAGTGGAGAATGTCTTTTGTTATGTTCTTGAGAGATATGAGTATTTTAACTGTTGAATTGTGAAATTTTCTTTTTGAAACAGATTGTCTTTATCAAAACTGTATGCCAATCTAGTTCTATGATATATATCTTATTTTGGAATTGAACCATTTTTTTCAAAATTGTATTTACTATCCATGCTTTTACTCACTGAGTTATTAGCTAACTTAGTTGTTTATCATTTTCAAGTGATAGAATGACTTAGAATGGACTCATGGTGTAGCGGGGACTCAATTGCATGGACCTCTAGGACATTCATTTATTTTATTTTAGCTTGTTATGTCAGTTTTGTGCATATATTGTGATTGGGTTTTATTTAGAATTATTTTATTTTGTGGGCAGTTTGTGTTCCATTTAGTATATTTTACCATTTATACTTGTAATATGTTACTGAATTGAGTTTTGGTTTATTTATTACTGGACTATTGCTATATTTATTCTTTGTGATATTAGGTTCGTGTTTAGGCTTACGTGCGCCTTGAGTTAAGTCCCTGTAGGCCATGGCCAGTCATGCCTGGATTTGGAGTGTGACAATTGCTCTAATGTAGCATAAATTTATTATTCTATGCTTTCTTTATAATACTAATCATACATCTCAATATTTTCATTCTAGCTACACATACACTCAATTTTTTAACAAGATATTTCTTTAACTGTCCAACATTCTACACCACACATTATAGCAGACCTAATATAATGAGAAACTTAATAACATGGTAAGGAAGTTGGTGATCATATTGAACAGATTGCAACTTTAATATACATATATATGAATTGGACTGTATGTCAAACATGCGGGGGTGACATGATGAAAATCCAAGCATTTGCTACTTACAAGTGGGTAATGTGGCAAATAGTCCCATTGCATTCGCATTGGATCCCGGGATTATAATTCCCATTGGAGGTCTCGATGCTGGTTCCGTCGATGGCGGCTCCACTACATGGTTCTCCACTTATGTTCCACTGATTTGATGCTGCCACTATTGCCCATTTTTGGAAGATGGAATTCAAAGCAGTCACTGCCAATCAAATTCATAAACAATGATAACAAGATTGAACATCTCTTATAATAAAATAAAATAAAATGTATATACATTTTCAGCTTTGTTAACCAATATTTTCTGGCAGCCCCATTCATAATCACACCGTACATGTTATTGATTATATATTACTAGAAGTAGTGACACACACATTGCATGTATGTGTGGTACAACTAATGCAAATTCATAATTTGGGAGGATGAATAATTTTGAATTGGTGAATTTTACAATTTGAGATAAACATAAATTTTTTACACAATAAAAAGTTTTTTTTTTTGTTGAATTATTTTTAAAAAAAATTAAAATCATACAGCTTCAATTTAGAGTTCACACTAAACTGACATGTTCCCTTTATATAGTAGTATAGTATAGTTAGCTGTAAATCTAGCCATTAGAGATATCTATACCTTATTACGAAGTTGACAATTTGGGAAAAATCCTTTTGTTCGAAGGAATTTTGTGTACATATTGTTTAGAAGTTATAACTTAAAATTAAGATTCATTTATTCATTATCAATCAATCATGACACCAAATATACTTAATTATGACACCACAAAATGCACTGCATTTTAAGTTTTAATTTGTCTTATTAAATAAGGTTTTATAGAATACCTCTACCTCCTACTTGCTTGAATATGGAGTCCCTCAATGAAATTAACATAAAATCATGAAACTTCATAACTAAAATTAAAAATTAAAAAATAAAAATTGAGAAAGAAGAAGAAGAAGAAGAATAAATTATTCAAATTATATAAAGAAAAATTATGTAGGGCGAAAATGTTAATAAAATCTTGTTTCATTTTTAGAGAAAATTTGACATTTGCAAATTTGAAATGGGCATGCAATTCTACTTGATGCTGACCCAATTTGTTGAAGACAAATTTAAATTAAAAAAAATCAAAGAAAGAAAATTATGTTTGAGATGCAATCGAGTTTGACTTTTTAAATTCTTGAGTGAAAAAATAAAAAAGAAGAAAAAAACTAACAAACGTGGGATTATTGTATTACTCTTAAAACTAGCATAAAATGACATGTGCAGTGTTAATTAATGATTACCCAAAATAATTTTTTTTTTTATAAAAAAAGAAAATAGTTTGACTAATGAATAAAAATCTTACTTGCCCCAAAATCATAGTATGGAAAAAAATAACAGCAAATAAAAAAAACTATTCACATCATTAGAAAATCAGATTGTGGAAATCTTCAAACCCATGTTAAATGGAGATTGCGGAAATGCACGCAATAGTTCATGAGTTAAAAAATCCTTGCCTAATAATTAAAACATCAAATTAGCCAACCAATTAACCAATTGTGTCAATCTTTATAGCCCTGGGTTCAAAATTTCTATTATCAATCTCTTTAAAACACTTAACTGAAATTTGGAAGAGAGGGATGGGGTCATTGACATGCTCCCCGAGTTGGTTTGTGGGGTCAGGTCCGAAGGGCCGGTCTCGAGGGTTTTTGGGTCACCAAATATATATATACTTTATCCATAGACCACTATTATTCCAAGCAATGAAATCCAATACTCCAATTATGCATGTTTTCCTAACATCAAATTAGCATGACAATTTATTTAATTTAAAATTTAAAATCACATCCAAAAAAGTTGTCCTTCAAAAAGTTATGGTATATTTGTTTGTACTTCCAAATTTTTTAGCATGTTTGTCTAGTTTAAAAAGCTCAAAATAAATTAAAAACTATTTTGAAAAAAATAAGTTTTTACTAGTGGATGAGGTATTTCCTCACCCGGTGTTAAAAAATAAAATTAAAAAACTCAAAATAAACTAAAAAATCTATTTATTTATTTTTAGTTGTTGTTGCAGATTGATCTATTAAAAAAAAAATCTATTTGTTTGTGTAGAAAATATTTTATATATTTTTTAATGTTTAGTGGAATAAAAAGAGAAAGCAAACGGAAAATATTTTGCATGATGAACAGAAACAAACTATATTGACAGAAAATATTTTCAATCTTTTAAAACGGGAAATGTTTTAGACTAAATTCTTATCAATATCACCACATTACTACCACCGCCACCCTCACCTCCACTACCACACCACCATCACCGTTGCTATCACCACCGCCACTGCCTCACCACCATACCACCACCTCCACCTTCGTTTCACCACCAAACATAAAAAAAATATTTTCTAAAAAAAATTCTCTACTGAAAAAATTTTCTATTTAAAAATATTTTCCACTCAAACAAATAATATATTTTTTTATTTATCCAGTAGAAAACAGACTGAGTCGGTGGAAATATAGAAGAATCATATCTGATTGGTCCGGCCCGGCCCAAATGGTTAGATTTCCCAAACATGACAAGAAAATGACTTGTTCTCTGGGTTTTACGCTGATAGCACACAGCTTTGTTCGATTCGATCAAATAAATCAAAACACACACACAGAGTCTAAGATCGAGCTCGAGATCGAGAGAGAAGCACAGTTTTGTTCGATCAATTAAATCAAAACACAGAGAGAGAGAGAGAGAGAGAGAGCACCTTCAGAAGCAGGCGTAGTGCCATTTTGAGCTCGAGCAATCTGAAGAAGGAGGAGGAGGCCGAAGAAGATGCAAAAAAAGTAGTGAAAGGCCTGCATCGTACTACATACTTTCATCTTTCTTCCTCAGATTGCTGCCTCCTATTCTCATTCATTCATATACCAATACAATGAGAGAGAGAGAGAGAGAGAGAGAGAGGTGCTTTTAGAGATCAAAGTGGAAATGCAATCATATCATACGTCCATTTTCTCTCTTGGTGTGGTGGCCTAGAGATAAGATCGAGGCCATTCCACCAACTCCAACTCCTAAAACATGTGCTTTGATTATTTTACTACTATTATGTTCATACTTCAAAACTCTGCCACACGCGCCTCCGTACGTTCCAAAATAATACTCCTAAATTCAATTTTTTTTTAATGGTATAATATTATATTTTAAAATATTAATTTTTTAAAATTATTTTAATTACCATAATTATATTTTTTATGTTATTAATAAATTTAAAAGAATGACAAAATAGTAAATTCATATCATTTTATTTCTTGGTTTTTGAGAAGAGTCGAATTGGTTTGAGGTGTATTAAAAAAAGTACAATTTTTTTTATCTTTTTATGTCACATCACTTATTTATTTTTGGGTTTTTTATTGATAAATCTCATCTAAAGATGTTTTATCCCAATAAGTCCACAAAGAAAAATTATAACCTAATTAGTCTCATATAGTTTTCTTTTTATTCTATAAAGTCTATTTTTCTAATTTTATATTTATACATGGACTATTATGCCCTTATATATATACACATTGTGTTAATACGTAACACACGTTCCTGTGATTTCGTGATTCAGTTTTGGCAGTTTTTATATTTCTAATTCAAATCAATACGTTTCTATCTTGCATGCTGTCGTTCTATCGTTCTGAGGTGTTGATGTGCTAGGATTCGATTATTGCTGTTGTAGTCTGGTTCGATGATTTTCAAGTAAAGACGACGATTTTGAAGGTGTTCAGTTCTGTTATTTTCTGAAGTATAACTGCCTCAAAGCAGTTGTTTTTGAGTTTCTGGACGACTGTAAGATTGCATGATTAAGGTTAGTATCATTTTGGTTATGAATACATATTCACTTTATGTTTTGATTTGTAGGATGCATCAGATGCTTTGTTCTTGGATTGATATGGATCGGATGCTCTGTTTTTTCAATTACATGCATCATACGTGGTCATTAGAGGGGAGGTCATTCAGATATATGTTGAATGTTATAATATTCCTTTTACTTTGATGTATGCATAATGAGGCTCTGTGTGAGTGATTTAATTCAAAGTATATTGAACAATGTGAATGTTTACATCATGTTAGTATTACGTGAAGAATGTGGATGTTTGCATTTTACTTTGATGTTTGCTTAATGAGGCTCTGTCTGAGTGATATAATTGTGAGTATATGGATCAATGTGAATGTTTACATCGTGGTCCTGTGGAGGGAAGGTCATCAGATTAGTCATGAATGTGGATCCTCTATAATTCAGAGTATGTGGAACAATGTGAATGTTTACATCGTGTTAGCATTACGTGAAGGATGTCGATGTTTGCATTTTACTTTAAGTTTTGCTTAATGAGGCTCTGTGTGAGTGATATAATTGAGAGTATATGGATCAGTGTGAATGTTTACATCGTGGTTCTGTGGAGGGGAGGTCATCAGATTAGTGATGAATGTGGATCTTCTATAATTCAGAGTGTGTGGAACAATGTGAATGTTTACATACTGTTAGTATTACGTGAAGAATGTCGATGTTTGCATTTTACTTTAAGTTTTGCTTAACGAGGCTCTGTGTGAGTGATATAATTGAGAGTATATGGATCAATGTGAATGTTTACATCATGGCCCTGTGGATGGGAGGTCATGAGATTAGTGATGAATGTGGATCTTCTATGATTCAGAGTATATGTGTCAATGTAAATGTTTACATCGTGTTCATATCATGTGAAGAATGTGGATGTTCTCACTTTACTTTGATGTTTGCTTAATGAGACCTTGTGTGGGTGATATAATTCAGCGTATATGTATCAATGTGAATATTCATATCGGTTTGGATGTTCTATAATTTTCGCACAATGTGAATATTCATATCGGTTTGGATTATTGTTAATTGTTGTATTGTTTTGTTTTTACAGGAGATGGATAGCTTTATGATGTTGGTGTGTACATATGGTTGCGCATACATTGTAATAAATCTTGCCGCATTGTCTTATTCACGTTTAGTGGACTGTTTGTGTGAAAAATTGGGGGAGTTGTCTGCTGGTTCTATTTCATTGTTTTGTAAATTACCTGGGATTAATAGGTGTGATTTGGAGAATGAGGAAGAATTTCAGAATATGTTACTGCTTGCTAAATCAATGGGGGTACAACATGTAGAAGTTGTGGTTGAGTTGAAAAGTGATATTGGTCAGTCAAGTAGCTCGGGATTGCTGCGTGTGGGGGTTGAGGAAGATATTGATGCACTACGGAGATTTTGCCACCATAAGGAGAAGGTGTTGTTGTCAGCCCCTTGGGCAAACGGTATTACGCACATGGGGCAACGATTTGTTGGAGGTGCGTAGGAATTTCGTGCTGTTTTATGTAAGTATGCCATCCAATGTGGGTTTCAGTTTACGTATGTCAAGAACGAGACAACAAGAGTTACAGCTGTGTGTGCGATGCGTGAGGAGAGAGGCTGCAGCTTATTCGGGTGCCATATTCCCTATACCATCGGTGGAGAAGCCGCCTTTTGATCCCACGGACTTCACTATATATCCGTCATCTGTGAAAAGACCACCCGGAAGGCTGAAAAAGAATAGGATCCCATCAAGGGGTGAGAAACTGAAGTAAATAAGATGCGAGAGATGTGATAAGTTGGGGAGCCATAATCGGAAATCATGCACGGCGGCGATATAGGATGTACCTTTTTCATTTCAACATTGTATTTTACATTAGATTCTTATATTCATTTTTGAAATAAGATTGTGTTGTATTGGCAAATATTGGGTTGCAATAAGATTACGTTGCGTTGGCAAAAATAATAATGCATTAGTATTTGATTTGTGTTTTATTTTCACTTTTGTAAAGTACCAATCTGACATTTATGTTGGTTGTGTTTTGGATGAATGCATGATGTTAACATTCACACATGATGTGAATGTTCTCATTGTTGAACTTTCAAACATTTCTGTGGTGGGAATGTTCATATTGTTGTTACTGTTAACAGCATCAAAGTAGATGGCATGAATGTTTACATCAATGTAACCATTCACATCATCAACTCATAAGATGTGCATATTCATGACATCATTGTTGCCATTCACATAATCAGAAGTTATGATGTGAATATTCACATCATCAAATTATTAGATGTGAATATTGACTTGTGTTAAGAAATATCATACTTACACTTGTCATATTGTATTACATGAACACTTTAAGCAATATTCACATTCATGTAGTATGGTTTAAAACAGAAGAAAGTGTACGATCATTCTGTGATGTGAACATTCACATCATGTCATGTGTATCCAAAAAAAAAAAAAAAAAAAAATACAATCTCAATGTGCATGACTAACGCAAAATAGGCTTGAAAATGTATATATATATTGACTGAAAAATATCTGTACAAGCAGTGATATAGATTTGATTTACAAATAAGTTAGTCTGCTCCAATATGAAAAATATATTGACATTAATTGTCTTAAATGTGGATAACAGATTTGGGTAACAGTGATTGGTGGACAACCCTCACCTATAGGTTTTTACATTGCACTGTCTTTCTGTGGTTCATAAAAAGGTGTACTAATGAGTCTCTTATTTGACACCATTCATAGCGACCTAGGCTGGCAACAATGTCTTCACGGTATACATGCGCCCTCATGATGTAACAAACTGCAGGCCCGCAATCCACCCTGAAAATGCAAACTTATTGTTAGCTTTTGAAATGTAGGTGGGTAATGGTTGTGGAACATATGTATAAATCGATTTTAGGCTTACGAATTTGATGCTTGCTGAGGACAGATGTTCACTGATATGATTGTTTCTGAAGTATTTTGGCTTGATAAGTTAGTCCATAATGGTGATGATGGTCCAATGTTGTGCACCAAAGCTGTGATGTAGTCCCTCTGCCAACAATGAAATTTCAAAGCTGTGATGTAGTCCCTCTGCCAACAATGAAATTTCACATTATCCATGTTTGCAAAATAAATTCCGAAAACGACAACAGTTACTGGGCAATGTAAATGTTTACATGGGTGATCACATTATGTTATAATTTGCTAAAAATCAAAAGGGGGAACCAACAACACCAAACATTAACCCAACAACACAAACAAGTTGCACATTGATGTTACAATGTGAATATTTTCATCACATTTCATTACATTGTTGAGTGAAGTTTGGGGGTTCTGACATTAATGTGGACATTCAGATGATGTGAATGTTCACATCAGTGTCTACTGCTGTAAGTTTACCTATTAATCAACACTAATGTGAATGTTCACATCATCCATGTTTGCAAAATAAATTCCGAAAACGACAACAGCAACTGGGCAATGTAAATGTTTACATGGGTGATCACATTATGTTATAATTTGCTAAAAATCAAAGGGGGGAATCAACAACACCAAACATTAACTCAACAACACAAACAAGTCCAACATTGATGTCACATTGTTGAGTGAAGTTTGGGGGTTTTGACATCCATGTTTGCAACATTAATGTGAATGTTTTGACATCAGTGTCTACTGCTGTAAGTTTACCCATTAATCAACACTAATGTGAATGTTCACATCATCCATGTTTGCAAAGTAAATTCCGAAAACGATAACAGTTACTGGGCAATGTGCATGTTTACATGGGTGATCACATTATGTTATAATTTGCTAAGAATCAAAGGGGGGAACCCACAGCACCAAACATTAACCCAACAACACAAACAAGTCCAACATTGATGTCCCAATGTGAATATTTACATGACATTCCATCACATTGTTGATTGAAGTTTGGGGGTTCTGAAATTAATGTGAACATTCACATTAAGTGAATGTTCACATCAGTGTCTACTGCTGTAATTTTACCCATTAATCAACACTAATGTGAATGTTCACATCATCCATGTTTGCAAAGTAAATTTCGAAAACGACAACAGTTACTGGGCAATGTGAATGTTTACATGGGTGATCACATTATGTTATAATTTGCTAAAAATTAAAGGGGAGAACCAACAACACCAAACATTAACCCAACAACACAAACAAGTCTAACATTGATGTCCCAATGTGAATATTTACATCACATTCCATCACATTGTTGAGTGAAGATATTGATGCACTACGAGAGTTCTGTGGAGATCAACAATGAACAACATCAACAGTGACAGTAATGTGAACATTCACATCATTATACACTGATGTGAATGTTCACATCATTATACACTACTGTGAATATTCACATTAGTTACTACTACTGTAAGTTTACCCAGTAATTAACCCTAATGTGAATGTTCACATCATCTATTTTTACAAAATCAATTCCGAAAAACTATTTTTACAGAATTAATTCTGAAAACATCTATGTTTACAAATTCAAATTCGAAAACCAGAAGATGGATGTATACAGAAGGTGATTGAAAAGCAGAAGGTGGAATGGTATTCATTACTTTTGTTCGTCATGGTTGGTGGGTATGGATCACAATCACTTGATGAAATAAACTTAATGGGACGACAGGAATTTTCGAACGACGAAGCACCCTCCTTCCGATGTGAACCTTCGCAGCGGTGAGATGAAGAGGAATCTGGGGTCGACGGTAGACGGTGGAGGACGAGGACGTTGGTGAGGCGATGTGAATCTAGGGTTACTGGAGGCGATGTGAGTATCGTTTCGTGGATTGAGTTTTTGTTTTGGAAATTTTGTGGATTAAATAGTTGGAATAGGAATGGGTTTTGCAGAATCGATTACACGCGGGAGAGGCGGAGAGGGTTGTTTCGTCCTTTTACAAAGAATGGACCTAATGGAATATTCAGAAATAGTTCGGGTTTTATGGAACAAAACAGTTATAAATGGGATTTATCAAAAAAGAGCCCAAATATAAAAGAATTTATTGTTCAACAATTGAAAAAGTAACTCGAGCAGTAAATTCAAACTTTAGAGGTTTCTCGAGAATGTCATTGTTGTGCAAGTTTTTCCTCCTATGGGTTGTAATGAATATCATTGTTGTGTAGGTTTTTCCTCCTATGAGTTGTAATTATATAAAATAATGTAAGAAATGAAGTATAATTTCATATATAGAATCACTATAAAATTTAAACGACAAATCTATAATATAGAATTAATATTGGATATATAATAATGTACAAAAAAATAAGAAGAAAAAAAAGACAATTTAGTATTAAAAAAATTCTAATACCTTTCAAAGAATTAAGAAAAAAAAAATGTGAAACGCGAAATTGGTATTAGTTTGTGAATTATCTCATTTATCATGAAAAGTATATTAATAAGAAATATTTGTCAAATAGAGTCTATTTTATATAGGTAAAATTAATATAATTTAAATTAGATTTAGATTTGTGTAGAATACTTAAAACAATACATACTGACGTGACTTTCTTTAAAAAAATTAAATCCTTATAATGGCCTTGTGTGAGAAAGATTAAAATTTGATTTTTTAAGTTAAAATTCACAAAAAAATAAAATATACTAAAATATTGAATAAGATAAAATATCACATTAAATTTATAGTCATTTTATTTTTTCTCTTATAAACATCACATTAAACTATAAAGAAATTTAATTATCTTTTTAAATACAAAAATTTTAACTTACTAAGTTAAAAAGTAAAATAAACCTACTAAAATAATTAATTTATCAAATAAAGTAAATATATCATCTAATTATGAAAAAATACTATTTTTAATAATATATATATAATTAATAACATTTGTAAGCACGCGCCTCGATTGAGTGCAGGTGCTCTCTGCACAATTAATGAAAATGTATAAACAAATAAAAGTCGTTAATTAAACTGGAACTTTTAGCCTATAGCCACTTCAAAGTTGACGGCTCATTTCTCTCTCCCTCTATTTCTGAGGTTGTTTGAGATGACGTAAACCAATCTCTTTGTCTTTTTTATCTCATATCAGTTCTGTCTTTTTCTCATTTTTAATAATGCCACAGCGCCTATTTCTCATTTAATAATGCTACAGCCTCGGCCCAAGCCAAGCCAAGCCAAGCCCAGCTCCCAACCACTAGTGGGTGTGCCACCGAACGAGTGATATTTAGAAACTTTCATTTTTAGTTAAAAAGTCAAAAAATTATTAAATTAGTCAAAAAATTAATAATTTATATTAAAAAATTAAAGATTTTCTTTTCTCTGCACATTTTTTCATAAAAAGTCAAAAAATCATCTCAAACATATTAATTTTTTTTAATTCATATTTTAGCCAAATAATTAAAAAATTACTAAATTAACCTGTTTTCAAACAAGGTCTGAGTTTAGATTCTCGATAGTAGATTCTCGATAGTACATTTTATGGACATGTAGGCCACGTTTATCTGGCGCGTTAGTTGAGATTGTTAGTAAAAGAATTATTAATATAGAGATTATTAATATGAAAATTGTTACTGAAAAAATTAAATAAAAATGTGTTAATTTTAATGATAATGTGGAAGATAATTAGTGATGGAATTGTTTAATTACTTTTATATAAAATAAATAAATAAATTATTTATATATTAAAAAAATTAAAACAAATATTAAAATAAACAGATGCACTTGATAAAAAAAATTAAAAAAATGATTTTTTTTATATAAAATAGATTTAATCCCCTTACTATTTTTCTAATTCCATCCAAAATTTAACCAAGCTAATCTCCCTATGTAAGGGTATTCATAATCCCATGGGATAACTAATCCTCTTTTATTTTTGCCAATCAAACATGGGTTATGTAGGACCCACATGATTGATAGTCCAATTCCCCCACCGATCTAAATTTTATTTTTCTTTTTAATTTTATTGTGGTATTTGATTAGTATTTTCAAAAATTAATTTTACACCCATTTTAAAAACACGTCTACCCGGTCATCTTTTTAGATGTTTCTCCAAATGTTCGGCCGGTCAGTGTTAGTTTTTTTTTGACACCTGTTATTTATATTTTTTTAATAAAAATATTTTTGAAATTTTTTTAAAAAAATTTATGAGTTTTGAATAGAATTTTCAATTGTGTGTTTGATTATGAGTTATAAGTTTTTGAATCAAATATCATATGTCACATCAAAATTTTCAAACTCAATTCAAAACTCTTAACCAAACAAATTTTTCACACTCAAATCATAATTCTAAAATTCACAAACTCAAAATATAACTCTATTTTCAAATCATAATTCTAAAACTCTACCAAACATTACCTAACATTTTTATTTAGAAGTTTATGTTTCATTTTTTTTTTAAAATATTAGAAACTCTAAAAATTCTACCAAAAATTCTACTAAATATTTCATATAAGTGTAGGATCCACATGTGAGATATTTGATAGAAACGTTGGTAGAATTTTTAGTACATCTAGCATTACTCTTTTTTTCTTTTCTTTTTTTTCCTTTTTTTTTTTTTTCCCTGTTCATGTCGACGGGTTTTAAGAGATATAACCCCTTTTAGCAATTAGGTTAAAAGTCACTTTATTATTTTTTTTAATTTTTTATATATATTTTTAAAATAATTTTTTTAAAAAAAAATAAAAATTAAATTTAACTTTTAATCCCTTTGAGTAGGTGGATTAGCTTGGCTAGTTAAAGGGTGAGATTGAAAAATAGTCTAGGAATAAGAGTGCATCCGGTCGTTTGTTAGGATTTCCGGCAGGTGGATTAGCTTGGCTAGATAAAAGGTGGGATTGAAAAAATAATATTGGAATTAGAGTGTATTTGGTCGTCCACTTGAACTTCTGATTGGTTGTTCGGCCAATTAATCGGAACAGTAATTTTTTAAAATTATTTTATTTATTTATTTTCTTAACCATATGTGACCTGTTATTTTTGAATTTTTTTATATTTGTTTAGATTTTTTTACATAAAAATATATATATTTTTATTTTATATAAAAATAATTTAACAATTTCTTCACTAATAATTATCATCAAAATCTCCTCACTAACAGTCTTCACATAATAATCTCTTCACTGACAATCCTTTCATTAAGGGTAAATTACAAACACCCCCTCGAGGTTTGGTGAAAATACAGATTCCCTCCTGAGGTTTGAGAAATTACATCCCACCCCCTGAGGTTTATATTTCCATAACAAATTGCCCCCTGAGATTTTTATTTTCATACAGATTCCCCCCTAATTTCCCCTAATTTGTTATGAAAATTTGACTTTCAGGGGGCAATTTGTAATTTCTCAAACCTCAGGGGGGAATCTGTATTTTTATCAAACCTCGAGGGGGGTGTTTGTAATTTGCCCTTTCATTAACAATCTCATCCAACTTTATCTGCCAAACATACGTGACCAAAAAAAAATTTAGGATAAATTACACTGACACCCCTTGAGGTTTATATTTATTACAGTTCCCCCTTCACGTTTTGAAAATTACATCTTCCTCCCTGAGGTTTAAAGTTTCATTACAGATTCTCCTTCTTAGTAATTTAATTTTTTTAAATACTAATTTTTTCCTCACTAGATAAATTACATTGACACCTCTCACATTTTCGAAATTACAATCCCCTCCCTAAGGTTTAAAGTAACATTACCAATTGCCCTATCGGTTAGTATTAGTTGGAAAAAAAATTAATTGAAAAAAAAATTAATTGGAAAAAAAATTTGTTAGTAAATTTTTTAAATTTCTATTTAAAAATCAACGTAAACTTATTTTTTGAATTTACGTTTTTTCCTCAAATTTAGAAACTGAGACAACCATTTATAAACAAAAAAAAATTATCAAACAAGTTTTTAAAATTTTTGTAAATATAAATTGAAAACTGAAAACGAAATGATTACCAAACAGGTTTCAGATGGTAAAAATGTCGTAAAATTAACAAATAATTAAATAAGTTACCAACCTAAGAAATGACTTATCAAAAGATTCTTAGGCTATGTATGGTTTGATTTTTATAATTTTTTTTTAAAAATTAAAAATTAATTTGGTTAAGAAATAAAAAATAAAAAGTAATTATCTTTTAAGGATAAAAATAATTATCATTTTAACTTTTGAGCAGGTTATATACATACGTATGGCTGTTTCAATTTAATTTATAAAAAATTATTTCTAACTACTCAAAAGATAAAAATTATATAAAAATGATAATTATTTTTTATTTTTTATTTCTTAACTAAATTAATTTTTATTTTTTTCCAACTAATACTAACTGAATGGGCAATTGATAATAGTACTTTAAACCTTAGGAATGAGATTGTAATTTTTAAAATGTGAGGGGTGCCAATGTAATTTACTCAGTGAGGGTAAAATTGGTATTTAAAAAAATTAAATTACTGAGAAAAAATCTGTGACGAAACTTTAAATCTCAATAAAGGAGATGTAATTTTTAAAATGTGAAAAAAAAATTATAATAAACATAAATTTCAGATTGTGTCAGTATAATTTATACAAAAATTAACAAAGGATGTGAACTCTCCCAACACACTACCCCAGCCCTTCGTCGGTGTCATGACGTAAGATAGCACTGTAATGGTACTTAGGCCTATTTTCGTAATCGGTTAAAAGTTAATTTTTTATCTTTTTAATTATTTTAGTTATATTATTATTTTTATTTTATATATATATATTTTTAAAAAATTTAAAACTTAACTTTTAATCTACTTTCCAAAACAAGATTAACTTATTAAGTATTTTTATGAACTAGTTTGATTTGATTTTAAAATAATTCAAAGTTCGCACTAATGATTCTTAAATTATACCAAGTAAATACCAGTTCAGTTGAAGTAATAGTTTAGTTTTTATAATATATATGACTTTTTTGAATCGATTAATAAAGTATTCAAATTTATTTTAAAATTTTGATGAATTTTAAAATGTATCTAATCTTAATTTGATTTCATTTCGAATTAATTTTAAATAAAATCTTAATTAATCAAACATCAATCAAGTTGGAATGACTTGGTCAAAAAAACACATCGATGAATGTATTAGTGACAGAGACTCACGATTTAATTACATTACTTTGTAAATACATTCCATCGCTTTGCTTTCTATCTCTAATCATATAAAAACCATTATCTATCTATATAGTTGACAAGTTGCAAGTCAAATGATCTGTCTATTTCCACTGAGTGGTCCACCCACAACCTGATATATACACTTGTCAATATTTATACTAATTTGTATGGATTTTTGATGCCAAATTGCAATGATAAGACCACACCAAATGGTTAATTGTAGTACTAATTAATTTGAATTGTAAACTCTCAATGTAATTGTCAAGTGGTTGACATTTTCTACTCTTAAACCTCGTGATTTCAAGCAATTGGTCATGACGGTATATTTAAGTATCAATGACGTAATACTCTAGGATCAAACTAACAAAGTATCGTTAAGATTATTATAATAATTTAATTTTGTTAACTTAGGACTCATTTGGCAAGTAATTATTTTAACTTTAAAATCAAAAAGTTATTAAAAAAATTAAAAAGCCTGTAATTATACAAAAAAGTTAAAGATTTTATTTTCTCTCTACTTTTTGTATATCTTTTCGTAAAAAATCAAAAAATCACCCCAAACATACTAATTTTTTTACCTCATATTTTAATTAAAAATTCAAAAAAATACTAAAATAATCTGTTCCTAAACAAGGCCTTATTAACAATTTATCGAATGGCAAAATAGGAGAAAAAAAAAAAAAAAAAAATATTAAGCAGTTATTTCATATGTCGTGTGCGTGCTTAAGTTATGTCTCAAGAATAGTCCGTGATAGAGAAGACAATATATAGATATATTATTTTAAAAAAATTCATTTTTGGAAAGTGAGATTTTAGCCTAATTTAGATTAAAATTCACAAAAAGATAAAATAGACTAAAATAATTAATAAGATAAAATGTCACATTAAATTCATAATCATTTCACTTTTTTTTTTTCCCACAAATATCACATCTAATTATAAAAAAATTCAATCATCTTCCCTAATATAAAATTTTTAACTTACTACAATAATAAAAAAACTAAAATAGCAACTTTCTAAACACCTACATTATTAGTTTGTGATTATGGGCAGCCCCACTGTCTCACAAATTGTGTTTAACCCACTGAAAATATATATATTTAAAAAAAATGTTTATTCATAGAAAAAAATTAATACAATTGATATCATTAAAAAAGAAAATTGAAAGTATTCATTTGTTTTATGTTAGAAGTTTGCTATGTTGAATAATTGTGTTATGAATCGTTTTTAAATTTTTTTTCCCTAAAAATACTCCTTTATATTGAATTATTTTTAAAATTTTCAGAACAATTTAGCACAAAATCAAAACGATGGATGTTTTCAAAATTTTCATGTGTTGTTTATGAAAAAAAGAAAAAAGAAAAAGGAAAAGAAGAAATGACATCAATTTTTTATTTGAATGACACCATTAACAAAATTTTCCAGAGTCACCACACGGAGAAGTTATGGGACACTGAATAAAATTTCTCGTGTGTTAAGAAATTTATCTAGATTTTTTCTTAGGTTTCGTTTGGGAAGAAGGGTTGGGTTGGGTTAGGATGGGTTGGGTCTGAGGTTATTTTAGCTACAAAAGACAAAATAGACTTTTTAGCCCAATAAGATAAAACATCACATTCAATCCATAATCATTATATTCTTTCTCTCACAAAAAGTTAAAAAAGCCAAAAAGTTCTTCACAAATAAGACTTTTTAGCCCCAGACTAAAATAGTCAAAAAGCCATACAAGTTCTATTTTAAATAACAAAATCTTACTATTTCACGTCTTATCAATTTATAAAAAAAATTGTGTGTGGATGACTTTTGTGCCAAAAGGAACAATCAGATTTTGATGAGACTTGGGTCTCATTTGGCAAGTGGTGATTTTAGTTAAAAAGTCAATAATTTATACAAAAAAATCAAAAAAAAATTTTCTCTTTACTTTTTACACACATTTTCGTAAAAAACTAAAAAGTCATCCCAAATATACTAGGTTGTGTTTGGTTGTATTCTCAAAATATATTTCCCCCCGTTCATTTGCGCTTCATGTTTGGATACAATTTTCAAATCACAATTCCACCATACATTTCAAAATACATCTCAATTTCCCGTTTGGTAGATTTCTCCCTTCGTTTCTCCACTATAAAAAGCTTCCAACGGTACATACTCTGTGTCTTCGATATTCTCCATTTCTGAAAAGCTTCACGTAAAAGAAATTTAAAGCTGAACTTCTGAAAAGATTCACCTGGAAAGAAATTTAAAGCTGAACTTCACGAGTCGTCTTCCTCTCTTTCAACAATCACAACTCAAGATTCTTCACAGGTCGTGTTGCTCTCTGTGAACTGAGACCTTCAAATCTAAATTATGTCTGTGAACCCCCTCTCTACCCATAAAATCGCATCTATCAGCTCCCATAAATCAAGTAAGTTGCAATTTGTGCGTTGTGGAAGATTCATTCTCCGAGCAACAAAACAACAACAAGACCGAGGTCAACTACATTACAAATTTCTCTCAAATTTTAAATTATAACTCACTGATTTCCTCAAGCATCCCCAAATTCATTCCCAATTTATGTGTGTCAGGCCAAATTTGTGAAGCATATTCTCGAATCAAACGCCTACCGAAGAAGTGCACATCCATCCACTGTACCGACTCCATCATCGGTGACAACTATTCCACTCCTACTACTCTGGTACGTATATCCTTGAATCGATCTGCTAGTCGTATATCCTTCAATCCTTCAATCGATCTGCTATGTAATAGTTGAGAAGCAGAAATGGTTCTGATCTGTCAAACCAGTCAATCGCCAGGACAACTGGCCGATCGTCCCACCGGTCTTCCGGCCAGTCGACCGCCAGCCTAACTCCCTCTTCTCTGGGTCGACTGCCATTTACCCCCTTTGATGCTTCTCTTCTTCTTATGCTCTCATTCTGCTTATTTTTGCTTATTGTCTACTGTATACACTTCTTTCACAAACTTTTTGCATGCAATATTTTACTTTTTCTTGTTATATCTGTTTTTTCCAACACTGTTAACAACTTCAATTGATGAATTTTTTTTTCCTAACAATATTCTGCTTTTTCTTGTTGTATCTGTTTTTCCCAACATTGTTAACAACTTCAATTGATGAACTTTTTTTCCTACCGAAACATAATTGGAGATGATTCTTGTATTTTTATTTTTTAATATCCAATTCAAATTTGTTTAGATATAAATTATGTGTTGTTAGATGGATGACAACAATTCTGATGACAATTAGGACACAAAAATGTAGAGTTCCAGAATTGAAATAAAGCTAATAAACATGTTGAGAGACGAGGTACAGAAAAATCAAACAACAGGTTGTAGTATTGTGTGGACAGTTAGGCATTGGAATCATTTTGCAACTGAGTTACAAAATTTGTATGGGTTTCAATATACAGCAAAACAGGTGAGACAAAAATATCAGCGGGTAAAAGCTGATTACCAAACCTTCAAACGATTGCAGGCATGGACCGATCTGGGATGGGATCCTATTGTAGAAACGGTTGTTGCACTCGATGAATTTTGGGACAAGGTATTGAATTAACCTGTACCCTTTTCAAAATATTTTTTTTTTGTAACATTTGATCACACGTACAAAATGCTTATTTTTAATATTTTCAATTGCTATAGGCAACAAAAAAATGTTAAGAAATTTAGGACAAAAGGATTTGAGTATTTTCAAGAAATGACCGAAATTGTTGAAAACTGTTGTGCCACAAGGGCCTTGGCCCGTGCATCCCACACAAGGAGCCCCTGACTCTGATGAAGGGGATGAAATGCTTAATAAATTTTGGTCTCCTGGAGCTAGTGGGAGTAATGCGGCAGAACCTATTACTGTTGACTTATTCAGCGATGAGTACATAGAACCATCGAAGGGAAAAAGTCACAAGATGGGCCCTACAAATAGCCAGACTGATTGTGGTTGTTCTAAAAGGTCACAGTCAAGTGGCTTTGATGATGTCTGCACAGCTTTCACTACCTATGTACAGGCAAAAACAGAACATTTTCGTGCCCGATTAATAGACAAAAAGGCTGTAAGTGCAGGTGGTAATGACTATTCTCTTGATACATGTCAAGATGCCTTGTTAGAGCTTGGGGACATACCATCGGTCCAGGACATTAGGGCACTGACACTATTCATAGACAAGGAATGGCGGAGGTTTTTTATGTATACTTTTGCCCATATGCACTTAGCTATGATCTTAGCTTTGCAGTGAAGGGAGAAGTTGAGGCTTGATCGAGTTTGCGGTTCTCTTTATGGTTGTCCAACATGATTTGATGATGTCTATGTTGTTCTTATTAATTTTTTTATTACCTGATGACATGCTCTTTTTTATCCGTCTTTCTCTGTTTATTTCTATATTTTTAAAAATTGTTTCTATTTTACATTGAGATGTGATTTTATTCTTCTACGTTCTTTCATGTCTGTTTTCTTATTTCTGCTTCTACGTTCTTTCTGTTTGTTGTCTGTTTTCTTATTTCTTCTACGTTCTTTCAATTTTACACACAACATACAATATGAAAATGTAGTAATGACAATATGACTAAATATTAATATGTTTTTTCTTCGCATGTATGTTTCCATCTAGTTCGATAAATAACTAAGGCCAACAAATTGTAGGTAGTGGTTTATTTTAGTTTCACCAATAATGGTAACAGTTAGAATGTTGTTAATCATTTTTTTTTATAATTATGCGTTATTGTCATGTAGCCGAAACAATACATCATCTGATACATAAAACAATGCAATGGAGAGGTCATCAGAGGAGAACGGGTTAATGAAGATTTTATGGACTTTTTGATGATTGCTTTTATGAATGAGCATATGAATGCATCAACCAGTAGACGACCATAGCGAACTTGTCCATTCAAAGGTGATGATTACATCTTCAGTTTATTAAATGGCTATCTAGAAACAATGATGGACATTATGTGAATGGATACCCAAACATTCATTTTATTGAAAGACACCTTACTTCAAAATGGCTTTGTTGAAACTGAACATATGCATATCAGTGTCGAGGAATCGCTTGGCATTTTTTTGTACACTTTTGAACAAAATGATCGGCATAAACTACTAGTCGATAGATTTCAACACTCCATTGAAACTATTTGTCGGCACATCAAAATTATTATGCGGGCACTGTGCAAGCTTGTATCAACGGTTATCAAACCACGTAACCAAGATGAGATACCGGCAAAAATTTTAAATGATAGGAGGTTTTTTCCGTGGTTGAAGATATGATTACATGTTTGTCGTGTAAGTTTTCAATCATAGTAACGAATTAATTTTTTATTTTTATTTTATGTTTTACAAGTAATATCTAGGTTTGTTTCGTGTTTAATGTCAAACTAATATATTTCAAGTAGGATTGTGTCGGTACTATCGATGGCACATTGGTGGATGCGTGGGTCCCAACCTCAAGACAGAATACATTCTGTGGTCGCAAAGCTACGGTATCGCAAAATGTACTCACAGCTTGCAACTTCGACATGTTGTTCACATTTATCAATTCTAGATGCGAAAATAGTGCCCATGACAACGTAATTTTAGTTGACTCAATTACAAGAGCTGATCTACATTTCCCATACCCACCCAATGGTAGGTGTCACCAAATAACACATTGTACTGTCTTAAATGTTGATTTTTGTGTACATGTATTTGACAGAGCATTGCCTACATTATTTACATGTAGGCAAGTATTATTTAGTGGACACTGACTTCACGAACATGCTTGGATTTCTTACCCCGTTTCGTTTCCAACGCTATCACTTGCAAGAGTTTCATGACTGTCATTATTCTGGACCTAAAGAATTGTTTAACCATCGACATTCGTCGTAACGCAATGTCATAGAAAGTATATTTGGTGTTCTGAAGAAGTGCTTTCCAATATTGCGGTCCATGCCAAATTACAAGTCCATAAGACAAGGACCCCTCGTGATTGCATGTTGTGTAGTGCATAATTGGATCCGTTTGCATGCAGCTATAGATCTATTCTTCATGGAAGTTGATAATGAAATGGCAGCTGAAGCGGCAGCAGACGGGTTTGTTGGAGGCTAAGCTGACTATGTTGACATGTCACAACATGGGTTGACGCACCAATTGAATTTATAGTGATTCCGATTTTGCCCCGACCTTTATTGTGTTCCGGACTAGGGTTTCGTGATTGTATGTTGTTGTCTACATCTTGTTTACTCCCTTTAATTCTTTTAATTTGAGTTTTGGGACTTGTTGGGCGAGTTTGGCACAGGTTGGTTGTCCATTGGTACAAATGATTGTTGCCCAGATTTTGGCCTCTTCGCTCGAGCGAGGCTTCTTGCGCTCGAGCGAGTCTTGTTTAGTTTGCTTCTTCGCTCGAGCGAGATTTCTTGCGCTCGAGCGAGAAATGAGGGTCTTCAGGTTTTTCTCCCAGACGCAACTTTTTTAGGAAGGGGAAAGTGCGTCACTCCAGCGAGGCTTCTTGCGCCCGAGCGAGCCTTGTGAAATTGTTTCTTTGCTCAAGCGAGACATCTTGCGCTCAAGTGTGCGTCTGCATCTATGGCAGACCTGAAGCTTTGCATTCTATGCTCGAGCGATGTTTCTTACGCTCAAACGAGGTCATTGTTGTGTCTGGTCGCTCGAGCGATGACTCCTTTGCTTGAGTGAGGACTGCATATATCAGTTCGCAGCAGCGTGATTTTATATCACTTTTAGGTATTCTTTTCACCCAAAACCCTAATCTGGCTGTCTCTCTTTCTAAAATATCCTCTCTCTCTCTACAAATAACCCTAGATCTAAGCATTTCTCAACCTTGGTCCCTTTGCTAAAGTGTTGGAGCATCTCAAGGGCTTTTCTTTGATCCGAGGAAAATCGATTTTGAGGCATTCTTGAAGCTCTTCATCATCTCCTTTGGTCTCCTAGCTTTGAGGTAGGGATATTCTACTCTTTAATATGAGCTTTAATCTAGATATTTGTCATTTTGCATAAATGGTGGGATTTGGGAAGATTTGGGTGAAGTTAAGGTTAGGGTTTTGATATTTGAAACATGGGTTTTCCATATTTGGTACCATATGTGTTTAAGAGGCCTCGAACATGATATTGCTTAGGTATAATTGGTGAAATTTGGTCTTGGGTATAATATTTGTGAAAGGGGGAAGATTGCCCTAATTTGAATTAAATAATTATTTTGTTTGAATAATGAAATTGGTATGGGAAATATGAAATTGGGAAGATGTGTAAATAAATGGTGTAGTTGGATTTGATAAATCGTTCACCTATGGAATTTGATAATTTATCTATTGATAGATTTATTTATCTGTTTAGATATATCTGTTTTGGGCTATCGGTGGAGGATAGTTGTGATTGTTATAGAAACTGCATGAGGACTAAGTAAATTGAAACTAGTCATATGAATATGGTCATTGAATATAACGGTTCGATTAAACCTTTGAATGTGTGATTCGATTAGTCATTGTACATGAGAACGTGTTTAAATATATTGTATATGTATCATTGTTTGGAAGGAGATAGGGGATGGGCTCCATTGATAATTAAGTTGGCCGGAGTGTCCAGGGTGAAAGTCCCGAAATCTTATGTATTTGGGTGCCGGTTCCCTCGGATGTGATTCCATAAAATGGCAAGAAAATGGAAGTGTTTGAACTAAGTTTGTTATTGAAGTATTGATAAATGAATTGTAGTCTCGTTTTGAATTGTTTAGATAATAATGAACTATGTTAATGAATCGACTTGGATAAATGAAATGGAAGTGAACTGGAATATGGATGTCAATATTGATTAGTTATGGAAACAATGTAAGTTGGTTTACATGTATTAAACATTTATTTGATGCTGATATCTTAGTTACTTCTCATATATTGTTTAGCATATCTCTACTGGGCTTTGGCTTACCCTACTTGGGAAACCATTTTCAAGAACAGGTGACATGCCGCCTCCAAGGACATAGCTTGGGAGGTTTGGGGGTTGAAGACTCCATTTTGCTATTTTGCTTTGTGTTAAGTGTAAATTCAAGCCGAGGGCTTTATATGTATAGAGCTAGGCCTCTTCTTTTATTTTAACAAAGTAATAACTTGGAAAGATGTAAGTCCGTACAGCACATATTTTGTTGTTAGTAGTTAGAGTTACATGCTGTAGTTTCGAGATAAATATTTATGAAAGTGTAATGCATGTAATATCTTTTGTAATACAAACTCTGATAAATGAAAATATAACTTTTCTATCATGTTTATAGATCTAATGAATGATTTCTTTGTATAATATTTTGAGGGCGTTACAGAATTCATGGATGTAATTGCTACTGCTATGTGGCAAAATCATGTTGGCCATGGGTAGATTTGTGATGTGAAGAAATAATGTGAATTTTGTAGTATTGTATGTATTATTATATTCGACTTTTTTTTTTTAATGTGTAAAACATTTGAAAATATTAAAAAATTACAAAAATATTTTTTTTAAAAAAAATCAACCATAATTTTTTAAAAATATTAAAAAAAACATTTTAAAATTCATCTACCGCGTTTGTGTTTTAAAAAATCAACCATAATAGTATGTGGGATTGCACGCGAGAAAATCAGAGTCTGGATCCTCTGCCATGGTCTCCTACGGCGCTCCCTGCCGTGGTCTCCAATACAACGTCGTTTTGATGTTTTTTTTTTTTTTTTTGGGAGGGGGGGCCCTTTTCTCCTTTGCATTTTCTTTCTCTTTCATTTGCTTGAACCCTGACCCGTTGAGAGAAGCAGAGGTGAAACGGAGTAGTTGGCGCAAGCACGGTGAGTCGGCGGCAAGGTCTTGCAATATTCATTCTCACTTGGTATTGCTGATTGCTAGCCATCTTAAGCAGCAATATTAAAGGAAAGATTTGGAAACTTTGCTTTTGTTGCTGGTCGTCCATTGTTGTTTGTCCTTGTTCGTTCGTTACTGTTGATCCAGATTCATGGCCTCATTTTAACTAATTGACAACTTCAAAACCTGCAAGTAAACCTCATCCATTCTCCAAGAATATATGACAGCTTATGGATTTAAAGAAAAAAAAAAAAAAGCAATTTCAATGTTTTTAAGCGAAAAAGAAGCCACGTCATTAACTTTGTTCAAACTGTTCTTCAAACCAGAGTTATATTTTAACCTTACATCTTGTCACAAAAAAAAAAATAAAATAAAAATAAAATCCTATCTCAAGAAACAAGGTCCAGAGGTATATATATTACCACTTAATAATTCGAACACAAAATGACTTAATTATTCATCATTCCGTCTTTTCTTCAACCTAATTATCCTCGAAGAAAGATGGAAAACATTGACAGCAAAGCTTAGCAAAATCAGGAAAGCTCTACTCCCCACCACATAAATTCCTTGCAAAATTTGACACCATCTGATGTGAAATTGCAGATTTTGTAACCACACCTTTTTAAGAGAGAAAATGAGAAGGAAAAATAGGGGAAGATGAGAGGGTTTAGAAGTGTTTATGTGGTGTGGTGAGGAGAGGATAAGATATATGAGTCCAGATCATCTTCCATTGCTGTCGCCTGGCCTTGCTGCCGCCGTCGCTTAGCTTTGCTTTGCCGCCGTCTCTATGGCCTCGCCTCATCACTGTCGCCGTTAGGTCTCCAGCTCTCAACGAAAATGGGGAAGGGAAAAAGAAAAGGAAAAAAAAAAAAAAACCTTCAAAATGACGTCGTTTTGAACCATGGCAGGGAGCATCGCAGGGGACTACAGCAGAGGATCCAAACTCAAAAAATCAATAGTTGGATAAATCTGCTCTTGTTGGCATGAAAATAAAAACCATTTTAAAATTCATCTACCCTGTTGGTGTTCTACAAAAGCAACCATAATTTTAAAAAAAATATTAAAAAAAATATTTTGTTGTAACATATTATAATATTTCAGTAAAACAAAAATAATAATAAAAAAAACATTTTAACATTCATCTACCCTATTGGTATTCTGCAAAATCAACCATAATTTTTTAAAAAATATTACAAAAATTATTGTTGTAACATATTAAAATATTTCAGTAAAACAAAAATAATAATAAAAAAAATCAGTTCGGTATTCATCTACCCTGTTGGTATTCTACAAAATCAGCCATAATTTTTAAAAAAATATATAAAAAAAAAATTTTTGTTGTAAAATATTAAAATATTTTAGTAAAACAAAATTATTAAAAACAAAAACCAGTTTGGTTAACAGTGCTTTTTCGATTAACTATTATTAAAAAAAACCAGTTTGGTTATAACTATTAATTTTTTCAATTAAATTTTAACAACAGTTTGGTTAACAGTATTTTTTTTTTGTTAATAAATATTTTTTGAATTGAAATTTGAAAAGAGTTTGGTTGTGAAAAAAAAAACAAAAATAAAATAAAAACAAACTAAAATAAACAGATAGGTGCATCGTTTAAAAATAAAAACAGACATCAGTAAATTTTACGGAAAAAAAATACACAAACAAAATACAACGACAAATGATGTTTACATCCATGAACCAAAAAATTAAGAAAGAAAGAAAAGGAAACAAACAAATAAGAATAGAAAGTACGAGTACATCTGCAACACAACTAAAAACCATAACATACGTCAACCATTTAATCGCTCATTGAAACAAATTAAGCCTCATTGTCAGGTGGTGATGGAGGTGGAGGGAAGTAGTGATGGTAGACCTAAGTCACTCGATGGTTAATCTAATCAATGCGGTTGCTTGTAACTTCATCACGTCTTTTAGTGTTTACACAAAACTCACCAAATTGTTGAATTAGTAAGTTCTGAGCGGCGACAAATGCATCGAACCAATTACTCAATGCATTGAATTGATTCTCCATTTGTTGTTCCCATTGTACGCGCTGATTGTGTCGTTCTTGTTCCAGCGCCAAATAATTAGTCTAGTATTGGAGTTGCTGATTTGGTGGCATGGCATTGTCATTGGGGTCTTCGGGATCATCAGCTATTGGTGCATTTGCAACATTAATAGATCCCAATAAGTTGTTAGCGCCACCAGCTCAGGTCAGTGTATACTCTGAAATTGGTGAAGAGATTTTCACATCTGCTTCACTTGCAAAGCTGACATGATGAGCTTTGAAAATTTTGGTTAGCAAAGCTCTAAAAGGTAGTGACCGGCCATTGAGAGTACCAAGATTTATAACCACCATTTCCTTCAATAGTATGTAGCATAAATCTAATGTTTGTCCAACTTCAAAATAATATAATAAATAAACATTATAAAATTGAACAGCATCAAAATGTCCTATTTTGGGAATGACATATTCGACTATCCATTGATGAAGAATACGAAAGGTTGGGTTTTAAATGTCATGCTTGTAAATTAATGTTGGTAAATCGGTTCTCACAAATTATAGTGTAAACCTTACTTACATTACAAACCATATTAACTAGGTCAGCCTCACTTTGAAAATGACTTTGCAAATCCCCTGACTGAACTCCAGTAATTTGTGCCAAAGTGTGGGGGTTTAGTGTAATTAGTTTACTTTTCACGTAAGATGTCAAACTATTCTCTCTAACTATTCCCTCAGTAGGTCTTAAGTGAAGGTGAAATAAATACACAAGATGTGGATATACCTTTTGTGGTAATTAGTTAAAGGTAGCTGTAGCTCGACTTTTCATGCCCCTTTTGGAAGTCAAGAAGCCTTACAGTTCGGACTCTACTTGTGGTTCTGAATCTGATTTCACAAGTGCAATGTGAAACAATGAAAACATAAAAAGAGTCCAAATCTGACAATTCTTTTTGGAAAATTGATGTTTTGAATAAAAGGCCAAAGATAGACTGCTTTGTCAGATTTCAAAGTCGCCACCTAAATATTTTTGGGAAATTTAAGAAACCCAAGACTCGTGCCAAAGGCCATTAGTCCGTCATCACCAAAATGTCTTGGCTCGGGAACTTAGGTACAAGAGGGGAAGGTCATGAATTGAGCACCCCACTCACTTGATCAAAGATTGGCCTCTACTAATCATGATGTGATTTTTATTTACATTATATACTTTTGTTCCGATTATTAACTATATTAGTATGTGATTCACACAAGGTATAGACTAATTTATAAGAATTGGAACATTTGGTTCATGTTTGTTTGCAAAATTATTTCGAATATGCACCACTTCAAAAAGTGATCGCATATAAACATTACTCAAATTATTCCAATTCAAGTAACTAGCCTTTATCTACAGACATTCAAACAGTTTATCATCTAAGTACTTAGCCTCATGGTGAACATGCTTTGGCAATAACCACATTCATACAATATGCTAAAGCAATAAAAGCTTACTAAGTACTCCGAGCCAAAATAAAGCAAAATTATTAGAAAAATATGCATGTTCATAGTTAAATGAAATATAACTAATGCAACGCACACATTATGTATTTTATAGACTCGGCTATGAGCATGGCATATGATTTCATTCGAGACATGCGAGAAAGCACATAGTCAAGTAATGAATTTTGAACATTTGATATTGGGTTAGCATGATGAGCCGAGCCTTGGATGCATGCAAGACAATGAATGCAAAGTATAAGAATGCTAATTTGAAAAATGATATCTTATACTAACCATCGTAAGCAAGTAAGTAAAAGGGAGAAAGACGTGGGGTTGGAAGACATACAACTTATTACATAATTGCGCTCGTGCAAGAAGGTGCGAATCAAAGTCCGAAAATTCAAATTAAACTAATTATTACAAAATCGAATGAATGAATAAGCGAAAAATTATCTAGCTAACTATGTTATTACAATAAGGATAACCATGATAAGTAAACTAACTATCTAAGCTAACTAGCTATAATAATTACAAATAAACAATAATAATAATAAATCAATTAATTACAACACTAATAATTAACAAAACTAATTATAACAAAAATAATGAATAAATTAATTAATTACAACAATGATCATGATGTAAGCAAAGATACGCAAGGGTTGCATGTTCAATCTCCAAGAACAGTTCTGTCTGCCCCAGGCTTGCTCTATTTCACCTTTAGCCACTGCCCTCTGTTTTTTGCAAAATACATTGCTGACCAAACATTGATGACCAGCCAATGCTAAATGAAGCCTTGCCGGGCCTACAGAAGGCCGGCGTGCCTCAATTTCATGCCAAATTCTATTTTGTGCTCTGAAGTGAAAACAATGCAGACAGAGTATTTTGGACTTTGTTTGTCCCTCTCACACTTCTCTGTCATGAGAAAACCTCGAGAAAAGGTTGGAGTCGTTTTCAAAACTATCAATAAGCAAGTTGATTGCTTGATGATTTCGGATACAATTTGACAAAGATCAATAAATGAAATGAACAACAACCAACCCTCCCTTCTATCATAGAGTGAACTCAAAGAGGGAGGTAGAGACACTTCAAAGTTCATCAAAACATCATGAATTGATGCAAGATAACCCTTGACACAATGGATTTGGCATAACGTCCGGCCGAATCCCAAGCAATATAACTCATTTTCTTTATGTGGGTTGGTTCATTTTAAGCTAGCCTTTACCATCCTTTAATCCATTAAGTCCAAGATGATTGTTACGTCCACTAAATGAAAAATATGTCAAACGGGAGGTGCTTTTCAACATGAAAAAGAGACTACATCGTTGGCAATGAACTTCCGTAGAGATTAAGCCATTAAGCATAAATTGCTAGTTCACGTTTTGAAAAACTGTCAACCGATTGAAACAACTCTCAAATGAAAGAGATAAATGGCAAGTTGGTTATTAAAATGAGGTCCTCGATCATGGAAAGGAATTAAAGAAAAGCTAAGAACAATATATAACAAGCTATGTATGCAAACTTATGAAACAACAACCAAGCTAATCAAAGCATGGACTATTTAAACAACCTAAAATAGTCCTAAAACAGGCCATAAGAGATGAAACACAGTAGCTTAGAACACATGAAAAGGGCCTAAAAAGCTAACCAACAAAGAGATAAACAAGAACAAGGAGGGGTGGTTAACCCCTCTACTTTTGAAACCTCAAATCATGATTTTTAGCAATTTTTTTTTAACTCTGAAAATCAGCTTAGGGAACAAAGAAAAAGAGTGTAAAAGTAAGAGTTTGAGCTATAGGTAAAGGTGTAGAAAGAGTGTAAACTCTCTTTACCCTTTTAGTAGCTCTCCAAACCCAAACTTAAACACTTGGAAAGGAATCAAAACAACATATAACTGCGAGAACTAGATAGTAAATGAAAGAACAAGAAGTAAAAGAGAGGATGAGAAGCTTATACCTCTCAAAGAAGTAAGCTTTTGCTTATGATTCAAACCAAGTCTTAACACACTCTAAAGCTTGAATTATGGTATTCAAGGCACAACCAAGGTTCCTAGGCCAAGGTATGAAGGTGTATATGGTGCATGGATATAGGTTCAAGGTTCAAGGTTAGCTCAAAGTGTTGCTTGCACAAGAAGAAGGAGAAGAGAGAACTCTCAAGGTGATGTAGAGGCTTTCTTGAAATTCTTTAACCCTTAAAACAGAGATATATGGTCGTTTTTATAGAATTTGAGTAAGAGGAGGCATAAATATCTTCAAAAATGGATAGCTGGCGGCCTCCGACCCAGAACAGTGTTTCTCGCTACTAAAGCACGGCCAGTCTTCAATAGCCACGGTCAGCCCTCAATGAGGCACGGCCGGGCCTCAATGTATTCCCTTGTTTTTCTGCTTCAACCTCAGCATAAGGTGACACAATGTGTAAAAATGGATTTCTTGGGTATAATTAGTAGGAATAAAAAAGTTTTGGGATTGTTTTGGAGCTTTAAACATGGCCAATTTGTTGAGACCTCGAGCCACGCACAACATTACTTTTATCATCGAGTGCATCGGACAAAGCGCTCGAGCCTTGCGGGCAGTCAAAAATGGGGTGTCCATACTAGCCATCCCATCGTCTCTAGTCTGCCAACCAACAAAGGATCATACTGAAAAGGTAGATTTACCCTTCTCCCAGTCACAATTGGTCGGTTGGCAAAATTTGGATAAGCTTGTTCATGATTGTACGTGAGAAAATCAATAGTTGGATAAGTTTGCTCTTGTTGGCGTAGTGGAAGGTTAGAGGTTTGGCCACGTTCTGGTCTGGCTCTTTTTGTTCTCGGCATGACTTATGAACGTAAGCAAAATATAGCAAAAGGTAACAAAAATGTATGAAAATTGTGTGCAAAAAGTAAGCAACAGATAGTCAAAGCTCAGCCTCAGGTTCAGACTTGCTGGAAGCTGGAACAGGCGAGGTCGGTTGACCTGCCGGATGACCCATCGGATGACCGTCAGGTTGATGTGTTTGCCGCACTGTTTAGCTTACTTCTACAGCTCTGAAATTGTGAACAGATCTAAAGGAACCTTTGATCAAAGCTCTTGGTCTCTTGTTTTATACAGATATGAATTATAAAAATATAATCTGAATTTTTGAAATTAATTGATTGTGAAATTAATTGAGGTAGGTGGTGGAGGAGGTGGTTGTATGGTTAGGGTATTGATACTATTTTGATATTATTTGAATAATGAATGTCAATGAAAATGGTGAAGAAGTTGGTGAAAATTGTGAAGTAACGAAGTTGTTAGAATGAAAATAGTGTTATTGAAAGTTGTGAAGTGAAATTGTTGGTTAGCAGAGTGATATAAAGAGCTTTGGTCAAACAAATGGTCAAAAATATACTGCAGAGTATTGGATTTTTTTTTTTTTTAATCAAAGCTGACCAACTGAGGTTTTGTAGAGGGCTGATGGCTCTGCAAAATGTGAGTTAAATTACCATGTTGCTCTTTTTATTTTTTTCTAACATATGAATTTAGTATTCAAGGAGGGGTAATGTGGTCATTTC
This sequence comes from Camellia lanceoleosa, assembly GCA_025200525.1. Lineage (NCBI taxonomy): Eukaryota > Viridiplantae > Streptophyta > Magnoliopsida > Ericales > Theaceae > Camellia > Camellia lanceoleosa. The sequence goes on along the minus strand of CM045762.1, from coordinate 3,891,297 downwards.
AATATCAAACCCATCACACACTAATATTATTGATGGTACTTCTACTTCACAGGTCTCTCTTTCACGGGTGCAATTGACAATGAAATGGACAGGTGATGCACAATAATGAAGGTGAAAACAATGGTATAGGTTTACAGATTTTTTATAAAAGTGATAAAATTTAACAAATGAAAAAATGTTTAGGTAGCGTTTGGTAACGTTTATATTTTTGGTTTTTATTTACAAAAAAATTATTAATTAGCTTTTATTTATTTTTAAAAAAATATAAATTACAAATGCGTTTGGTTTGAATATAATATTTATTGTCTAAATTTAATACACATAAACAAAAAAAAAAATGTTTATTTAGGTCTAAAATATTTATATTTATTTTTTATTATTTTATGACACTGGGATCATACACATTATAATTGAAAAAAAATTAATAATAAAAATAAATTGGGAAAAAATTAATTAAAAAAATAATTGCAATAAAAATTATTTCAAAAAAAATTATTTGGGAAAAAAAGTAATTGAAAAAAAATTATTTAAAAAAAAATATTTGAAAAACAAATTATTTGAAAAAAATTATTTCAAAAAAAATTAATCGAAAAAAAAATTATTAATTTGTTTTCTGAATTGAATTTTGAAAAGAATTTGGTTATGAATGTTGATCAAAAATTTCAATTAAGTTTTGAGTTGTGTGTTTGATTATGATTTATAACGTTTTGAATTAAGTTTTGAAAACTCATAAAAAAAATTCATAACCAAACAATTTTTTTACTTCCATGTCACATCAAACTTTCAAAATTCAATTCAACACTCTATTTTAAAAAGCATACCCAAATAAATTTTTTACATTCAAATCATAATTTCAAAACTCACAAACTCAAAATACAACTCCTACTCTCAAATCATATTTAGAAGACTCTACCAAACGCTACCTTAGTTTTTTTTTTACATTATATTTTAGCCAAAAAGTCATTAGAAAAATCATGTTCCCAAACAAGACCTTATTCCGGCCGTTAAGATAATTTGAACGGTTAAATATGATAATTGTGTAAATCAATTATTTTATGTAAAATATTAAATTGACTGAATATTGATAATTATTTGATTAAATCACATTTGACTTAAAATAAATAAACAAAAAAAAATTGATTTTAAAAATAGAACTTCAATTATTATTATTATTATTTTTTAAACAAATATCGATATTCAATCAACTTAATCAACGTGGATGATTTGCTTGACTAATATAAAATATATGATTCAAATCAACTCAATAGATATGTGACGCCCCAAATTTTTATTTTTTTTGAACTTCATAAAATTCAAATAGCAAATAACTTGTTAAATAAAAATTTTAACAACTAATTAGGGAAATTTAAATTCTCACATTGTCAAAGCTTAATAGCAAAATAAAATTACGAGTCCGCATACAATATTACAACAACTTTATAACATTCATAATTATTAATACAAAAAATAATAAAATTTTATTTACTAAATTCTTGATTTCAAGTTAGCCACGATTGTATATTAGCAGCGGCCCCAATTTCAGCTTCAGTCCTTTTCTCGTCATAATCTTGCATAAAACGCTAGGGCAACAAAATATATGCCATGAGTGTTGCAACACAGTAAGAAAACATAACCAACCTACCATTTTTTTTAAGAGAAAATAATCAAATCATGACAATTAAAATAATAATAAATAAAAATTAGTAGCATGATAAATGTAACAACCATTATAATAATTTCAACAATTTTAATAGTTTAGATGACACTCAAATCTCACCAAAGAGATTTTCTTACTAACCACTAAGCCATGGCCACGATTAATTTGAAACCCCCCCTTGGCCAATTATTCAAGAACTATCAAATATGTCCACACCCAGAGTTATATATCCAAGTCGTGGCATCCTTGGTCTGCTCCAAGGGAACGGTCTGCCAGGGGTATGTAACCTCCCTGCGTGCCACCCGCACATTCACCCTTATTCTAAAACCGAATATCGAAAAGGATTCAAATAAGTCTCGTGCCATTTTAGGATTTCGTGATACAATTATATAAAAATTATTAAAAACCAAGGCTCACTCTGAACTACTGGTATTAACCCTTGATTGTTAGCTTTATATATACCGTTAATCATTTCAATTAGTTTTTATATTAATCACTGTAGACCGCCCAAACGTCTCAGCTCTGCGCGCGAAGGCGCGAAATCGTTTTGTTCATTCGCTACTACAGTTCGAACTCAATGTCACGGTTCTGAATCTAATCTTGCAAAGTATAATGCAAGATTGATAAATCACCAAAAAGTCCAAATCCGGCAAATCGTTTTGGAAAACTGATTTTAATAAAGAAGTGCCAAACATAGATTGCTTTGCCAGATACAGAGTCGCCACCTAAATGTTTTATTTTGGGAAATTTAGGAAACCCTGACTTGTGCCTAAGGCCACGTGTTCGTCATCACCAAAGTTGCCTCGGCTCGGGAACTTGGGTATGAGAGAGGAAGGTCATGCAATGAGCACCCCCGCTCGCCCGATCAAAGGATCGGCTTTTACTAACATGATATGTTGTTTTTTAAAGCACATGTGTTCTTATTTTGGTTTATTAGCTAACCTTACTACGTGATGCACACAACATACAAGTATAGACTAGATCGCCTAAATTGGAATAGAACATCTCTTGTTTGTTTGTTTAAAAATAGTTTGAAGGTGCTACTCGCAAGTAGGCTAAGACGTGGATTTTGCCACCCTCAAGTGGGCTTAAGAAAACATGATTTTGCCACCCTCAAGTGGGCTTAAAACTTGCATTTTGATGAATTGTTCCAATTCAAGCAATCCAACCTTCATCCATAGGCACTCATGCAATTAATCACTTAAGCAGTTAGCCTCATGGCAAGTATGCTAAACATAGCAACACTAACACACATGCAAGATGCTAAAGCGTAAACACTTATAGTGTACTCTGAGCCAAAACAACAACTAGTTAGAAATCATGCATGATCCTAGCTATGTTAAGATGCCTAATGCAACACATGCAAAAATGCAACTAAATAGGCTCGGCTAGTCTAAGATGTCATGTGAAATGCAACTTGATAATCATGTATTCAAATCGGTATTGAAATACAATGCAGTTTGTATGATGCGCCAAGCCCGGTGCATGCAAGACAAATGAATGAATGCAAACATGCAAGCATAAAGATGCTTATCAAAAAAATATGACTTAGAACTAACCATCGTAAGCGGTTAAGTAAAAGGGAAAAAGACGTGGGGTTGGAAGACATTCACACACTCACACATACTTATTACAAAATTCGCCCTCTCGACGGAGGATCCGAATGAATACGCTATGCTAGCTACGCTAAGCTAAGCAACTAATCTAATAATCTAATTAGACTAATTATTACAACACTGAATTGAAAATTAGCTATGCTAAGCTAATTAAGAATTTACAATGATGGAATCAATTAGCAAATACATCAACTAATTAAACAGCAAATTAACTAACTACACAAAGCAGTTACAACAGCCTCGAGGAGAGGGGCATATGCATGCTCGGTCGACTTCGCTCGGAAATCCACTACCGTGCCTCATGTTGCCTCTGTTTGCACACTTCTGTATCTCTGAAAACTGTGCCAACTTCCATAGTGCTTTTGACCCACCTTAGGAACAATCTGAGAGGTGGTCGGCCAAGAGGAAAGGCCATCGGCCAAGTGTAATGGTCATCGGCCAAATTTCAAGGCTATCGGCCAACTTTGATAGCCGATCGGCACACTAGATAGCCGATCGGCCAATTCTTCCTGCAAACTCTCCTTTTACTGCAACAGAGCACAAACAGAGGGCAATGTATTTGTAAGAAAATGTGTGTGCAACTACACCCCTTATCATGTCTAAGGCTCAAAGGTGTGTAGTGCTCGGCTCTCGAGCCATCAATCACGCATTTCGATGCATGATGGCCAAAGAGGCCGAGTTGCACAAATCAATGTCAAATGAATGCACAAAAACACATAGATGCCTTAACCTCTATTATGCTTGATCAAGAGGGTCGGCGACCGAGGATTGAGGCACATTTCATCACTTCAAGTATGAAACGTCCCTCGTTCCTCGTGTTTGGACTAATGCCCTATCCAAACACAATGCAATGCAAGGTATGCCAAACACAATGCAAATGACAAGCATGCAAACAACATGGCATGCAACAACATGCAACAATGTCATGCAATGCAACTAGCAATGCAACAACATGCAATGCACCAAGCAATGTAACAACACTTTATCTAATCAACATGCTAAACATCATGAATATGAAACAATATGCAAGTAAGAATGTCATAAGCATGCAAATGTCATGCAACTCAAGCATGCAAACATGATACAATATAACAACATTGAAACAACATGCTCAATGGACTTAAACCAAAAGTGGATAGATCTCAATCATGCCCAAATCAGTGGCCATAACACTCTTAAAAGATGGCATGAAAGGCTAGAAAATGCATGCTCATGCAATGGCCCATCAACTAGGCACAAGAGCACAACTCTCAGAAGTGCTCAAGGAGTGACAAATGTGAAAGTGTGACAACACTATAACCTCTGAAATCAAGTAAGAAATGATGCCAAATCATTCAAACAACATAAGCATGGCATACTAGAAGGCTCAAAGCTTGAAACTAGCATAGGCACTTGCACTATAGCTATGAAAAACATGAACCATATGGCCAAGACACCTCAAAACAGTCCTAGAGTATGTCAAATCAAGGCTAAAACATGCATGGACTAGAGCCAAAACAAGCTAGCAAAAAGGGCATGAAGCATGGAGTATGCAAGGCCAATAAGGAAGGTTACACTACACCTATCAAAACCAAGCATGAGTTGGCTTTACCAACAAAAATCAGAGTTATATTATAGCAAAATAACACCAAAAATGCATTGATATGGTGGCCCAAAAGCTTAGGCAAGATGGCATGCATATAGGCTCATACTTAAGGCATAAAGAACCAACTTCTTAAAGACAATTAAAGAGTGATAAACATGAGAATATGGAAAAGATATAAGCTCTGAAATTCCATGCCAAATGATGCCAAGGCATGCAAACATCACAAGTATAGCATGGTAGGGGCCTCAAAACTCAAGACTAGTCAAGGCATTTGCACTATAGCTATACAAAACATGAGTCATATGACCGAGGCAACCTAAAAAAGTCCTAAAGCATGTCAAAATAATGCTAAAACATGTATAGAGTATAGCCAAAATAAGCTAGCATGATTGGCCAAAACATCAAGCATGTGAGACTAGTAAGCATGGATTACACTACAAGTGTATAAAGCATGTAAGAGGTGAGTCCACCAATCAAAATTAGAGTTATAACATGTCAAAATAACACCAAAAAAATGCTTGAACTAAGCTAATTCAAACCACAAAAGCATGCTACTTTGTAAGGCTAACAAGGCTAGTAAAGAGGATTTACACTACAAGTGCAATAAGCATGCAAGAGGTGACCAAGACAACCAAAAACAGAGTTATGGCAGGTTTGATAAGTCACAAAAATGAGCCTAAACAAAGCCATAAAGAAGTAAAAATACATGCTCATTTGGTTGGCCATCAACACTAGCAAGCAAGACAAGAGGAGAGGGGACCACCCTCTCTTATTTGGGCCCTCAAAATAAGGTTTCTACCACTAAAAATCCTCTGGATTTAAGTGGTTCTAAGGCCAAAAAGAAGTTGTTTGAAATGTTTGAAAGTTAGCTCACAAGGCCTTACAAGCCAAGGAGCAAAAGGGAGGACAACCCCCTAGCCAACCAAGGCACAAACCAAGACTTTTAGGACTGAAAAACAGAGGTTTTTGTAGTTCAACACCACCCCAAAAAACAGCCCCAAAGTAGTTGAAAATTATGGCAAAGCTAGTATGCAAAACAAGCTAAAAGGGGTGAGTGACTACCTTTGGAGCACAGCAGCAAAATGGCCTCTTTCTTGGCTCAAATGACCTTCTATCAGCCCAAAAATAAGCTCCAAGGGACCTCAGCCCATAGATATGCAACCTTGATGAAGAATGCCTAGGCAAATCAGAAGTATTTCTCTACTTCTATGCACAAAAAGGTAAAAGAGAGAGGAAACTAGAGAGAGAGGCAGAGATTTAGCTCTGGAAATTGTAGAGAGAGAGGAGTTTTAGTGAGAGAAGCTCTCAAACTTGTTCAAGAAGTTCTAACCCTCTAAAAATATGAGATATAGATTCATATATAGCAATTCAAGAGCTTTTGGTCGAAAATATCTGAGTTGGGACAGCTGGAGCTTGCTGGAAACAGTTGGAGATGAAATATCTTCAAAAAATCTGAATTTGTGTCACTCTTGGCCGATCGGCCATCTTTAGTGCCGATCTGCTACTTGTGATGGCCGATCTGCTACTTTTTTGGCCGACTGCACATATTTGTGGCCGATAGCAAATTCTGCTCTGCAAGTCTAACTTCAAACGGGCATAACTCCTTCATATGGACTCATTTTCAGGTCATTCTTGTGTCCAAATTGAAGCCCCGGAAGTAATATTTCTAATGGTGATAGCCTTCCATCAAAATTCCAACTATGAAAAAGTTATGCTTGTTTTGGTGAAGCCGCTCAGTTTTGATCCTACCCGGATCGATGCCCAACTTCAACCAACCATATCTTCCTCATCCGAACTCGACTTTGGGAGATTCTTGAGTGTAAAATGAAGCTCCAGAAGTCTTCTTTCCAACGGTGGTGGCCTCATAGCTTAAATCCAAGTGCATAGACAGATAAGCCTGCTTTAGCGAGGACCGCTCGACTCTCTCGATTCATACCCAACTTCTTCCTCAGCTAGGTTTCTTCCTTCTTCTCCTCTTTGCTTCAACTCCAAACCCCTAAATAAGGTGTTTTGAAAGATTTTTTAAGGATTTCAACTCTCTTTCATTCATTTCCACTTTGTCCTTGCTTAGTTTACCGAAAAGCGCAACATTTGACAAAATGCGAGCCTCGGAACGTCGTAGAAACTTCTTTTCAAAAATATTTTGAAAGAGAGGATTTTAAGGTCTAAAAACCATTCAAAATAGCTTTGGTCCAAAATGGGGTGTGAGGTTAGGATTTGACTCTCCTTTTGCCAAAGAAATCGAACCTTTGCCCTGCACATCTTTTATCACCAAGTAAACCATCAGTAGCGTCAAAGTCTTAAGGGCAGTAAAAAATGGGGTGTCTACAATCACAAATAATTCAAATTTCAATCACCAATAATGTTATACCAACTTATAAAAATTCCCAACATAAAATATTACACATGCAACATATTAATAAATCAATGTACAAAATTTAAATAAACAATTAATTTAAACCATGGCATAAAATAATAATGTAGATACAAAAGAAATAAATCATAATCACACACATACATGGATTTTTAATTTACAAGATTAGACTAAAACAATATTAAATTTTAGTCTAAATAAACAATTTAAGAGATAATTTTATTCCTCCTCAATCTGCTAGAATTTTTCAGAATGTATATCTCGTAATTAAAATTATAAATAAATTACTTATACAACTCTAAAATTCATATAAATATATATAATACTAAATAAACATGTTATGGTCATTTTTTAGAAATCATTTTCCAAAAATAAATTGTAATTAATTCTAAAAAATTCCAAGAAAGTTTAAGACACAGATTTATCACATTTTCTTAAATTAATTCCATACTTAAATTTATAAATCAATTCCATAATCTAAAAATTTATTATAAAATTAGACTTCTCAAATTTAATTTTTTATCTAGAAATTACCAAATTTGGTTTAATATAAATTTTTTAATGATTTTTTCAACACAGAGTAAAATCTATCTTATAGTTCCAGATTTGGTTAAAAATTTATATAAATTTGTTCAAAACTCAATAATTGTTTCAAAAATTCGTGGATGAACTAGATATCATTATAAACGGCTTTGTATAAGAAATGATCTCCAAATTTTGAGTATAAAATTGTTTAAAAATTTGTACAACTATTTGGCAGATTTAAGGGGCAAATAAACTCTTCAATCCTCTTTTTAATGGTATAAACTACACATGCAAGCCTATTTCCACAATAATACCATGACTTTTAGACTACCAATCTCTTCAAATATTTGATATACAAATCACAAAATTTATATACAACTATAAATAAAATTCTATCTATAAATGTTGGTAGGAACACAATCTGAAATTTTAACTTAAAAAAATGAGTGGGTTGAGAGGGTTTTTTTTACTTAATTATAGGGTTGAAATGGTAAGAAAATATACAACCTTCTTAATCTCCTCCTCCTCCTCTTATTCCCTTACTCAACTTCGCTACTCGCAGATTTCCTTAACTTCTCTAATCAGAGGAGTAGTATGCATATATATATATATATATATGCATGGATTACACGTTGAGGCTCTCTCTCTCTCTCTCTCTCTCACTCATCATTCTCTTAGGTCTTATCCAATTTTCCAAATCCAAGAAGCATAATGGGGTCTTATTCCCTATATTGACATGCAAACAAATAAGTGGCATTCTACTGCCACCGAAAATCTAATTCTGATTTTTTGTTTGTTTGTTGTATATTTGTGTATTTGTGTGGGGTTCTTAAAATTGATACACTAAGATTTTTAATTAAGGTATTTAGTAAGAATAATTATCATGTTGAATTCTTATTAAAATAATTTATAAACAACAAATATTGAACATCTACAAAATTATTATTCTTAATAATGTCTTTGTTAGTGATTTAATTAGATTATACACTAATATATATATTTTAGATAGACTCTAGGTAAAATTAATTAATTTATTCATTTATTTTCCTTTAAGAATAATTAAATGCGGGTTCTCACAATCTACTTCCCTAAAAAAAAAAAAAATTGTCCTAGAGATTAATTCGCACCTTTAGACTCGAAAACTTAAGGGTAATTGGCACGTATCATATCTTCTCATTCCCACGTTGACTCCTCCATCCCACAATGTCTCCAAAGAACTCAAACTAATTGTATGGTTTTACCTCGTAATTTTTTCTCATGACGATCTAAAATTTTGACAGGCTTCTATTCAAATGTCATATCTTCATCAAGATTAATTGCCTCCCAGTTGATGATGTGAGAAGGGTGCGGCTCGTATTTCCACAGCATAGAGACGTGGAAACATTATGTACTCCAGCCAATTGAGGTGGTAGAGCCAAACGGTACACCACATCTCCTACTTTGTCCCGAATTTCGAAAGGCCCAATGAAGCGAGGTGACAACTTTTCCTTTTTTCCAAAGCGAACAACTCCTCAACGAGGTTGTATTTTTAGAAACACATGATCTCCAACTTGAAATGCTAAAGGTCTTGTCCTTTGATCTGCATAACTTTTTTGTCTACTCTGAGCGGTCTCAAGTCTTTGTCTAATTAACTTTACCTTTTTGGTAGTTTCCTGAACTAACTCTGGCCCTAAAAGATGTGCTTCACCGACTTCCGTCCAACATATTGGTGATCGACAAGGCCATCCATACAAAGCTTCATATGGTGCCATACCAATACTTGCTTGAAAACTGTTATTGTAAGAGAATTCGACTAGTGGTAAGTGTCTCTCTAAACTATCCTTAAAGTCCATCACATAAGCTATAAGCATGCATTCTAAAGTCTGAATTGTTCTTTCTGATTGACCGTCAGTTTGAGGGTGAAAAGCTGTACTAAAACACAACTCTGTACCCATAGCTTTTTGCAAACTTTGCCAGAGTAGTGACGTAAAACGAGAATCACGATCTGACACTATTGAGATTGGTACTCCGTGTAACCTAATGATTCCTCGAACAAATAATCGACTTAATGATTCGAGTGTGTCTGCTGCTCCTATTGGTAGGAAATGTGCCGTCTTAGTTAACTGATCAACCACAACCCAAATGACATCATGGCCTTGCGGCGACCATGTTAATCCCGTTACAAAATCCATTGTTATGTGTTCCCATTTCCATTCAGGTAAGGTTGGAGTTTCCCTGCCAGCTTCTGATGTTCTGCTTTCACTTGCTCACACGTTAAGCACTTAGATACAAATTGAGCAACGTCCTTCTTCATTCTCCTCCACCAATACTGTCGCTTGAGATCCTGGTACATCTTGTTTCCTTTCGGATGAACCGCAAAACTGAATGGTAAAATTCTTTAAGTACTTTTTCTCTCAATTGTTCGATGTTTGGCACAAAAATTCTACCTAAATACCTTAAACTACCATCTTGATGGAGTGTCCAATCTAGTAAAGATTCCCCGGACACTAATCGTGCCTTGATGAAGTCGGTATCTTAATCAAATCTTTGAGCTTCCAGCACTTTGGGAAAAAGTTACGATGTTGTAACTATTGCAAATAACCTAACATTCTCATTCTAAGTCTCTGGTTGTAACTTAAACTCATTTACGGTACTTACCATTTCCTATGCTTTAATTGATATGTTGGCTATGATCTCCCTTGTCTTTCGACTTAGTGCATCTGCTACAACATTAGCCTTCCCGGAATGATAAGACAAAGTGAATTGGTAATTTTCAAGGTACTCCATCCAGCGTCTCTGCCTCATGTTCAAATATTTTTGTGTGAACAAGTATTTCAAGCTTTTGTGGTCGATAAATATCTCAAACTTTTCGCCATAAAGATAATGTCGCCAAGTCTTAAGTGCATAGACCACAACCGCCAACTCCAGATCGTGAGTAGGATAATTTTTCTTATGATTCTTCAATTGTCTTGATCCATAAGCTACTACCTTTTCGTTTTGTATTAACACGTCACCTAACCCTTCCTTAGAGGCATCACAATAAACTGTGTACCCAATGTCATGTTCGGGTATGATTAGTATAGGAGCGCTTGTCAGTCTCTTCTTGAGTTCTTGAAACGACTGCTCACAAGTTTCATTCCATTCAAACTTTACTTTCTTTTGTGTCAGGCATGTCATCGGCTTGGCTAATTTGGAAAAATCTTGAATGAATCTCCTATAATATCCTGTTAATTCCAAGAAACTACGAATCTCAAATGTATTCTTATGTTGTTTCCATCCCATTACTGCTTCTACTTTAGCAGGATCTACTGATATTCCGATTCAGACATAACATGACCTAAAAATTTTACTTCCTTCAACCAAAATTCATGTTTGCTAGCTTTAGCATACAATTGGTTCTCCTTTAGAATTTTCAAAATGGTTCTCGGAGTCTCAGATGTTGCTCGTGATCTTCCTCCGATCGTGAGTATATCAAAATATCCTCAATGAATACTACCACAAATTGGTCCAAATAAGGTGTAAAAATTTTGTTCATTGAACTCATGAATACCCCAGGCACATTCGTCAAACCAAATGGCATTACCATGAACTTATAGTGGCCATAACGGGTTTGAAACGCAGTTTTGGGTAGATCTCCTTCTTTGATACGAAATTGGTAATATCCTGACCTAAGGTCAATTTTGGAAAAACATTTTGAACCTCTTAATTGATCGAACAAGTCATCAATTATTGGTAATGAATATTGATTTTTAATGGTGACTCGATTTAGTTGTCGATAATTGATGCATAATCTTAAGGTTCTATCATTCTTCTTTGTGAATAATGCTGGCGTTTCCCATGCAGACGTACTTGGTCTAATGAACTTTTTATTCAATAATTCTTGCAATTGCTCCTTCAGTTCTCGAAGTTCAGCTAGCGCCATACGATGTGGTGCTATAGAAATTGGTGAAGTCCCAGGTTGAAGCTCGATTGTGAAATCTACGTCCTATTTTGTGAGTAATCTCGGTAATTCATTAGGGAAAACGTCAGCGTACTCGCACACCACATAGGGTAATCCTGGATCCTTTCGATTTTCGTCTTCCAAAATTAAGCTTGCCAACCATCCAGTTAGCTGATCATGCCACCGCGACTTACGACACGTTGGAGTTAGAGAATCTTGTTTATCTCCTTTAAATTGAACTTTCGTGCCATTAAGGGAGGATGCTGTCACCGTTTTACGGTAACAATCAATAATGGCTCGATGAATTGTCAACTAGTCCATTCCTAAGATGACGTCAAAATCAGACATCTCCATAACTCTTAAATCATAGATCAAATATGAATTAGAGATTTCTAGTTCACAAGATTTACATACTACATTTACTTGGGTTTGACCACCTAAGGGTGAAGCAACACTCATAGCTATCTCTAGTGTTTCTGGCTCCAAACCCAAACTTGACACACATGCAGTGGATATAAAAGAATGTGAAACTCTAGAATCAAACAATACTTTAACCCAAGAATTCATAAGGATTAACATACCTTGAATTACTGATGGGTTACCAACATCTTCTTATTCTTGGAGGGCATACATTCTTCCTGCTACCTGTTGGTTAGTCCCTCTTGATTTTTTTCCATTTCTAACTCCTTGTGGTTATGTTCTTGGCCGGCCTGCATTCATAAAGGCTTGTGGCTTCCCCTTGTTGGTCTGAGTATTTTGAGTGGATTTAGAACCTTGTCCTGCCTGGCATTTGTTGTATTGTTGTGCCCTCGTTGATCCATAAAATATTCCCTACCTTGAGGACATTCACTTCGACGATGCCCTTGTTGACCACATCTGAAACACTTTTCTTTCCACTCATTTACAAAGTTTCCTTTTTGCTGGTTTCCTTGATTTTGCATTTGTTGTTGCTGCAACCCTCCGACATAAGGTGCCAGTGTAGGATGGTTTCTGGTGTTGTGGACTGGACCTCCTCCGCGTGATTGGTTATTGTTCCTTGATCGCTGATTTTGAATGCGTTCAGAATCTGCTAATTCTCGTTCCACAATTAAAGCTCGATCCACCATTTGAGCATAGGTGAAAGTTGTACTGCGATCAATTTTCCTTTAATGTATGTGTCCAAACTCCATTCAAATCGTCTAACCTTATCCTCTTCATTTGCTATTATTACTAAAGCATACCGTGAGAGAGCCTCAAAACGGTTTGCATATAACTGACATTTTTCCTTGTTTCAGTTAGAGAAACTCCTGAACCATTTCTTGTTTTAGCGAGTTAGGAAAATACTTTTCCATGAATAAGTCTTCGAATTGTCTCCAAGTTAATGTCTTTACTTGTCGAATACTTCTGATCATTTCCCACCAATGATCTACTTCCCCTTCCATTTGAAATGCTGCCATAGTCACTCTATCTTGCTCATTTCAGATGTCTAAAGTATCTAGCAACTTCTTAATTTTTCTTAACCAAGCTTCAGCTTCATAGGGGTTTGATCCACCAAGGAATTTGTGGGGATGTAGCTTTTCAAATTTTGCTTTCATTTTAGATTTGCTTTGATCTTGGTTTCAAGGTGGTATATTACCTACCCTATCAGCAATTGCGCATATAATTTGAGCGTCATCGCCATCAGACACTCTATCACCATTACCGTTGTTACTATTTCTTATTCGTCCAGCTATTCTGCAGGATGGGATTTTCAGTAATTTGTGATTTATTCATTTATTTATGTGCAAGGATAGTAATAAAAAAAAAACTTCATTAATTAGATTAAACAAGCTACAATTAGCAAAATACAAAATAATAATAATAATAATACTAATAAAATACCCCATGAATCGCCACAACACCCTCACGAAGACAATAGTTTCCTGCACACAATGCCCTAGCAGCTGCACCGGCTTCTTCCGATAGATCCTCTAGTCTCTGAAGTCCATTGACCCGTCTCTCTTCACAATTCTGTTTGGATCGAGCATAATATACTGAAGGCTCCAAATGTCAAAAAAGTTGCCCATCCTATCGATGAAACCATCCGGGAAATGGCCTAGCTGATATAACCAAGGAGTCTCTTGCCTTAAAATTTGGACAGGTCCTATGTAGGTACCTACTTAACTCTTAGATTTCCAAGCACAACCTTCTAGGGGATAAATTCTAACATATACAAATGAGCCAATTTGCAGCCCATTTCGAACATCCCAATTCTCAAACACGGCCCCTATATCTCCAGTGCTCTCATCAGTATTGCCCTTTACAGATTCCTCTTTGGTGTTAGACTCAATCACAATTATCTCCAATGGGTTGTACATTGGTGTAATCTCTTCGGGTTCAGATTCAGGCTCATAGTCTTCTATTGGTGCAATTTCTTCAGGGTCAGACTCAGGCTCATAGTTTTCTACAGGCAACTCTACTTCTTCACTTGGTCAGAATCTATGTCATAGTTTCCCATCAAATCCTCCTCATTATAGTTAATATCTGATGACCTTGGCATCCTACAATTACAAATATTCTAACTTAGTTAAGTCACAAAAAATTACAAGTTAACGTAAGGTTTTCTTAAACGTAAAAAGAAACATAAAGCTACCTACGGCCCAAAGGTTCGAATGTAAGATCTGATACCAAATTGTGACGCCCCAATTTTTTTTTTGGAACATCATAAAATTTAAATAGCAGATAACTTGCTAAATAAAAATTTTAACAACTAATTAGGGAAATTTAAATTCTCACATAGTCAAAACTTAACAACAAAACAAAATTACGAGTCCACATATAATATTACAACAATTTTATAACATTCGTAATTACTAATACAAAAGATAATAAAATTTTATTTTGCTAAATTCTTGATTTCAAGTTAGCTACGGTTCTATATTAGCAGCGGCCCCAATTTTGACTTCAGTCCCTTTCTCGTCATAATCTGGTATAAAACGCCAAGGCAACAAAATATATGTCATGAGTTTTGCAACAGAGTAAGAAAACATAACTAACCTGCCATTCATTTTAAGAGAAAATAATCAAATTATGACAATTAAAATAATAATAAATAAAAATTAGTAGCATGATAAATGTAACAACCATTATAATAATTTCGACAATTTTAATAGTTTAGGTGACACTCAAATCTCACCAAAGAGATTTTCTTACAAACCACTAAGCCATGACCACGGTTAATTTGAAAATCCCCTCTTGGTTAATTATTTAAGAACTACCAAAGATGCCCATACCTAGAGTTATATACCCAAGCCGTAGCATCCGTGATTTACCCCAAGGGAACGGTCTACCAGGGGTATGTAACCTTCCTACGTGCCACCCGCACATCCACCCTTATTCTAAAACCGAATAACTAAAAGGGTTCAAATAAATCCTGTGTCATCTTAAGGTTTCGCGACACAATTATATAAAAATTATTAAAAACCATGACTCACCCTGAACTACCAGTATTAACCCTCGATTGTTAGCTTTGTATATACTGTTAATCATTTCAATTAGTTTTTATATTAATCACAAATAATTCAAATTTCAATCACCAATAATGTTATACCAACTCATTAAAATTCTCAACATAAAATATTACATATGCCACACATTAATAAATCAATATACAAAATTTAAATAAACAATTAATTTAAACCATGGTATGAAATAATAATGTAGATACAAAAGAAATAAGCTATAATTACACACATGCATGAATTTTTAATTTACAAGATTAGACTAGAACAATATTAAATTTTAGTCCAAATAAACAATTTAAGAGACAATTTTTGATTCCTCCTCAATCTGCCAGAATTTTTCAAAATGTATATCTCGTAATTAAAATTATAAATAAACTACTTATACAACTCTAAAATTCATATAAATCTATATAATACTAAATAAACATATTATGGTCATTGTTCAGAAAGAAGTTTCCAAAACTAAATTGTAAATAATTCTGAAAAATTCCAAGAAAGTTTATGACATAGATTTATCACATTTTCTTAAATTAATTCCATACTTAAATTTATAAATCAATTCCATAATATAAAAATTTATTATGAAACTAGACTTCTCAAATTTAATTTTTTATTTAGAAATTACCAGATTTGGTTTAATATAGAATTTTTAATGATTTTTTCAACATAAAGTAAAATCTGTCTTATAGTTCTAGATTTGGTTAAAAATTTATATAAATTCGTACAAAACTCAATAATTGTTTCAAAACTTCGTGGATGAACTAGATATCATTCTCAACAACTTTGTAGAAGAAATGATCTCCAAAGTTTGAGTATAAAATTGTCTAAAAATTCGTATAACTGTTTGGTTGATTTAAGGGCCAAATAAACTCTTCAATCATCTTTTTAATAGTATAAACTACACATGCAAGCCTATTTCCACAATAATACCATGACTTTTAGATTACCAATCTCTTCAAATATTTGATATACAAATCACAAAATTTATATACAACTATAAATAAAATTCTATCTATAAATGTTGCTAGGAACACAATCTGAAATTTTAACTTAAAAAAATGAGTAGGTTGAGAGGGTTTTCTTACTTAATTGTAGGGTTGAAATGGAACGATTAAATGGTAGGAAAATATACAACCTTCTTAATCTCCTCCTCCTCTTATTCTCTTACTCAACTTCACTGCTCGCAGATTTCTTTTACTTCTCTGATCAGAGGAGTAGCATGCATATATATATGCATGGATTACATGCTGAGGCTCTCCCCCCTCTCTCTCTCTCTCTCATCATTCTCTAAAGTCTAATCCAATCTTCCAAATCCAAGAAGCATAATGGGGTTTTGTTCCTTATATTGATATGCAAACAAACAAGTGGCATTATACTGTCACCAGAAATCTAATTCTGATTTTTTTTGTTGTTGTATATTTGTGTATTTGTGTGAGTTTCTTAAAATTGATACACTAAGATTTTTAACTAAGGTATTTAGTAAGAATAATTATCATATTAAATCCTAATTAAAATAATTTATAAACAATAAATATTGAACATCTACAAAATTATTATTCTTAGTAATGTATTTGTTAGTGATTTAATTGGATTAATTTAAAACTAACTTATATACTAATATATATATTTTAGATAAACTCTAGGTAAAATTAATTAATTTATTAATTTATTTTCTTTTAAGAATAATTAAATACGAATCCTCACTAGATCTAAAGTGAGTCTCATCGAATCTAATCTAAAAATATTAGTAGTGATACCGACTTTTATCAATCGTGTTAGGTTCACAAAAATAAATCTCAAAAAATATAATGTCCGACAAAGGCTTGTTTTGATAATTGGTTAAAAAAAAATAAAAAAGTCACCATAAAAAGTTAATTATTTTTTATACTTTTTTACACTTTTTTTTTTATAAAAATTAAAAAAATTAATTAAAACAATAGATTCTTAAAACAAGACTTGTTTAGGATGTTGAGTTTTTTAATTAAAAATTCAAAAAGTCATTATAAATTATTATATAATTTTTTATATTTTTCTACATATTTTTTCTTAAAAAATTAAGAATCAATTAAAATAGTCAAATATAACACACATGACCCTCAAAATAAATTCTAACCACATAATACAACTTTCCTATATATTTTTCTTTGTTATGTTTGATTCCATTTACATTGTTAAATTTAATAATATTATAAATTTAAATTTAATTATTCATAATTTATTATTAATTATATATATACATTACACAAATTCAATACCAACTATACATACTTTAATTCTGAGTAAATTAAAAATAATTAAGTGAGATTTATAGAATTATTTTACTCCTATTAAATTTGTACTAATTGTTTTGAATTTTCACGACATTGAATGCAGGAACGTAGGGAAAGTCGGTGGTGTCCGTGTACGGACGTACGGTAATGTACGGAGACGTCCAATACTGACCGTTATTAAAGTCTCCGTCGCTTTCCGAATTCCTTCGCACACACAAATCAATAACAAACTTTTTAATAATTTTTTAATTTTTTAGTGAAAATATAATGTAAGAAAAATTAATGAAAGACTTATTTATAATTCATTTTTTAAATATTTAGGTCAAGTTTGGGAACATCTCAAAAAGTCAAAAAGTTAAAAAGTTACTCAAAAAATTATAAAGTTATTACTATTTACCAAAAGTCAACAATTACGGCTGTACAACTCCCAATTCAAATTTTTCCCTACAAACTAATTTTTATAATTTTTTATTACACATTTTTTCATAAAAAGTCAAAAAGTTACACCAAACATTCATATTTTCAACCTCAACTTTTTAGTCTAAAAAGATAAAAAGTGCACTTATTTAGGACACCCCAAATAATCCGTTATAGTAGGTTAAGTCTTGTGTAATTTCTTATAGAGTCTCAAATCCTATTTAGATAGGAATGTATTTCACAAGATCCTACATAAACGTAACGTGACGTGACACTTACATAAACATAACGTAACGTGACACCTATATAAACGTAACGTAACGTGACACCTATATAAACGTAACGTGACACCTACATAAAAGTAAACGTAACGTAACGTATTACGTTACGTTTCGCAAATTTAATAAGTTTTTATTTTTTGGGTAAATTACATTTATCTCCCCTGAGGTTTCTGACAAATACAGAGACCTCCCCTGTAGTTTGAATAATTACAGTAACCTCCCTTACTTTACCTGACAATATCAAGATTCCCCCTGCTGTCAAAAATCATTAAACGGTGTTACTTTTTCCTTCAAAAATTACTTTATTGCCCTTCCCTTTAAAAATATTAAAAAAATATTTTTGGATTGGAGGATAGGTTTAGAGTGTTTGGAACAGTATTTTTGGATTTATTTTTTTAAAATATTAAAAAATGTTTTTAAAAAAAATTATTTTTTTATTTTAAATATATAACTTTTATTTAAATATTTTTTTTATTTTGTAAACATTTTAATTTTTTAATTTTAATATTTTAAACTCAAAACACAATTTCACACTCAAATTGTAACCAACCACATAACTCAAAACCCAGTTCAAAAATTATTTTCAAACCTCATAACCAAACACATAACTCAACACTCCACACTACTTTCAAAACTTTACATTCAAATCGTAACCAAACGCATAACAAAAAATAAAATATTTAAAAATATATTTATAAAATAAAATAAAATATTTAAAATAAAAACTATATATTTAAAATAAAGATTAAAATTTTAATATTTAAAAAATATATTTAAAATATTAAAAAAAATACAACACATAGATGTATGAAATATAACGCACATTAAAATAAATAAATAAATATTTAAAATATAAAATATTTACCCTAAAAAAATAAATTCAAAAAATTTCAAAATTTATAACCAAACAAATTTTTTCTTTTCAAAACTCATAACTCAAAATACGACTCCACACTCAAATCATGATTCTAAAAATAATTTTAAAAAATAAAATAAACTTTTTTTGAATTTTTTTTTTTCCTTTTAAAATAGAGTTTTTGAAAAAGTTTGGTTTTGAGTTTTGGAAAGAGTTTTGAGTTTTGAAAAAAGTTTTGAATTGAGTTTTAAGTTTGTGTTTGGTTATAAGTTTTGAAAATAATTTTTGAATTGAGTTTTAAATAAAAACATGTTCCGAAAAAAGATTTTTTTAGAAACATATTTGATTCTCTTTTAGAATCACAATTCCAATTGGAAATTTTCAAAAAAAATTTCAAAACTCATAGAGTGTTAACCAAATACACAATTCTAATTAGAAATTTTCAAAAATCTTTTCAAAACTCATAAAATCACAATTCCAATTAGAAATAATTTTCTTGAATTAATTTTTTTAGGGTAAATATTTTATATTTTAAATATTAATTTATTTATTTTAATGTGCATTATATTTCATACATCTATGTGTTATATTTTTTTTAATATTTTAAATATATTTTTTAAATTTTAAAGTTTTTATTTTTATTTTAAATATATAGTTTTTTTTAAATATTTTATTTTATTTTATAAATATATTTTTGAATATTTTAATTTTTTTTGTTATGAGTTTGGTTACGATTTAAATGTAGAGTTTTGAAAGTAGTGTGAAGTGTCGAGTTATGTATTTGGTTATGAGGTTTGAAAATAATTTTTTAATTGAGTTTAGAGTTGTGTTTGGTTACTATTTGAGTGTGAAATTGTGTTTTGAGTTTAAAATATTAAAATTAAAATATTTATTTTTATTTTAAATATATAGTTTTATTTTAAATATTTTATTTTATTGTATAAATATATTTTTAAATATTTTAATTTTTTTGTTATGCGTTTGGTTACGATTTGAATGTAGAATTTTGAAAGTAGTGTAGAGTGTTGAGTTATGTGTTTGGTTATGAGGTTTGAAAATAATTTTTGAATTGAGTTTTGTGTTTGGTTACGATTTGAGTGTGAAATTGTGTTTTGAGTTTAATATATATATATATATTTAAAAAATAAAATGTTTACAAAATAAAATAAAATATTTAAATAAAAATTATATATTTAAAATAAAAAATAATTTTTTTAAAACATTTTTTAATATTTTAAAAAAATAAATCCAAAAACACTGTTCGAAACACTCCAAGCCTATCCTCCAATTCAAAAACATTTTTTAATATTTTCAAGGGAAGGGCAATAAGGTAATTTTCTAAGGAAAAAGTAACACCGTTTAATGATTTTTGACAGCAGGGGGGAATCTTGATATTGTCAGGTAAAGTAAGGGAGGTTACTGTAATTATTCAAACCACAGGGGATGTCCCTGTATTTGTCAGAAATCTCAGGGGAGGTAAATGTAATTTACCCTTATTTTTTTAAATTGAATGTGAAAATATTACTGGTTTATGTTGGTGTCACGTTATGTTTCATATAAATATGATCTATGGTAACATTCAATTTCTTATAAATGAAATTGAATGTTGCCATAGATCATATGTGTCACGTTACGTTTATGTAGGTGTCACGTTACGTTACGTTTATGTAGATATGATCTATGGCAACATTCAATTTCTTAGGAAATTGAATGTTGCCATAGATCATGGGTGTCACGTTACGTTACGTTACGTTTATGTAGATATGATGTATGGTAAGATGCAATTTACCATAGATCATAGGTGTCACGTTACGTTTATGTAGGTGTCACGTTACGTATAGATGGCATGTTACGTTTATGTAGGTGTCACGTTACGTTACGTTTATATAGATATAATCTATGGTAACATTCAATTTTCTATATATAGTTTTACTATTATTTATGATATTAACAACTAATATTGAGGGTAAATGTGTCAACAAACTTCCCACAGGATTTATGAGAATATAAGTTTTTTAATAAGACCATATGTAGTATAAGTAGGGGTGCAAACGAGCCGAGCCGAGCCGAGCCGAGCCTTGCTGGGCTCGAGCTCGGCTCGTTAAGTTATCGAGCTCGTTTATTGAGCTCGAGCTCGGCTCGATAAGGGACTGGGCTCGAGCCTCGCTCGTTAATTTTTAATCGAACTCGAGCTCGGCAACATTCACTCGATAAATTTTTTTTAATATTATTTATATTATTTAAATATAAATTTTTAAATAAAAAATATTATTTATATTATTTAATATATAAAAAATGCATTTATATTATTATTTATATATATATTTATATATTTTTAATATATAAATAATGTATTTATATATTATTTAATATATAAATAATATATTTATTATATAATTTAATTATAGATAAACGAGCCGAGCCTACCGAGCGAACACGAGCTCGAGGCTCGGCTGGATTAAACGAGCCCAATAATCGAGGCTCGAGCTCGCTCGGTTCATTTGCAACCCTAAGTATAAGTCTCCCTAATAGGACTTATAAATAATTTTTTAAAAAATGAATAGATTTAGCCTCCGTTTGGCAAGAACTTTTTTGGACTTTTTTGGCTATTTTAGCCACAAAAGACAAAATAGGCTTTTTTAGCCACAAAAAACAAAACATCACATCCAACTCATAATCATTACACTCCTCTCTCACAAAAAAACTCAAAAAAGCCAAAAAGTCAAAAAGCCCTTCCCAAACCAAACTTTTAAGCCCAGGCTAAAAAAGCCAAAAAAGCTAAAAAGCCAAAAAGCCAACCCACTTCCCAAACGGAGGCTTAGGATGACTTTTTAATTTTTTTATGAAAATATATATAAAAAGTAAAAAAAAAAAAATTTTTTTTGACTTTTTAATAGAAGTAGTTAGTATTTTAATTTTTTTAATAACTTTTTGATATTTTAACTAAAATTATCACTTATCAAACGAGACTTTAATCTATTACTCCACGCTTTAACATTTCTTATTGTACATTTTAATGAAAATTTAATAAAGTTATAATTTTAAATAAAATTTGAGAGCTCTATAAAAGAAATTTTAGTAAGAGTTTTAATGATGGTCTTATCATGTGATGTGATGGTTTGTATTTTTATTTTGTTTGTTTTTTTTTTATTTTCCACGTCAGAGCTTTGCATCAGTGCTGCATAATTTCAGACGGTGTTTGGTACGTACTAAATTAGATTTGACTTCCTACCCGAAAAACAAATATATATATAAAATATGAATTGAGTTTAAAATGATACGATAAAAATGTGATGTGATTCAAATAAAATATTATTTTAACACATGTAAAATAATACTTTAATTATTAATATTTATAATTTTTTTTACTTTATTTCTTCCAAAAATTATACATAATGATGTGATTTAATTTAGATCATATATTTTAAAATAAAACATTTACAAAAATATTTATTTACTAAAATTATATTACCACATCATTCTTATGATATTTAAAAAAAAAAAAATTATATATGATTAGCATTTTTTTCTCTTTATTTATTAGGATGAGATCCTCTACATAATGTCGGACTTCTCTACGTCTATTATGGGCCACCTTATAATTTAAATGATTCATAAAATTTTTCAAGTAAATTATTCATAAAATAAAATAAAAATCAGATTAATTGAAATATCATAACTTTGTTCAGTTCACATTTATTATTAAAAAATAGACGATAAATATAATTTTTAAAATTATTTATATATATGTTTTAAAAATAAATATAATCAAATCATACATTTATAATCAATTTGAATGTTAACCTGACTGATTACTTTTTCTCATTAATGAATGTTGTTACATAATTGGAACATGTGGGGTTCCTGGACCACTTCACAAAATTCCCTTCACATTGAGCTATATATACTAATGAGCCATACTATTTTACACCAGAAAACAAAGCATACAATTATGTAGCATCATGATATTATTTTTATAATGTTTTAAATCAATTATGTAATAAAAAATTTAAACTACGAGACATATTAATTTGCTTTTACCATCTCGTCTAAAATAGTAATTAACATTGTTACTTTCTACATAACTTAGTGACATGTAATATGTCTCAAATGTAATCATTCTACCATTACATGTGAATTTATTACCTCAAAATTTAATCTAATAAAATAAAACTAGAAATTCAAAGATCAACATTCCCTTTTTCAGCACACAACATATATTTTTGTGGTTCGTTTCTTGTTTATTTTTAATTAATTTTTTATTTTTCATATTTTTGATACGTCAGCTTCTGAGAAGTGTCATGAGGTCAACCTCATAGCATAATTGACTCACTAATCTTCTTAAATACTAACTTCTAAGAAGATGTTATAGTTTGAACTTTATTATTGATATCAATTAAAATGAATATTGATTAATATATTTCAAAATGCCAACCCATTGTGTTGAATTTTAGTTGTTAAATTCCTATCTATAATGCTTTTTAAAAAAAAAAAAAAATTATTTTAAGGATTAAGTTTATTGTCATGACTCAAGATTTTATTTATTTATTTATTGGAATCAAGAATTTACACAAATTTAATAAAAACAAAAAACTCACTCTTAACAATATTTATTTTCAATAATTTACAAAAGCCATTTAAATTTATTAAAATCACAAATAAACAAAGATTTTAAACATTCCTCTTAATCTCCTTACAAAAAATTTAAAAAAAAAATATTAACTTTTATATTGCCCTCAATGAGTTTTCATATTTTGTGATTAATGTATAATCTTCTCATTATCAATGCAATCAAATACTTATTTCAATGTATGTGGTTAAACAATTATTTGTTCAAAGGTTTTCCATTTGATTGTACAATCAATTCTTTTGTGAATTTTATCAACCTCTTTCCATTATTGTAATCTGTACTGGTAGAAGCAACAAAATAAATACTGTAAACCCAATCTTCTTATCCCTTTATCCAAAAGGGGTCAATCTTTCTAGCATTGTGGCGTGATAGGAAAAAGTTTTGAGATAAGGATGTGTAAATCTAAGGTAAACGTAGCGGATGAAAAATTATGGTCATACCGTTTTCTGCAGAGTTTGAATTGAAGGATCTCGTGGGTAAATCACGTGCTTCCTGAATCTGATCAATCAATCCAGCAATGGAGTAATATTACAGAATGAATATCACCTACACAAGTCACAGTGTAAAATGGCTCTTGATCGTTGTATTTTGGAAGAGAGTCATTATATGGGTAAAACATACAACATACATTATTTTTCTCTTAATCACCCATATCCTATATTATATCAGATATATTGGATAATAATAAATCTATCCATATCAGTTATATCAGATAGATATGGATATCCTGAGTGGTTATCCAAGTAAGTTTTGAATTTAAATTCAAACTTACATGGATAAGGTTCAAAAGGGTCATGCCACATGGGCGCCCAATTTCTAACAGGATGCATGAGCGATTGAAACTATTGGCTATATATTTTGTAAAAGCTAATTGTAGCTTGACATGTGGTACATGAAGGGCAATTCGGGGAGTTAATACAAGTTTCCAGTCAAAGACAGACACGTGGCAAGTCATATTGGTTATAATGGATCTGCGCAGCATTGGAGTAGACGTGGCACAACGGTTACTCACGAATTCAAATTCAAATCCAAGAGGGAAGCCTAACTGCAAGAATGGTGTAGTGGGATTGACTGTGAGAGAGCATGATCAGCAATCATGGGAAGCCATTTCGACGGTTGGAAGCCCATTTCAACGGTTACCCTTGAAGAGTATGAATAGCATGGAAGGTCCCAAATTGAAGGACCCAGACTCAGAGCTAGAAACCAGTTTATTTACTTCGCCTTATTTCCTTCCAGTTTTTACATTTCCAGTTCTTTACATTTCTAGCATTTCAATTCCTGTACTGTACTTCATTTCCTAGGAATAGTTTCAAGTAATCGTTGCTGTAAGCCTTTTCAACGTTGGGTCATTTCATTGTAAGTTCCTATTTACTTAATGAAATTCAGTTTCTGAATTGTTTTGTCCTCATTATATCTTATAAATTTCTCCTCAAACAAGCCACCAGTAAAAGTCCTCTTCATTGAGGTTGAAAGAACTTCAACACAATCGTCTGATAATTGGTTGGCAATTAAAATTCTGTAAAGACTGATTGATCCTTGCTGGCACACTTAAAATTACATAATTAACCTTTGAAAGCCAAAAAAACCACATATTAAAAATGGCTAGATGTAAAGCAAGAGGAGAAAATGAATGCCTAAAAGA
The DNA here is from genome assembly GCA_025200525.1 of Camellia lanceoleosa. Classification (NCBI taxonomy): domain Eukaryota; kingdom Viridiplantae; phylum Streptophyta; class Magnoliopsida; order Ericales; family Theaceae; genus Camellia; species Camellia lanceoleosa. The sequence continues at coordinate 3,866,043 of CM045762.1, read as the reverse complement.
GGGTGTGGAATAAGAGGTAGAAATACCTAACTCAGAGGATAATGTGATGGATGCGCCCATCCCATCAGATCCTCCACAAATGGTCAAACAGACCAGTACTTCAGAATATACAACACACGTCCAATACATTGGACAGGGCCATGAGACTGGACATTCGAATGTCCCTTCTACCCACCCAATAAATCCATGGGGAGGTTTAGTAGATGCTATGGGGCAACAATTAATGTATACATTGGAAAGATGGATAACATCATTTTTGGATCGAGTAAACTCCAATTAACCAATAATCGCACGACAGGCTGAAGAAAACATGAATTCCCTTCAGCATAGATTGGCTCGAGACAAACAGTCTACGCAAAATAATGGACAAACCAATTGTCAGACTAGCAATCATAGTCATGAAAGGTCATCACCTGTGCCTCAGTCATGGTATAAAGCTCCTTTGAAACCACTAGCAAACCAAAATGTACCATTGCCCACTAGCAAAATCATACAAATTGATGGATCTGGGCCAGCACAAGGGAATGGTATGAGGATGTTTCCAAATCCTATGTTCGAAACCATACCTGGCACATGGGGCTTCATTAATCATGTGTTTGAATTTACACCCAGGGGGTTAGAGGGATTTCCTGCGGCTGGAAGAGAAACAACACATGTTTCTCCTCTTGTAGCACTTGTCGTAGGGCCTATTCCAAGACAAATTCCAATAGGTCAGCTATACCTCCAACAGCAACCAGTACAACAAGGACAACCAGTCCTGAATGTACCTATATATAGACCAAGAGGCCCTCAGGCACATGGTGTTCCTCCAAACACCCTGTGTTTGTCCCTTTAGTAGTGATTCAACCAGCACAAAATATAGTTCCAAGGGACCAAATTGCTGATATAGTTAAAGAAATGTGTGGACCTATGGCTCGGGGGCTCCAAACACTAGTGTACAGAAAGCCTTACCCAGAGTGGGTGGATAGGGTACATGAGTATCCTAGGGGGTTTAGCATACCAGACTTTGCCCTCTTTTTCATCAAACTGAGATTTTTTTTCAAATTCTTTAACTGGGGAAGCCTTCGTATAGTACATAAACCTTATACCTGGCTCTATCCAAACTTGGCAGTAAATGGAGAAAGTTTTTCATGCCCAATTTTTTCAAACAGAACTTAAAGTTTCCATGACAGACTTGGCAAGATTGAGCCAAAGACCTGATAAGAAGGCTGCTCAGTTTATTGCCAGATTTAAAAGGGTACAAAACAAATGTAGGGTCATGCTACCAAAGCCTAAATTTGTAAGATTGGCTCAAAATGGTTTGGAGTTTAGGCTTCGAAAGAAATTTGACTCAACTGAGTTTCGAGACTTAGTAGAGTTAACATATAAGGTGTCTAGATATAAAACTTTACTCGAAAAAAAACAAGATCGAAGTAATGCATCATATAAGACTTACTATAGAGACCCTAATTATGAAATTGATGCAGTAGAGATCGTAGGAAAAGAATCTATGACATGTGAGGCATTAGTTCAGAAAGAGAGTATAATAGACCAGTAGTTTAAAAAGAAAGACCTATATAGAAAGTATTCTTTTGACTTAACAAAAGCAAATGACATTTTTGATCATTTGCTTGCAGCAAATTTCCTAAAGTTACCAAAAGGAGTTAAGATCTCTACCCTTGAAGAACTTAAAGGAAAACTGTATTGTAAATGGCACAATTCTTGGTCTTATTCAACTAAAAACTGTATTGTTTTCCTAGACAGGATCCAAGAACAGATTTGGAAGAGGAGACTAAAGTTTCCAGCCAAGTCCGAAAAAGCTATAGGAATTGACACCAACCTATTTCCGGAGATTAGGGAGGCTGCAGCCAATGTTGGCATGCCGGATTTCCAAAACCTATCCTTGAAAGAATTGAAGGAGGTGACTGTGTAGATGCATATGGCTAGCCAAGCTGCTTTGAGGAAGAACACAAGAAGTTCACCAGCTGATGGACAAAGCTTTGAAGGCCTAAAAGAAGGCTCTAGTGAAGAGATGTTGGATGATGACTCTCTCGAAGTTGTCGTAGTGTAGAGGATGTGTCCCAGGTGCATGATGTGTTACAAGTGGCTGAAAGGGCTCCCAGTTGATGGGAAGCAGTATTACAAAGAGGTATAGAGAGATCAAATAGCCAGCACCTATAACAAGAGGCCATACCCAACTGGCCTTAGACAACATTTATCCTTGGTAGTTCCACCAGATACTAGGATGCAATCAAAAGGAAAGAGGCCTCTGTATGAAACCAGGCCACCCAATTATTATAAGGTAGACAACCAGCCTGAAAGGAAGCATGGATTCAGTGCAAGGTATGGGACCAGGACTAATAATTGGTCCCTAAGGACTACTTCGAAGACTATTTCAAAGAGTGGGATAGCAGATCCAGTAGTTAGACCAGTGAGCTTATAGGTCCCAGGAGTTCCAGATTGGTTTGTCATGCAGTACAAACCTAAGGAAATGCCTACTCAAAGAAAGGTTTTTGAAGACCAGGGAAGAATGATCAAACCTCCCTTGGTGGCTCCAAACAATTGGGTGTTATTAAAGAACCCAAAAACAAGAGAGCTAGATGTGGTTCCTATGATTTCTGAGTCTCAAAGGAGGAAGATCCAACGAAGATACACCCAGTATCAGAGGGATCTAAAAGAAAGTGGAGAGAGCACTTTCATGGTACAAACAAAAGACCAAACAGATGGGGGGATAGGTTCGAAGCCTGCTCCCAAGATCAAGAGGAGTGCTAGCATGGAGTAGTTAGCTAAAGTTCATGTTGAATTGAGAGCCAAAGAAAAATCCAGTTTAGTAGACTCGAGAAAGCTTTAATGGAAAGTGATGATAAAACGGATGAAGGGATTGAGTTAGGTCAAGAGAAAACATTAGCTAAAGATGAAATATTTGAAGCCTTCATGGCTGAACAAACCTTTCTGGTTGACAAGCCAACAAAGTTATACCACTAACAGGCTGCTTTGAAGGAACCTGCTAGCACAGAGGTACCAGAATGCAGTATGGATGATGCTTCCGAAATAACAGAACAAGCTAGTTTGGAAAGGAAACAAGTACAGTCAGTAGTTCAGTTTGGCTCATTCTCTTCAGTGCCAGTAAACATGGTATATATACTGCCACAAGAGTTCCAAGCTGAAGAGGGAAACCACGAAGGTCAGGAAGATGAACCCATTCCAGTTTATAGTGAAGATTCATAGGCCAGCATGATTCAAGATGAGTCTGAAGTGGCCACACCAATGGAAACTAGAGAATAAAGTAAGGAGGTGAGTATTAACCTCTCATATCCCTTTGAGTACCCTACGACATCTATGACTCAGCACGTTAAGCCCATGTATATCAAGGCTTACTTCGATAGGATACAAATGAATAGGGTGTTAGTGGACAATAGGGCGGTAGTGAACCTGCTTCCGAAGTTCTCCTTGAAAAAATTAGGAAAAAGAAACCCCAGATTAATCCCAACCAACACACAACCATTGTTGGTTTTGTTAGGGATAAGCAGATGGCTCAGGGCATTCTGCTCATCAACTTGAGTGTGGGAATCAGAGATTGCATGATAGCATTATTTGTTATAGCTAGTAATGCTAAGTATAATGCTTTGCTTGGCAGGGATTGGATCCACACCAACAAATGTGTGTCTTCCTCTCTACATCAGAAAATGATGATAGCACTATGCAATGGAGAGACAGAGGAGATCAACGCAGACGCCCAACCTTTTATTGCTTGTGCTGATTTTCTAGAGGCCAAGTTATACACTGAATGAGTGACACCACTTAGTGTGTTGAGGAAGCTTGATGGAATAGCCAAAGTGATGGTTGATGAGAAAGTAGCACACCTAAAACACTTAGTGCAGGAGAGTGCTGATGAAGAATTCATCACCAAAGATGACAATGATGCCTGGTTGTAGGCAAGAAGATCAAGACCAAAAAGCCAGACCTTTGGCTTTAATCAAGTTTTCAGTACTGGACTTAAAATCAATAGTCCAAAAGGCGCAGGAATAAAAGAGAGAAGCCATGGTGATTGGCTGTAATCAAAAGCAACAAAAGGCCAGATTTTTTGCTCTAGGTAAGTACTGTGCATTGGATATTGAAACAAAAGTCCAGGAGATACAAGAAGAAGAAGCCTTGTGGACAGATTTTGTCTACGAAGAAGAAAAGAAATAGGTGGAACTTGTAAGGATAGAGGTAGACAAAAAGGTTACTTCGAAGGCAGAGGAATGTAAGGGGAAAGCATTAGTGAATACCCAAGCACAAGACCCCTTGGAAGAAGTTAACCTCGGTGAAGGTTCAACACAACAACCTACTTATATCAGTGCTTGGTTAGATCTTAATGACAGGGACCAGTTATTGGTTGTATTAAAACAATGTAAGGATTGTTTTGCTTGGTCTTATAATAAGCTGTTTGGATTGGACATGTCATTAGTGGAACACAGGCTCCCTATAAAGCCTAACTTCAAGCCACACAAACAGAAACCAAGACGGATGACCCCTGAAGTGGTTTAGAAAGTAAAGAAAGAGATTCTTAAGCTCCTTAAAGCAGGCTTCATTAGAATAGTCAGGTATGTTGAATGGTTGTCTAACATTGTGCCTGTGGTTAAAAAGAATGGCAAGATGAGGGTATGCATCGATTTTAGAAATCTGAATTTCGCAACTCCAAAAGATGAATACCCCATGCGTATAGTTGATCTATTAGTGGACAGTTCAGTAGGACACAGGATTTTGTCTATGATAGATCGACATTCTGATTACAACCAGATCTGCATTGCAGAGAAGGATGTCCACAAGGCAGGATTTAGGTGTCTTGAAAATATTAGCACCTTCGAATGGGTGAAAATGCCATTTGGTCTAAAGAATGCTGGGACAACATATCAGAGGGCAATGAATATTATCTTCCATGATCTTATTGGAGGATACTTAGAGTGTTACATTGATGATATTGTTGTAAAGTCCTAGTCTATGGAGGAACATTTGGTTCACTTGGTAGCAGCTTTTGAAATAATGAGAAAGTTCAAGTTGAAGCTTAATCCTCTCAAATGTGCTTTGGTGTATCAGCTGGAAACTTCTTGGGGTATGTAGTGCATAAGAAAGGAATATAAATTGATCAGAATAAACCCAAAGCCATCATTGATGCCAAACCTCCATCAAGTAAGAAAGAATTACAAAAGTTCATTGGTCAGGTTAATTTTCTTGGAAGATTTATTTCTAACATTGCCGGGAAAACTAAAATATTTTCTTCTTTGTTAAAGCTAAAAAATGAAGAAAAGTTTGTGTGGACAGAAGAGTATCAAGCTACTTTTGAAGGGATTAAAGCCTATTTGGCCAAGCCTCCAGTCTTGATGCCACCAAGGAGAGATAAGCTCTTGAAGTTATACATTGTTACAGCAGAAGATTCATTGGGAGTTTTCCTAGCTCAAGGCTCAAGACAACGAAGAAGGTAAGGAGCAAGTAGTTTATTACCGTAGTAGGTTTTTAAATTCTTGTGAATGTAAATACTTAGCTGTAGAAAAGATGTGCCTTGCATTATACTTTACATCAATGAGCCATGGCAAATGTGGTTCGATGGATCAAAAGCCAATGGTCTGGTTGGAATTGGTGTTACCATTAAGTCACCGCAAATGGTAGAAACCACACATGGTTTCCGAGTTGATGAAACTACTTGTCCCAATAATCAAGCTGAATATGAAGCTTTAATAATGGGACTTGAGATACTCATTGCATATTATGTTGTTGTACTATATTTGCTTTCTCAGTTTCATATAGACAATGTGACTTATATCCCAAGATTCATGAATCATAAGGCCAATGATATAGCTCAAAAGACCTCGAATTTCAAAAGAAAGGGAAATACGCAAGTGGACATAAGTCAAGCAACATATCATAAGTTAATATTGCCTTTGGCTAAAAGGGGTATCTGTAGACACCCTATTTTTGACCGACCCTAAGACTTGGACACTTTGTTTTGACCACCCGCTGATGAAAATTGAAATGTGTTATTTTATGAATTTCTTAATCAAAAACAAATTAAATTGAAATTTTAATTCCAAAACCTCACCCATTTTGGCCAACCCTAATATTTTATTAATTTGTAATATTTTTTTATATAAATTTATGTGTGTGTACATTTGTTTTAGGTGTGTTTTTTTTTATAAATTGATAAATGTTTGATAAAAAAAGAAAGAAAGTAATAAAACAAAAAAATAGAAAAATATAAAATAATATAAAAAAAAAAAGAGTCGGTGAGTGTTTAGGTGAAAAAGAAAAAGAAACAGTAATACTAGGTATCATGAAAAACTTTTCATGAAAATAATCATGAAAGTTTTGTGACCCTTAGATTACACTTAGAATAAAGCACCACACACTAATCAAGGTAATCTAAGGATCATAAATTTTTCATGATCATTTTCATGACAAAATTTTCATGATTCCTAACTTTTCCCAAAAGAAAAGATGCTAAACAAAAAGATGCTAAGAATAGAATGATTATGCTTGTTAGTTGTTGCTGTGAGTGGCCTGGTGGGTGAATAAAAAACATAATGAGGGAAAGAGAGGTTCTTGAGAAAAACTATGCATGCACACAGCATTACAGCTCATCTCTGTCCCTCTCGAATATAAAGACACAAAAGATACACACCCACAGAGGGGAGAGAAAAAGGAAGGAGACCACACATATACGCACACACACAGGAGGCTCGGGCTCCCGGGGCTGAGCTCTCTCACTAGCTGGGTCTCTCTCTCTTCACCACAGCCACCACCGTATCCATCACACACATAGCACACACCCTCCACACCCAACACTCACGGCAGCAGCACAAACCCTCCATACCCAACACTCACGGCAGTTGCACACACCCTCCATACCCATGCACACATCTCTCTTCTCTCTCTAGGACTCATAACATACACCCAACACATATACCCAGCACATGCATGACACAGACAGACCAACCTCTTCTCTCCTCTGTCGGGCTGGTTCTTTCTCCTTCCATACACCATATAAACACGACACACACCATGCAGGCGGGGGGGAGAGCATAACCACACAGACCATTGACACAGTCACACAAACACCATCCACTCTCACCACACCACCACCGCCATCACTCACACACGGCTCACACACCATCCACTCTCACCACACACACCCAGTAGCCACAACACCCCTCTCGGCAGCAGCCCATTCATCACACACCACACCACACACGGCAGCCACCATTGATACACCATACACAGCACGCTTCAAAGCTTCAACACAACTACACAGACCCAGCACCTCTCTCTCTCTCTCCCATACACAAACACACAGACCATGCGCACATATAGCACCGCTTCTCTCCCTCGGAAAATTGGAGGAAAATTGGAGTAAAACAAAGAAAAGACACAGTTGACTCTCACTCCTCTCCAGCCATTTGTGGCCTGAGCATTCCATACACACATATCTCCATCTCTCTCGGATGATACACCTACACTAGTTCTCTCTCGGCAACACCACCAAGCTCTCCCAATCTCTCTCCCTCTCGGCAGATCCACGCAAGACACATAGGCTCTCGGTTTCTCTGTCTACGGTGTAACACAAAGTGAAAAGTGAGGCCTAAAGAAGAAATTTGAGATATGTGTGTTTCCTTGAGAAAATTACACAGACAACATAGACGAGCTGCTTCCTTTCACTAGACCTGATCTCTTTTTGGGTCTTTTGGGGTAGAACACATATACACACATTGAGGTTGCAAGCACACAACTCGCAAGCATAGTAGCTCTATCATCTTCTCTCCCTCTCGGCTTCAACTCCGCTGCTGACTTACTCTAACCGCTGCTGCGCCGCCATTCCGCTAGCCGAGAGCTTTGATCCACTTCGTGATCCACTTCACGCCAAGCTTGTACCTTCCTATTGAAGTAAAATTTTCTTACTTTTATTTCAATCTTTGTGCATCTTTTTTTTATATTTTCATTTTGATTTGGGACTGTTTTGGAATTGTTTTTCAACATATAAACTATGTGATTTGAAGTTGTAAAAATGGGGAAGGGTTCGTTACCCTTCCTCATAATTATATTAGCTTTAATCTCTCTATTTCAGTACATTTGTATGTTATTTGGGGGGCTGTTTAATTTATTTCAATAAGTTTGTTTTATATATTTTGTTTGTGTTATATTAACCAATGAACCAATTAATCAATGTCGCATAATCATCTCTGCAACCTCCCTCTATTCTTTACTTATTTCGATTAAAAAGTTATGAAAAAAAATTAAGATTGTGATTCAAGTATAAGAAAGGAACTCTTCCATGCTTAATGGTTTAAATTCTTTGGAGGTTCACTACCCCAAATGTATACATGTTCTTATACTAAAGCACAATCTTTTATTTTTCATTTCTCTTTATTCATCAATGTGTTTACTTTTAAGGGACTAATTGACCCTTGGAAATCACCAAGGAAAGTGTCATTATCACTTATCATCAAGTATGAATTTCAAGTCATTATCATCATGTTTGGATTTCAAGTCATTATCACTCAAGTTTGGGTTTTTCTAAGTCATTATTACTCTTTTGAGTTTGACTAGTCCTTGTTGCACATCTTGAGTTTGACTTGAAATCCTTAACTTGTAAATAAGTTTGACTCTTCCTTTGTAATTTTTCCCGAAGAATTTATCACCTGTTTGGTTACTGTTAAAAGATTAATTGACCATTGGAAATCGCCAAGGAAAGTGTCATTATCACTTATCATCAAGTTTGGATTTCAAGTCATTATCACTCAAGTTTGGGTCTTTCTAAGTCATTATTACCCTTTTGAGTTTGACTAGTTCTTGTTGCACATCTTGAGTTTGACTTAAAATCCCTAACTTGTAAATAAGTTTGACTCTTCCTTTGTGATTTCCTCTGAAGAAAATAAGGTTTATTCGGGTTAAGTCGATACTGATTTTCCTTTATTGCATTTCAGACTTAGTGGATGTAAATATCACTTTTGCACAAACATGAGAAAAGATAAAGAAATGGACAGGTAATAAAAAAAGCTAATAAAATTGGTTAAAATTGGATTACAACCAACATAAAGAACCAATATGATTAATTGAATTAGGTCGGACGTTATATCGAATTTATTGTGTCAAGGCTTGCCTTACATCAATTATTGTAATAAATTAGACAGCCCCTTTCATTTATTATTCATTCGGTTTTGTAATAATTATTTATTCGGACGCTTGGACATTCGGACCCTCCTGCGTAAGGGCGCATTACTTCATTCGGACCCTCCTGCGCGAGGGCGAACAAATTTGTAATAAGTGTGCGTGTGTGCGTGCATGTCTTCCAACCCCACGTCTTTCTTCCTTTTATTTCCCAGCTTATGATGGTTAGTTTAAGGACATCATGTTTAATTTAGCATACTCATGTTTGCATCCACTTGTATTGCATGCATAAAAGTTTGGCTCATCATATTATTGCAAATGTCAAATTCAAACTCTTTACTTGAATACATGCGCTATTACATGCCTTGAATTGACTCCCATGCCATGATAGTAGCCGAGCTTCTTAATTGCATATTGTATGTGTTGCATTAGTCATAATGCATAGTTAATATCATGCATTTTTTTCTAACTAGTTCTTTTTTTTGGCTCGGAGTACGAAGTGAGTTTTTTTACGCTTTAGCATATTGCACGAGTGTGACTGCTGTTACATCAAGCATACTACCATGAGGCTAATTGCTTAAGTGATAAACTGTTTGAATGCCTGTGGATGAAGGCTATTCACTGACATTGGGATACTTTGATTAATGTATATATATGAGATCACTTTTTCAAGTGATACATATTCAAAACACTTTTTCAAAACAAACATGCAATCAAACGTTCCAACTGTTCGTGAAATTAGTCTATACTTGTATGTTAGAGATAAAATAAGAACATATATTGTACATAAGAATCACATCATACTTAGTAGAGGCCGATCTTTGATCAGGTGAGTGGGGTGCTCATTATTGACCTTCCCCTCTCATACCTAAGTTCCCGAACCAAGACACTTTGGTAACGACAGACTAATGGCCTTTGGCACGAGTCACGGGTTTCCTAAATTTCCCATAAATATTTAAGTGGCGACTCTGAAATCTGGCAAAGCAGTCCATTTTTTGGCATTTGATTCAAACATCGATTTTCCAAAAACAATTGTCGGATTTGAACTCTTTTTGTGTTTCTACTGTTTCACATTGCACTTGTAAAATCAGATTCAGAACCAACACACAAGTGGAGTCCGAACTGTAAGGGCTATTTCATTCTTCCGAAAGGGGGCGCGAAAAGCCGAGCTACAGTATCATGGTAGAAGTTAACCCAAATAACTTAGAAGAGCATGATTGGAGACATCTAATCATTCAATATTTAACTAGCCCTTTTTTGAAGGCTAGCAAAAAAATTAAATTACAATATATGCAATATATAGTGTACGACAATGCTTTTTACAAAAGGGAAACAGATGGATTGTTGTTAGAATGCTTAAGGCAAAAAAAAAACACTGACTGCTATGGTTGAGGTGCATGAAGGTATTTGTGGTGCCCATCAGCCTAGTGTGAAGATGAAATGGCTGCTTCGAAGGCATTCTTACTATTGGCCAACCATCCTAAAGGATTGTATAGAGCATGCAAAAGGATATCAAGCATGCCAAAAGCATAGCATGATAAGACATATGCCAATAGCTAATTTGCATGCAGTAGTGAAGCCATGACCATTTAGAGGATGAGCAACGGATATGATAGGAAAAATATATCCACCATCTTCGAAACATCATTGTTTTATTATAGTGGCCACGGATTACTTCACTAAATGGGTTGAAGCTAAGTCTTATAAGGCTGTGGATCAGACTGAGGTTATTGGATTTATTAGAGAATTAATCCATACGTTTGGCATCCCTCAGACCATAACGTGGATAATGGGACTGTGTTTGATGGAAAGATGGTGAAGTCTTTCGCAGCAGAATTTGGAATTAGTCTTACTAATTCCACCTCTATTATGCATAAGCAAATGGTCAAGCAGAATCATCTAACAAGTCCTTGAAAAAAGGAATGCAAAGAGTTATGGAAGATAATCCTAGGGATTGTCACAATTTGTTGTTAGATGTATTGTGGGCTTACAAGACTTCTCCAAGGTCAAGTATAGGGATCACTCCTTATGCCTTAGTATATGGGCATGATACAGTATTGCCTATAGAAATTAATATTAAGTCCTTAAGGGTAAAATACCAAGACCAATTAACTTCTGAATAGTACCATAAAAATATGTTCTTGGAAGTAGAGAGTATAGATGAAGCTAGAATATTGGCATTAAATAGCATTCTTTTTCAAAAGGAGAAGGCAACCAAGAGCTATAATAAGAAAGTTAAGCACATTAGCTTTGATGAAGGTGACTTGGTATGGAAAACAATACTTCTAATAGGCATTAAGAGCCATAAATTTGGCAAATGGTCACCTAATTGGAAATGACCATATTTGGTTCATAGAGTCTAGCCTAGGGGAGCCTACCATCTAAGAAATCTAAATGGTTATGTGCATCCCAAGAGAATTAACAGTAGGTACTTGAAGCCTTATTATCCAACTGTAACACTTCAGCATGAATTTGGGAGACAAACTCTTTGTCTTTTAGCAGTTCCCTTTCTGCAGCTTTGGCCATCTAGTAGATATTGACATAAAAATCTAAGGTGGTTGCTGCTTGGGATAAGTGACCTAAGAAGGTTATGTTGGACTGCTCGAACACTTTTACAGCACTTAAGGAAACCATTTTTAATGATAGGCTTTTGCAAGGCTTCAAATGAAATCCTTGAGAATGATTACAGTAGGTCTACACAAGTGACTAAGTCCACACGAGGCAAAGAAGCTTCAGTAGTAGTTGAAGAGCTCTCAATAATTTCCAAGAGAGAATCTGCAAGGACTAATGAATCAGTCTCATTGCTTGGTGCTCGAACTGGTGAAGATTTGCAAAATAAGCTGGCCAGTTGAGCCTCAAAGATGCCTATCTCTTCCTCTGACATTGGCAATACAGAAAAGTCATAGGTTAAAGTAAGAGATGGAAACCTGGGGATAGGAGAAGGAGTAGAGGAGTCCCTAGCAGTGTCTATTGTCTTAGCCACTAGCAAGTTAAAAGAAAAAGGATTGGAGCTAGATGGTGGGAAAGAAATTGGCGAGCCATCAGTGCCTTCCTTGCGAGTACCAGTTACCACTAAAGATGAAGTGACAACTGAAATTCTCTTAAGTGATAAAGGGGTAGCCAAGACTATAGGAGGAGTAAGATAAGATGAGATGAAAGATAGATGGGGCAAATATAGAGTTAAGCCTGGGCATAAGGAAGGTGGGATGCTGTGCTTTAAAAAGAAAGGCATGAGGAGTATAGAGCTGGGAAGTGGAAGCATCATCTGAATGGGCTCTATACTCACTGGCACTCTAGTATGAGCCTGTCTTGTTCCTTTAATGTCAAAGGAGGAATAACTGCTGCTGTATAGTAGAAAATAGGAAGAAAATGTTAACTTTTTGTTAAGTCCAGGAGAGTGAATTAAGAAAAATTAAGGAAAAATTACCAACTCCAGAGGTTGTAATGGTGATGATTGAAGAACTATAGAGCTCAGTAGTTTGTTTCTTCCTTGCCGCCTTCTTTTGTATTACTTCAGTAGTAGCAACCTCCTCTCTTTGCATTTGTTGTTGCATTTTTTTCTCAAATCTCTGGAAAACAAGAATGTCTTTGGAATGGTCTTGCTCCACTGCCCTAGCAGCTACCTCATAAGTAGGGTCTTAGGAAAAATCGGAAAGGAAAACTGTCATTTTCTTCCTCCTTTTAAGTGGAGTTTCTTTTTCCTTTACTACTTCCTTCTCTTCTGCAGAAGTTTCAGATGCCTCTTCTTCAGAAACAAGCAAGAGTTTCATTTTTCTCTGTTGTTCCTGATTACTCTTAAGAATGCTCAAAGCTTGAGCTCTCTAAGGGGCATCTTCCTGTGGAGCTCCTGTACCAAGAATAGAATTTATAAGTAAATAAGCAAGGCATCATAAAAAGAAGAAAAATGGAAAAATAGAAATGCATACCTTTCTTCGAAGTAGCCCTGGTAACTCTTGGAGGAGATGATGCAGCATGAGTAGACACAGAGACAGCAGGAGTAAGAGTTTGAATGACATGGGCAGTAGAGGTAATAGTAGTGGTCCCAGTCTCTTTGAACTTAGCTTGAGAGGGCATATCCAGCCCAACCAACAGATCCCGAGGAGAGACGGCCAGGAGCACCTCCATATTGGCTGTCCACCAATTCTGGTACCTCTTCAATATAGTGCTATGCAGGATGAAAGGAGTGAACCTAAATTCAACCAAGTCTTGTATCAACTTGGAAGTTGCCTTATCCAACTTGGTTCTTGACACCTTCAGCTCTTTGGTTACAAGATTGGTGTTAGTTTGGCTACAGAGAGGGATATGATTTCCTTGAGCAAGCCCAAATTGCCTAGCAAATTGGGTAGGGCAGTAAGGTTCAACAATGCATTTTATGCTCAAAAGTTCAAGGAACCAATGTAGAGCTCCCTTGGAATCAAAATTGAGGCCCACATATCCCTATGAATGGGGTTGGAGCAGGTGTTGTCAACCAGGAAAGTCCTTAGCCATGTTGGCCTTATATTAGCCTCAAAGGGGTAGAAGAAGGTGGGAGAGGGGGGAACTAGAAGTTGATGGAAGAAGGTAGGGTAATAAGCAAAGCTAGAAGGATAGAGTGAAACTCTGGCATACTTCATTCCATAAGTGGTAGGGTCTTGCACCAAGAATCTCAGGCACCTGGAATGTAAGTCAGTAAAGTATGCGAAAAGCCAAAGTTGCAACATCCAGAGTGGCCCTCCTTGGTTGGCATCAAGGGGTTTCTCACAAAACTGAGAGCAAGTTTTGTACACATGACCCAATAAATAAGGAGCTAAGAATATCTTTTTAACCGAAGCGAAAGCCTTAGCAAGATGGGCGAATTCAAGCATAATCCTCTGTGAGAAAGTACAGAATAAAAACTTGCAGAGCCAATATAACAGAAAAGAAAAGAACTCTCGATCAGTCACAGGACCTTCCTTTTTATTCTCAGACTTCACAAAATCACTAAAGGAAGAAGTCAGAGGGGGAATAGAGAAAGGAACATTAATATCAGGATAATCAGAATCGAAGAGAGTACCAGCGGGCGATAACCCTAGAAGATGACACATGTCAAGGACAGTGAGGGCCATCATACCACACCAAAATTGAAAGAAATTGAAAGCTGGGTTCCAAAAATAAAGATCAGTGGGTATGAGAAAAAGGTCTTGAGGAATGGAAAACTTGGCTAGTCGAAGAGCGTCGAGAAGACAGAGTTCCTGGAGCTCCAACGTCCGGGCAGGAACAACTCGGTTATACCATTTCTCCCATTCCGGCCTCAATGTGGACCAGCAGCGATGTGGATGGTTCATCTTTTAGCTTCCTCAATCAAGGCCACCCTCATAAAGGAGGCATTGATCTTCTAAGCGCGGATACAGATTAGGAAGTTCGGTGGGGGCTTCTTTGAAAATGGGACCAAGAACAATCTCCCCTTGAGTATGGTGTTGGGGAATAAAGATGTGACCATCGATAGCACACCGTTCACCGATCTTGTATTTGTCACATTTTTCATTGATGATTCTCCTCAAAGCTGTAGATGGGTTTACACGCTCAACGACTGGTATTTTAGAAAAAGAAGCCATTAGCAAGGAATTGAAAGAAAAAAGTGAACGCAAGGGTAAAGAGCTGCAGATAAGAGCAACAGGAGTGAAAGAGAGACTTTAGACAAGCGTATAGATAAAACGCGAGAATAAGGGGTTTAAAAACCCTTATATTCAAAGTTACCTATTTAACATAATGGGTTAAATAGACCCAGGTTCTAACCTATGTGTGATCAAGGCTTTTATTTTAAATCCCTGAGAACACAAGAAAGAAGATTACCTCTGAGCCAGAATGTAGATACCTTATGAAGGAGGGAAACACATTTTAAATACCCATCTTAGCTTCAAAAGGTGTTAGGTGGTTTCGAAGCCAATTTTCAAATACTTAGCTTAATTTTGAAAATAGGCAGTTGGCTTCGAAAGGTGTTAGTTGGCTTTGAAGCCAGTTTTCAAATACTTAGCTTAACTTTGAGAATAGGTAGTTGGCTTTAAAGCCAGTCTTATACCTTGAATTCAAGTATAGTTAAGATTTGCTCACTTCAAGAATCCTGGAGATGTGTTTTTAGACTTTCCAACAAAGGAAGTTTCCTTCAAAGGTATCTTCGTAATGACCTATAGTTAGAATATGGTTCTTGCCTATTCTTTCAGCATAAATAAGCACTATGAAACCAGTTCTTGGTTAAGCATTATAGAAACTTCAAAGGCCAAAGGACTAATCTTATGCTTTTGCTTATATAAGATCCTTCGAAGGAAAATAGGGCCGTTCTTAAGAGAAATTTCATGCTTTGAAATACCTGAGTCAGGCCTCGAAGCAAGATTGGTGTTGTTATTCACGCAGATTATATTAACCATACGATTGGAGTGTGAAAACCTAAGATAAATACCATTACTCCTATGAGGAATTTTATGATTCGAAGCATTTGAAACCAGACATCAAAGCAAGTTGGTTGCTTCGAAGCTGTTGTTCACAGATTACATAAACAGAGTAAGACATAAAGCCATATTTGTCATGTAATCGATCATACAATTGGAATATAAAGCCAGATCATGACAAATGATGTTTGAAGAGCTCAATTTTATTGATATGCAATATTTACATTGGGAACACCTACTTGGTTACATTCTCAATTTCATAAAAGTAAGAAATGGACAAAGTTACAACATCATGGAACTTTGTCTAGCAAAATTCAATAAATACATATTCTTTTCCTAACCTATCTTCTATCCTATCTAAATTTAGTTTATCTAACTAATGAGCCCTTAGTTGGAAAAAGAGATGCTGGGCCTTCAATTCAAATTCCGTCTGTTTAAGAGCCTTATCTGTTTCATCCATTTCTCGTGCCCCATGTATTTCATCCGTAGGGGTATCTCCTCCAAACTCTAAGTCTTGGTTCTTGAAGTTCTCATATTCTTCAAGAAGATTCTTCACCTTATATTGAATTTGAATACGAGCAGCAAAGGTTTCCTCCAGCAACTCACTGGTAATGGAAGCATTTGTGTGCCAGTTGAGTAGAAGAGGAATGTGATCCAAGAAAGTATAAAGCTTTGCTTGGGCTATAGGGTTAAGGATGTGGCTTCGAGAGATAATATCACAAGACCATTATAAGTTCTTGTGAGGAATATCATCTCGAAGGACCTCAAAGGATAAATGGGAGAAAGTCACAAGCAGAGTCTGGGCTCTATACTGTTAGTAAGTAGTAGAAAGGACTGGGGCTTGGTAGAGAGCAAAATGCTAGTTCTCGAAAAGGGGTGAGTTTCAGTTCTTCAATCCAGTTAGGATTGGAAGGTAAGGAAGGAGCAGTTGGGTCTTTTCCAAAGGAATATAGGAATTCAGGCCTGTTTACACATTCTAGCCAGTCAGAGGAGCAAAGTTTTTCTTTTTTGGCTAAGAGTGAGGGACTGAGTCCTAAGGATTCAACAGGGTGTGGAGTATTTCGCACTATTCTAGACGGCAAGGTGGAAATATACCATGCCAAAAGCAAGTTGTCCTCAAGGCTGCGAAGACGGTCGAAGGGGACATATGGATATATTACGGAGCTGCGCATGGAGGGATGGATTGCAATGGGGTCATCAAATTTAGGGAATCGATGGTGGATTTGCTCCCTTGTTTGAGGTTGGGTGGATGTAGGCCAAGTTCCCTAGCCAGTGCTATTAGAAGTGTTATTAGAGGAAAAGAAGGCAGCTTCATTCCATGCAGAAAGTTTGGAGGCAGAGGAGGAGCTTCCAAGATCCATTTTTGCAAGTTCTTGGTCCAAAGGTTCGTAGTTGGTAGATTCTTGGTCCAAAGGTTGATAGTTTGTGAAAGCATCCATAACTTGAATAAATGAAGGCGGATAAGCATGGCCAATAAATGCATGAAGGTTCTTTTGAGGATGAACATCATTGACTAATGCCTCTTCGTATGTACGATCGATGAAAAAAAAGATTTGTTTGGCCATGGGAGCTGTATCAGCCTTTTCGAATACTCAGATAGTGGAAAATGTTCAAGCACAGGAAATAATTTAATGCAGATCAAGTGTTTCATTTATAGAAGACAGCTGCATTTCTAAGAAGATGCAAAGTCCATGCACGTCCTAAGATGTGGACAAAGTGCATTGAGTCCACTAATATCATCAAGTATTGAGTGTATTAGTGCGAGGGATAATGTTGGCTATATATTTTGTAAAAGCTAATCGCAGCTTGACACATGGTACATGAAGGGAAATTCAGGGAGTTAATACAAGACTCCAGTCAAAGACGGACATGTGGCAGGTCATATTGGTTATAATGCATCTGTGCAGCACTGGAATAGACGTGGCACAACGGTTACTCACGAATTCAAATTCAAATTCAAGAGGGAAGCCTAACTGCAAGAATGGTATAGTGAGACTGACTGTGAGAGAGCATGATCAGTAATCATGGGAGGACACTTTAATGGTTGGAAGCCCACTTCGATGGTTATCCTTGAAGAGTATAAATAGCATAAAAGGTCCCAAATTAAAGGACCCAGACTCAGATCCAGAAACCAGTTTATTTACTTCGACTTATTTCCTTTCAGTTTTTACATTTCCAGCACTTCAATTCCTATACTGCACTTCATTTCCTACGAGAAGTTTCAAGTAGTCGTTGCTGTAAACCCTTTCAAGGCTGGGTCTTTTCATTGTAAGTTCCTTTTTACTGAATGAAAATCAGTTTTTGAATTGTTCTATATTCGTTATTTCTTATAAATTTCTCCTCAAACAAGCCACCAATAAAAGTCTTCTTCATTGAGGCTGAAAGAACTTCAATACAATCATTTGATAATTGGTTGGCAATTAAAATTCTGTAAGGACTGATTGATCCTTACTGGCACGCTTAAAATTACACAATTAACATTTGAAAGCCAAAAAAGCCAACAAAAAATAAAAGATATTGATCCAATAAGAAAAAGTATATTTTCTGTGTCTCAATTTATTTGTCGACTATAGAAAATTCAACTCATTAAGGAGACATGTAATTATTATATTTTAATTCAAATTTTGAAATATTTTTTCCACCATTATCCTTTTTAAAAAAAAAAAATTTAAAATGTGTTTATAATAATTTATAAGCAAAAATTTTAAAAATCTAATAAAATTTAATATCCCAAAATAGAAAGTGAGCAAACATTTTGATTATGTTCTAGTAATGTAATAGAGAATTATTTATTTTAATTGATTTTTTTAATTTTTTTTATGAAAAAATAATACAAAAAATAGAAAAAATAATGTAATAATTTATAATAAATTTGATTATGGTCTAGTTTTAAGATTCTGGATGATTTCAAAAGTAATCAATGTATACAAAATATAAGTTATTTTAGAGTTTCACACAACTCATAATTATGGAAAGTTACAGTTGGAATGGGACTCTCTCTCTCCTCCTTGTCTCTCTTTAAAATATATCGGTAATGATACATTCCATTAAAAGTGGTGCTTTAAAGTACCACTAATGAGTTGGCAAGCACTTTAAAGAAAAAAAAGAAAAAAAAACAAGACACAAGCAGTGGGCCCCGTCCATTGCCACATCACTAGTGATGCTTTTAGAACACCACTTTTAGTGATCTAAAACATTATTAAAAATATATATATATATATATTTTTTATAGAGAGAGATAGGCAATTTGTAGAGCTAGTAAGAAACAGTCCCGCTGGGAAGTGGGGATAACCCTAGCATCCCACCTTCACGTGGGGGTAACAAGTGAAAGATTAAGGGGTGGTTTGACAACTCTTAAATAATTTATTTTTTTATTTTTTTATCACATTATTTTTTTATATATTTATTTATAAAAAAATAAAAAATATATTTATTTAAATCATTTTAAACAACTCTAAAAAAAAAAAAATTATGAACTAATGAAAAAACAGTAGGGTGGTGCCCCCCCCCCCCCCCAACCGAGTCTGAGGCAATTTTCTGTTAAAAAATTAGCTTTTAATTTTTTAATTCATTTCTTATCAAATCACTTCTTATATTTTTTACACATAAAAAAATTAAAAACAAACTAAAAAAATTAAAAAATTAATTTTTAACCAATTTTACCGATCATCCAAATTTGGTATCTTCTCCTGATTAATTAGGATAATTATATAAAAAGAACCCTAAAATAAATAAAATAATAAATTCGATTATAATTAGGATTAATAATTGTACCTGCCAAGTACTTGTACCTGTTCTTAACCATCTCCAGCGCCTTCTATGTATCTCCCCCCTTCTCCCTCCTCAACCTCCATTACCAATTCTCTCTCTCTCTCTCTCTCTCTCTCTAAAAACTCTCTCACATCAGTCTCTCTCTCTCTCTCTCTCTCTCTCTAAGAACTCTAGAGCACCAGCCACCACTACCAATTTTGGTCACCACCCCTAACTCATCCCCTCACTCCATCACCCACTCCAATATAGGATCGCTATTGTGGGGTTGCGAGAGAGTGGCGATGAGGGTTAGGGGAGACAATTGCAATTAATAGGTAATTTGGGGTGCTCATAGGACAATTGATGGAATACTTTTTTTTTTTTTTTTTTTTTTCTTTTTTACCCTTTTCATTTTTCCAAGTTTTAAATACAAATTGATTGTGGATTTCAGTGTGCAAGCCTTCTTTAAGTTTGCGGTTGTGGTAGGAGCACACAACAAATTTACAGAACCGGGCACAAATGTGAGACAACAACATTGTATACAGAAGACTTAACATTTGTACTCAGGTTCTATGAAAAATTCCACTGATTTGTTTCACATCTGTGCCCGGTTCTCTTAAAATTTTATGTGAATGCTTCAATAATTCCATTGTATTCGGAGAAACATGCATACACATCACTGAAAAGCAAACTGCAATACATTCCATCACTAGTAATATCCTTCTTTGTACATGCTATGCATGATACAAAGGTGACAAACTTGAATTATAAAAATAAAATAAAGGAAAAAGTTATTCATTTACAGAATAGTAATCTCATTTCATGTAATGTATTTGATGAGCATCGATCTTAGTTTTCTTCCCTGAAGAAATAAATAGCGGCCTTCACCTACCTTCTCCGATGATCTCTTCAAGCGTAGAATTAGTGACATTTATTGGTGAATGATCTTTCTCAGCCGCCATTCTTGTTGTACTAGTCGATGAGCTGTAGTGGCTGTAGTCATTTTTTGCAGTATCAGCAATATCATCATTCATAAAACTGGTTTTATCATTAAATTTCCAGTCAGTCAGATATCCAGGCCGTGAAGTTACATCACTAACTTCAATGTCTCCTGAAAGCATTGCCACTACACGGGACATGGATGGGCGTAGCGTTGGGGATGTTTGAGTGCACAAAAGAGATATTCCTATCACTCGTTTTACTTCTTCCTCATTGAATTCAGATAAATTTGCATCTACTAGCTCCACTTCGTGGTTATTTTCATGTAGATTCCAAGCCTAAAAGGAGGCAAGATTAAAAACATGTCATAAGATGAGAGAAACCGTACATTATTTCTTAATCATGTAGTTGTAGTTGGAGCAGGGCATCCCGTGTTGGGCACTTGTATTAGATCTGGATTGTGTTTGAATGAAAAATGACAAAGATAAATTCAAAATTGGACTTGGAGAAATATGGAAATGATAACAGATGTAATGTTTCTCAGAGTACTTGAACAAGTAGCCTTTGTTTTTCATAGCATTGAATAGAGCCATTTGTTTTCTTGATTGCATTTCTAATTTTATTTGGTTAGTACAAGAACTCGAGGAAAGAAAAGAAAAGGAAGTTCAGAAAAACCTTATATTTATTCTACGTGATAATTGTTTCCAAAAGCATGAAAACAACCATAGCTAAAGGCCCTACTATTGCAGGATAATAGAGTTTCAACAACATAGTTTTTTCTACATTTCTTTAAAAAATTGAAAACTAACACACTGTTTAAAACAGAGGGACTTATTCAATTTCCATGCAATTGGAACATTTCAAAGGATAAATGTGTATTGGGTGAAGAAAAGAATGAATCATGATTCATACCCATTCAAGAAGATATATCTTGTCATCCTGCAAGCTTGAGTCAGAATTTAACCTTCCACTGACAATCTCCAGAGCTACAACACCAAAGCCAAACACATCGGCCTTTTCTGTGAGGTGCCCACGCATGGCATACTCAGGTGCAAGATACCCGCTGCATCAGTAACATAAAAGGCACTACTTCAGCTGTGAACAATATCAAGATATTGTAAATAACTAATAAAATGAGAAATTTATGGAGCTCGATTGATGAGAACTTTACATTGTCCCTGCAACACGAGTGCTTATGTGGGTCTTTTTGTCATCGTAGAGTTTGGCCAAACCAAAATCAGAAATTTTGGGGATGAGATCAGAGTCGAGAAGAATATTGCTGGCTTTCACATCTCTATGTACAATGCGAACCCGTGATTCCTCATGAAGATATGACAGACCCCTTGCTACTCCCAAGCATATATCAAAACGAGTGGGCCAGTTAAGATACAAAGTTTTCTTTCCTGATTCATAAATGACAAATGAAGTTAAATATTTCCTGATCTCAATATTCAAAATTTCTACGATATATAGACATGTTAAGGTAATATCACTATACCAAATAGTGCTTGATCAAGACTCTTGTTTTCAAGATACTCATAGACAAGCAGTCGTTTATCTCCCTCAATGCAGCATCCATATAATTTCACAAGATTTCGGTGTTGCACAGCAGATATTGTAGCAATCTCTGTGACAAATTGACCCTTTCCCTGGTGGGATGCCACAGAAAGTTGTTTAACAGCAACCACCCTTCCATCATTGAGTGTTCCCTGTTGAATACAAAAAACTTCAAAACTTGAGTTTATAAATAAACAAAAAAATAGCAGAGGTTTGGATTTTCCATAATGTTATTTAGTTCTACAAAAATTACAATGGACTGTAGCCAGCTGCCATGTCACAATGATTTAAAAAAAGAAAAAGAAAAAAGAGGTGATTTGGCAAACTGTGATCTTCAACTAAGAAATTATGGAAACCCATAGAGGAACAGTAATTACAAGTCAGATGATTGGTACCAATTTATAAAGCAATATTAAGGGCTGGATGACAGCTTGTTCTTGATTAGAATAATGAGTTACCTTATAAACAGGTCCAAAGCCTCCCTCCCCGAGTTTGTTTGTAGGATTAAAATCTTCCGTTGCAGCCCTGAGTTCAGCATAACTGAAAGTGTAAGGTCTAGCACTAGCATCAATCCCTAGGAGCTCTGCAAGTTCAATACAAACACTTGGTTGTGAATATCTTTAGGAAGTCATAATTATGTCTTATGAATTTAGTAAGTTTATAATGATGCTCATGATCCCAAAATGGTTTTTGCTTTAAACAAATTTTATGTAACAAACAAATAGCATTTAGGAAGCCTGATTTGGCGCCTAACACACATACACAGACATGGACAAGAACATTTTAAAGCAGAACTTAGAAAGCATTTCCACTAATAGACTAGAGCCACACATGGGCAAACAACATATATGTTGTGGACAAAGAAGTCTGACTGCAATAATAAACTTGGCTTACTATTTTTAAATTTGTACCTTCTTCCTCATTCTTGTGTGCCCTTTTTCTTCTCTGGACGAAACAATATAACATAAATGCAGACAGAAAGGTTACAACTGCAACAGGAACAACTATCCCTACAATCAAACCGGTCTTGTTCTTATTGGTTGGAGTTGGAGGGTTGTTACTAACAGAGGGAATGAAATCTGTACAAAAGCTTAGTTGTCAAAAACTTGGCATCAAATTAATGTACTACAATATCAGATTTAAATTTCTGATCTCACTTCAAATATTTTTAATCATATTACCTGGGGTGGCGCTGATTGCTGAAATAGAAGGTCCATATGTAGCTTGAGTAGGTATACAACAAGTCCCTTTACCAGCCCAAAAGAGATGGATTTCAAGATAGTTTTCTGATACTCGAACCGTAAAATCCTTTTGAACAGCTTGGAAAGAGGCTCCACCTGCCTCCTTTCTTATGTCAAAATCTTTCAACACCCGATTGCCCTAGAATGAAGACGTTGAGAACTTAAGCGAGAAAAAAATGTAAAGAAGGAGATAATGATGATGATGAACAAGAAGTAAAAGAATTAAAAGACGGATTGCATCAAAGCATGGATGTCTTTTACTAATTGTTACTGAGAAGTGAGAACTATATGATATTGAAAATTATTTCATAATTTTATGAGAAGAAATCACGGAGGCAGTTGTCATCCCTCATGTTTGGACAAAAATTGAACTAATATAATTAAAATTTTAGGGAAAGGGAGTGCGTATTACGAAAACAAGAAGATCATGCAAACATTCTAGGAAAGGATTCTGGGAACTAATCTCAATGGGACATTGTCTGTTGCAATAGTAAAAGAATTAAAAATAGAACTCTAAAGGGTGACAAGACAGTCTGTCAAGGGAGATAACATGGTTCAATTCTAAAGGCATCCATTTTGAGTGAATAAAGACCAGAGGATAGATCGATACCTAGTCCACCCTCCCCAGCACTCCGGGCTGATGAGACCAACAATAGGTGATGTCCTATAGCCTTTTCAACCGCTATTTCTAACTCTTATATTGATGAACAACAAACTTTGAAGTTGTGACATTAATTTGAGTCTGGTGGATCACTTAATATACACTGGTGGTTGGGCATGTGCATTTCACGTGGCACGTAATTTTTCATCAACTATTAGTACTATAATTATGCGTGCCTCTTAAATTGGTATATGATATGTATACAAAATATGGAGACTTGTACAGATAAATTGATTTGTATCCAAAATATAACAAAAAAAGAAATGAATACATACTCAATTGAAGAATTTAAATGAGAAATGAGAAATTTTATAAACATAAACATTAATTTATAGCTAGATTGTTGAGATCACAATCTTAAAAAATCTAATAAATTAATTTAATTGAACAATTACACAATTTTGTTTAATACTTTTGCATGAAAATCTAATAAAAAAAATATAATAATAATAAATCAGTACATGTTTGAATTTATAAATTTTTTAACCAATATTTTATCTTTTAATTCTATTTCGATTATTAGATGTTAGATTTTCATGTAAAAGTATAATTTAATTATAAAATATGAAAAAATTCTAATATCTTTAATCACCAAAACTGAGAAAATATGAAAAATAAAAAACTAAAAAACAATTTAAAAAAATAAAACTAACAAAAGTGGTTTATATAGGACTTTTCATGACTTTTAGAAAATAAAGAGATAGTTGACATAAATCATAACTAAGGTATGATGTCAAAATTGTATGTAGTCGTTTGAATCTAGGCAGAAGAAAGTGCATGTGTTTTTAAAACAGAGATTTTTAAGGTATCCTAAAAATAAAGAGATAGTTAGTTTATATAGAGTCTTCATAACTAAGGTATGATGTCAAAATTTAACTCTAAAAATAAAGAGATAGTTAATTTATATAAGACTCTTCAAGACTCTTAGAAAATATAATAGATTTGAGCAGCTAAAATTGGGATTTAAAAAAAAGTAAAAACCATGGTAGGCTCTTCACACTTTTATAATAAAATAGTAGATTATTGAGTCTATTTCCTAACAGCTTAAGTTTTTGAGATAATTGGTGACTTAACATAGTATAAGAGCGCAAGTTGAGAGATATTAGGTTCAAGTCTTTTAGCATTTAATTCTTTGTTTATCGCCCCACATGTAAGACGGAGTTGCATGAGAAAGGGTGTTGAATGTCTTGAATCTTAATATACTGTTGGGTCCATTTCCTACAAGCGTAAGCTTTTGGAATAATTGGTGACTTAACAGAGTCAAGATGGTCTGTCATAATTTACTGCAGGGGTAGTGAACAGAAATGTGGTTATACAAGATTCAATTTAAAAGAAAAGAGGAGAAGCACAATTTCTAATCCAATTCCACAACTAAACACAAACCTGGATATATATATCAAAGACACGTCTTCCAACACTCTTCCAAGTCATAGAATTCAGGATAGCCATCTCTGCAAACTGGAGACTCACGCTATAATTACCATTCTCGAGCCCTAACCCATAGTATCTTAATGATCCGGCAGATATTCGTGCTGTCTGGAACAGCTCTGAGTCCAAAGTTCTTGTGAACTGAGATGAAGAGAAACTTCTGTACTCAGGCTTGCTGCTGTCGATGAAAAGTCCAACATTACTTACTGCCCACCTGTTTTCACTGGTAACATAATATGTAGCTGGACCCAGAGTCTCGTTATCCCTCTCGTAAATAATCTGATTGTTAGATGTAATCTGTGGACCACCACACTTAATTGAAAAGTTATAATCTGTCAATCAATAGCAAAGAAAAAAATTATCAGATTGAATTCAATTAGGTCATTCAATTAACAAAAAGTAAATATCAGCCATATCTCGTCGTTCATATATGTTTTATGGGTTCAATGTACTTTATGGCTGGGAATTCTCTCAACAATAGAAAGACAAATTTGAGTTCATTCTGTCCACTACACCAAATTATACAATCCATGTTTCAAAATTGCATATTAAAAATTTATGAGTAAAATTCATACACTGATCTCAAATAGATGTGATCCCATTTATCCTCGCATTATGGATGTACATATTCTACTCTCAGAATCATAGTTTAGGAAATTTCTAAACTGCACTTACAGACAGGAGAATTGCGGTAGCAGGGAAAATTCCTTTGAAGACACCTCAATCCTGAAGGCAGAACACTGAAAGCAGAGGAAGAATGCATATTATTGTAATAGTTTCCTTTAGTTGTCGAACAATCATATAAATCTTTAGTGTTTCTTTAGTTATCAGGCAATCATATCAAATCCAATACACAAGACCATTATAAAGAATGCAGAAGAGAAATAATGTATACTGAAACACAAAAACATAATTATATACAGTAAATCCCATTCAACTGCATATCTAGACTACAAATAAGATCAATGAAATATTCCATATCTTCAAAACTAGAAAGGTGCCATCATCATTATTTCACATATATTTATGAGCACATATCAGCATCATAAAAAGTTCAAAAAACTATTGCATTCAGCAGCACTGTCACATATGTTTGACTGCTCAAGCAGGTCCTGGTAACCAACTCATGTTGTTCAATGCTAAAACAATTTAACGGGAAAGAAACTAACTTTCATTTAGTATTGTTGTTTCATTGAATGTTCAGAATCGTATGCAATAAAAACAAAAGCATGTAGCAGGGAGAGAATCACCTGTTGTTTGAACTTTCCACTGTGAAGTTATTGGCCACTAAATTACTGCATATTACACCCCAGAAAATCTCAATGTCAGTTTCAGTTTCAAGGGTACAAGTCAATGTAGAAGATATGCACAAATGATACAAAATGCAGTTATAATAGAAATTTGGCAGAAGAAAATCTTAAAATTTAGAAGTCGGCCGTCAAACTATTGCAGGATACCAGGAATACCATGACTATTGAAAATGAAAAACAGAGAGAGAGAGAGAGAGAGAGAGAGAGAGAGAGAAATTGTATTTACATACAGCTGTAAGCCTTGTTTGCTGATCCAAGAAGGAAAGCTCCCAGATAATTCATTGTATGACAAATCTCTGCAGACAATAACATAATGGGAAAGTTCAGTTGATATTCCATCCTATGATCAATAACTTGGTTATTTTGATTTAACTTTGCTTATTTGTTAATTAATTAATTATTTTTATTATTTCTCTCCATACATACATGTACACATGTATACTAGGATTGTTGCCTTGCCTATTACATGATTTTCTTGCACACATAGCAGGGTTGTCTAAAAAATATGTCGCTGTTGATAAAACTAAAATGGCAAAAATGATTAATATGTGATGTATCATTGGAGTTCAATAGTTGATTATGATTTTGAATCTATAAACTGTGTATTAGAAAACAAACATCTCTTGATAATTGTTATAGACCAAAGAAGGAATGAACTTCAAAACTTACAAAAGGAGTCTGTTGATAACACCCTTTTACATGTGTTTAAATTAAGCTGTGAATGGTTATATAAGAAATACTTACATATTCAGGAGAGATGTACTCATTTGGGCAGGAAGGGTACCAGTTAATTTATTATTCCCAAGAAACCTGAGCATAAAGAAATTAGTTCAAGGAATAGAGAGTACATGCTGGGAGTTTTTTTTGAAACAACAGGGCAGAAGATGTTTATTACAAGTAAGAGAGTGAACTCAAATTGAACAGTGCATCCGGAATCTGTCCAGTTAAATTGTTGAAGCTCAAATCCCTGGATAATTACATAAACCATGGTTGTAACAAAGAAAAGGTAAAATGAACTAGATAATAAAGTAAAGGGTCTTGTTAGAATGTGCCGTAGGGTCACATGTTAAGAAGGCTTAAAAAGATTGTACATGCTTTATTGCATGTATTTCAAACAAAATGTACAATCTTTTTAAGTTTCTTAACATGTTCCCTAAGAGCATACGTTAACAAAATCCTAAAGCAAAATCATTAACAAATGTTTACATCATAGAGTTGGCTGGCTAGTTTTGATCCCCTCTTTCCCAACCAGATTATGAACTGGCCAGTTTTTAGGTTGAAGTAAATGGGACCAACTCAAAATCAACAGCAATAACTTACAGATGTTTTAAACTTTGATAATCTCTGATATTGGATGGAATAGAACCAGAAATATTGTTATTCCTGAGAACTCTGCAGGACATGGAATGTTATTTTGTAAAAGAGCATTGGAGAATAATGAAAATGAAAAAGTAACACAGCAGATTATTGTACTATAACCATTTTGCCTTACAAGGTGCCCAGGGACGTCATATCCTTAAGAAACTCCAGCGAAGAGCTACTGTTAGATAAATCACTTATTCTCCTACATTAGTACACATTACATTATAAGAAAGAATATTAGCTTTATTGATATGCTAAATATGAACAAAATCTATTGAAAGAGTTAACACTCACAAATCTGTCAATAAGGTTAAGTTGGAAAATGTCGATGGGATCGCACTTCCAAATGAGTTTCCCTGAAATCTCCTACAGAAAGTTAAGATGTAGCTGATTTATAGATTATGTATGCAAGAGAGGTTGATGAATATTGTCGTTAAGTACCATTTTTTTTTTTAGGTACATAATATAATATGGATGTGCAGATAGGTTAGTCTACACATCTGCCATGGAGCATTGCCCTTAATACCCACAAACATCTGTCGAAACCAACACCGCACCTACGTCGGGGCTGAAGCTAAGATTCCAGCGTACTCTGGGCATTAAGAAGTAGGTGTAACCCCCATAATCCGCTATGGGGGAGACTTGAACCCAAGCGTTAAATACCAAATTTTACATCTCAGTTACTATGCTTTGAAAATGTAGTTTAACACAAAGCCATAATTTGAGTGTGAGTGTTGACTAAAGAAATACGACATGCATATTGCTTACAAGGTAGTAAGCTTTGACCAATTCCCAATGAAGTCAGGTATGCTGCCATTCAGTTCAGTATCTGAAGCCCACCTGGGATCCCCAAACATTCTTCCTTGGTAAATTTGAAATATTTAAATTAAATGACAAATGTATCCAATAAGCTTCTTAGAAAAGAAAAAAATATATGTCAGAAAGCTCTTACACTGTTTTCATGTTTTGTAGAGCAGCAAATGATGAAGGTATAGCTCCACTAAGTCCAGAACTATCAATGTAGCTGTCAAGGTGGATAATGTTCATCAAAAAGATGATACACTAGTGAATGTAAATTTTGTACAATAAGGATAAATCAAGATTTGACAGGTATGACTCACAAGATGGGTTACACATACACAAGACAACCATAATGCTCTCAGGTCTAAGGATTACATGCACAATTGCAACTAATGAGCATCTATTTGACAAGTAAAAATCTACATAGACATTCATAAATGGTTACATTCAATGAACTTGCTCTTTGACAAGCACCCAGATGTTTGCCTCAGTGTTTCCACAATAGTGACTGGAGACGAGCAACTCTCTCAATTAAACCAACATAACATGTGCTAGTATTATCAAATTATTAATTCCCAATTAATAATCCCATGATCAGTTCATTTAAGAATAAAGTATAGAGAAGTAAAAGTCTAATATTCTCAACTTTGAAGAACATGTATAGTTAACCCAATTTTATGGATTTATCATCTAAAGAATAATATACATAGTAAACATGACAAGAAAACTTGTCATATGTCTTGATTAAATGATAATACTGTTTTACAAAATTGTACCAACCACATCTTCTAGATTGACTTTTAGGGCACAAGACCAACAACACCAACTCAACATCTAAAGCTAAGGCTAAGTCAGATATAAATCTCATATGGCCAAATATTGGATACACAAGACTAAGGACAGGACCACTTTTAGAGGTAAGAAGAGGAAAGTGAACAGGAAGAAGGTATTGGTGCGCTTTCACATATAAACAGTACACACACCTATGACATCTTCAGATATATGATGAGCATGATCAACATATATATGTATCTCTCAACTCAATTGCAGTAACACAATAATAGTTTATTAGAGGGCATTATACTCTACCATTTACGAATCCTATTCATATGGATACCAAATGTAGTCCAACAAGAGAAGCAGCATTCTTTTGGAAAATTAAATAAAAAGTGAGCAATATCTCAGCACTCACAGTTGCTCTAATTTTGCTAAATTCCCAAGCTCTGATGGTAGAGGGCCAGAAAAGTTATTTGAACTAACAGACCTGGAAAATAGCAAGTAAATAACATCAAATAGTTTGAATATGTTATCTGAATGGGATGTAGGAAACAGGTATGCCATTAAATTACTTGCATAAGTGATTCAAATGTTCCATTCAATTAG
This sequence comes from Camellia lanceoleosa, assembly GCA_025200525.1. NCBI lineage: Eukaryota > Viridiplantae > Streptophyta > Magnoliopsida > Ericales > Theaceae > Camellia > Camellia lanceoleosa. The sequence goes on along the minus strand of CM045762.1, from coordinate 3,836,087 downwards.
GTCCTGAATACCACTATAGCAAAAGACTAAGATTTTAAAACAGCAATCAGGCATAGCATAAAGCAATTTTAGAGAAAAGTATTTGTTGACGCATATATATCGGGAAATTCTGTTCACACACTACAAAAAATATCAATACACACCATTTGTGTCGTTTGGATATGAAAAAGTCAAATGTTTGGACATAACATTCCAAGCAAAAAATAGTTGTTCATATATAAACTATTGAACATAATGTATATCTGAACAATTCATTTAAGTTCAGGAAGTTTATGTCCAAAAATTTGATTTTTGTTTGGAAGTTTATATTCGAACGAGACAAATGGTATGTACTGATATTTTGATATCCAAACAACTACTTTTTGTTCAAAAGTTTATGTCTGAACATTTGACTTTTGTTTAGAAGTTTATATTTGAACAACATAAATGATGTGTATTGAGATTTTACGTGGTGTGTGAATAGAATTACCCATGTATATGTGCTTAAAAGGTGGCATAAAGTTGCCTTGCAAGTTGCAATCAATTGAAATTCAAAACATCAAGCTGCCTCTAAAACACATACAAAATTAAGAATAACATACGATGATATTAAATTAGTAAGTTTTCCAAGTTCCACTGGAAGCTCTCCCGATAATGCATTAATACCCAAGCTCCTAACAGAATTAAATGAGATATCAGAACATTACATATAGAATATTAATGACCTGCAAAATGTTAATAGAAAGTGAGGTAACTTTACAGGTACTGCATGCGAGTTAGATTGCCAATGGATGCAGACAGGGGACCTGTCAGGTAATTTTGGGCTAAATTCCTACAAGATATGAAAGAAACTTTAGTCTCATTAACAACAGTAAACCACTGAGCCGCACATAACACATGCTTCACTGGCAGTATTCTACATCACAATTTCATGGCTGCAGTTTGATATTCCTTAGTTTACATAGAAAATGTAAAATGATATAACAAGGAAAGTGACAAATTTGTGATTTTTTTTTTATTAAAAAAAAAAAAAACACACAATGAAGAACCATACAAATTGATGAGGTGAGTCAAAGTCCATAGCTCATCCGGGATTACACCAGTAACATCTAATGCATAGACTTTCCTGTAGAAAATTGGGGGGGAGGGGGGGGGGGGTTTGTGTGGAAGTAATTAGTAAGCAAAATAATTGAACAAGCAGTGTTAAGTGCTCAAGTTAACAAAATCAAGGTACTGAACATTCAACTGCTTAGTACATAATGTTGCCTTGTATGGAAATTGATGGAAGACTTAAAAAGTTCACTCCACTTGGAGTGAATTCAAACTTTGGATTTGAATCGACTTTCACTAACTTGTAGTAGGAAATGAGTTTTTTTTTTTTTTTGATGACTTGGTATCCGGACTAGTTTACGCACACCTCAACCAATCCTGAGACCCATGTAAAGTGCCCCCTCCACGTGGATTGGGCAAATCTCGAGCAAAACCCGTGGGGGTGGCCCAAACAAGTTGATAGCACCTTGTGAGAGTTAAGCTTGAGGCTTAATTAGAGGGAGCACATCCCTAGACCCCAAACTGCATCCACTAGGCCAACCCCTTGGGGTTGTAGGAAATGAGTTTATGAGAACAATAATCTCAACAATAATTTGTCCTAATTACTTGAGGTCTTCAATTGGTACTACTAAAGCAATATTCTTAACAATCACAAATTTTTATTGCCTCAAACCATGTTGTTCCTAGCCTTCGTTTACCATCTTCAGCATGGTTCTACGTTACAAGTGGCCATACCTCTCAAGAGCTTTTCCTGCATTTTATCTTCAATCCGTACCACTTCTAAGAGGAACTCCACTAGTAGTCATTGCCAAAATAGCAATGCCAAACCGTCAATTTGACATGCTTCAATGCCAAAGTGCTAAATTTTGTCTATGTTGCTCCATTGGTGCAAATGTCATTTTGACATGTCCATAACATTGCTTATTTCCATTCATTGGATTTCTTACATCCAAACCATTGATCAAAACCCTCTCTTGGGTGAGTTGAGTTGGCACAAATAGCATTGTCAAATCTTGTGCCAAATCAGGCACAAGGTTTTTGACAATGCCATTTTTTGGCAGCTCTTTTGGCAGGCCATTGGATAAGGTTTCTTTAGTAGATTTGCTATAAGCCACTATGGCAGCTGGCAAAGTTGCTCTAATGTAGCATAAATTTATTATTCTATGCTTTCTTTATAATACTAATCATACATCTCTATATTTTCATTCTAGCTACACTCAATTTTTTAACAAGATATTTCTTTAACTGTCCAACATTCTACACCACACATTATAGCAGACCTAAATTAATAATGAGAAATTTAATAACATGGTAAGGAAGTTGGTGATCATATTGACCAAATTGCAGCTTTAATATACATATATATGAATTGGACCGCATGTCAAACATGCGGGGTTTACGTGATGAAAGTCCAAGCATTTGCTACTTACAAGTGGGTAATGTGGCAAATAGTCCCATTGCATTCGCATTGGATCCCCGGATTGTAATTCCCATTGGAGATCTCGATGCTGGTTCCGTCGATGGCAGCTCCAGTACATGGTTCTCCACTTATATTCCACTGATTCGATGCCGCCACTATTGCCCACTTTTTGAAGATGGAATTCAAAGCAATCACTGCCAACCGAATTCATAAACAATGTTAACTAGATTGAACATCTCTCTTATAATAAAATAAAATAAATGTATATACATTTAAGCTTTGTTAGCCAATATTTTGGGGCAGCCCCATTCATAATCACACCGTACATGTTATTGATTATACATTACTAGAAGTAGTGACACACACATTGCATGTCTGTGTGGTACGACTAAGGCGAATTCATAGTTTGGGAGGATGAATAATTTTGAATGGGTAAATTTTACAATTTGAGATAAACATACTTAATTATGAAGTTGACAATCCTTTTGTTTGAAGGAATTTTGTGTACATATTGTTTAGAGACCCCTCAATTAATAACTTAAAATTAAGATTCATTTATTCATTATCCATCAATCATGACACCAAATATACTTAATTATGACACCACAAAATGCATCGCATTTTAAGTTCTTAGTTGTCTTATTAAATAAGGTTTTATAGAAGACCTCTGCCTCCTACTTGCTTGAATGTGGTGTCCCTCAATGAAATTAACATAAAATCGTGAAACTTCAGAACTAAAAATTAAAGTAAAAAAATTTAGAAAGAAGAAATTATTAAAAAAAGTGTAGAGTGAAAATGTTAATAAAATCTTGTTTCATTTTTAGAGAAAATTTGACATTTTGCGAATTTGAAATGGGCATACAATCCTACTTGATGGTGACCCAATTTGTTGAAGACAAATTTAAATTTAAAAAATCAAAGGAAGAAAATTATGTTTGAGACGCAATTGAGTTTGACCTTTTTAATTCTCAAGTAAAAAAAAAAAAACTAACAAACATGGGATTATTGTATTATTGTTGACTAATGATTACCCAAAATATATATATATATATATATTTAAAAGAAAATAGTTTGACTAATGAATAAAAATCTTACTTGCCCAAAAATCATAATATGAAAAAAATGACAGCCGATAAAACAATCTTTTCACATTATTAGAAAATCATATTGAAATCTTCAATCCTTGTTAAATGGAGATTGCAGAAATGCACACAATAGTCCATAAGTTAAAAAATCATTGCCCAATAATTAAAACATCAAATTAGCCAATCAATTAACCAATTGTGTCAATTTTTTATAGTTCGGGTTTAAAATTTCTATCAATCTCTTTATAGTTTTTGATTGAAAGATTGATAGAAATTGAGAGGGAAAGAGATAGGATCGTCGACATCCTTCTTGAATTAACTTGTAGGGTCAAGGGCCTGACTTGGAGTTTCAGGTCATCAAATATATATATATATATATATATTTTTGTGTCAATCTTTCTTCAAACAATGATGATTAATGTCTCCAGTACTTTATCCATAGACCACTGTCATTCCGAGCAATGAAATCCGATACTGCAAGTATGCATGTTTTTCTAACGTCAAATTAGCCTGACAATTTATTTAATTTAAAATTTAAAATCACATCCAAAAAAGTTGTCCTTCAAAAAGTTATGGTCTATTTGTTTGTAGTTCTAAAATTTGTAGCTTACTTTTGTTTAGTTTAAAAAGTGCAAAATAAATTAAATAAATATTTTGAAAAAAAATAAGGACCAGGTGTTTTCTTTTTTAAAACAAAAAAAAAAAAAAACCTTAAAACGCTCAAAATAAACTAAAAAAATCTATTTATTTATTTTTAGTTGTTCTTGTAGATTGATTTATAAAAATTAAAAAGAAAAATCTATTTATCTGTACGGAAAATATTTTTTTGTATTTTTTAGTGTTTAGGACAATAATAAGAGAAAATAAACGAAAAATATTTTCCATAATCAGCAAAAATCAGCTATATGGACAGAAAATATTTGGGAGCTTCTATTTACACATCCAACTTTTCCTCTCTGCACACCTTCATAAAAATTATTTTTATTATAAATTTTTTTTCAAGTGAAATTACTATTATAAACATCAAATAAACACATTCGGAAGTCTACTTCTGAACCAATTGCTTATTTTCGGAAGTCTACTTCCGAACGAATTGTTTATTTTCGGAAATCTACTTTCGAACCAATTGCTTATTTTTGAAAATCTACTTCCGAACCAATTATTTATTGAAAAAAATGTGTAAAGAAGGGAATGGGTGTTTGTAAATAGAAGCTCCCAAAATATTTTCAATCTTTTCAAACAAAAAAGGTTTTCAGACTAAATTCTTACCAATATTACCACAATACCACCGCCAACCTCACCTCCACCGCTACACCACCATCACCGTTGCTATCACCGCCGCTACTGCCTCATCACCATGCCACAACCTCAGCCTTCGTTTCACCACCACCACCACCAAACATAGAAAATATTTTCTGGAAAAAATTCTCTATTGAAAATATTTTTCACTCAAACCAAGAGTATTTTTTTGATTTATCCAGTAGAAAACGGACTGCGCCGGTGGAAATATAGAATCATATCTGAGTGGTTCGGCCCGGCACAAATGGTTAGATTTCCCAAATATAACATGACAAGAAAAGGACTTGTTCACTGAGTTTTACGCTGATAGCACACAGCTTTGTTCGATTCGATCAAATAAATCAAAACACACACACAGTCTAAGATCGAGAGAGAAACACAGTTTTATTCGATCAATTAAATCAAAACACAGAGAGAGAGAGAGAGAGAGAGAGAGAGAGAGAGAGAGAGAGAGAGCACCTTCAGAAGCAGGCGTAGTGCCATTTTGAGCTCGAGCAATCTGAAGAAGAAGAAGGAGGCCGAAGAAACTGCAAAGAAAGTAGTGAAAGGCCTGCATCGTACTACATACTTTCATCTTTCTTCCTCAGATCATGCATTCATATCCACCAATACAATACAATGAGAGAGAGAGAGAGAGAGAGAGAGAGAGAGAGGTTTTCAGAGATTAGAGTGGAAATGCAATAATACCTCTCTTCTCTCCGGGTGGTCTAGATATAAGATCGAGTCTATTCCGCCAAAGAAAAATACTTGAGAACACTTTAAAAAGGATTACTAAAAGAAACACTAATGTGATGGTAGGCCCTTTATGTCTTTTTTTTTTATTATTTATTTTTATTATTTTTAATATATTAGTGCTATTAACAGTATATTTTTTAATGGCCTAAGTCATTGTTGTTCCATCAAATCCAACTCCTAAAACATGTGCGTTTTATTTTACTACTGTTATATTCAAACTTCAAAATTCTCCCACACGCGCCTCCACAGTATTATTTATTTATTATTATTATTATTCACAAATCTTATCGTATGGTTTTAAATGCATAAAATGTAATAACCCGACTCTCGTACATATTTTTTGAAATATTTTCAGCCCTTGTTTTGAGTTTTTTAAAATGCTACTGTAAAATCCCATGAAAATTACGGTTAAGTAAGTGAAATTCGTAATTATGGATACCTATCTGTTTCATAAGAAAGCTATTTGTCACCATTAATACATTTGACTTAGAAATCGGGCACCTTAACGGCTTAATTATCTGAAATTAATTATATATCTGTAATCAGCATAATTTTCTGGTAATATTAGGCATGTTTACGAAATTTCAATTTAGGATGCTTAAACGATTGACTTTTGTCCTATTCTCCTATGGTGTCAACAATTGGATATATATGAACTTGAGATATTTTGGGAGACTTAGAAACAACTCTTGTGAATCACTTAGAAGGGGGAAAAACGTGGGAGTTGGAGAGAAACTCTCCAAGAGAAGGGTTTGGGGAATTTGTAAGGAATTACTTAGATCAAGCTCAAGGTATGGAGATTTCTTGACCTTATCTTACTCTCTCTTAATCTTGGTTGGAATTCTTCTTTGTTTTGAGAAGTTATGGTGGTTTTATGAGATAATCCATGTTGCTAAATCAAATTGAGCTATAGAAGAAAATCTACCTCTTATTTCTTTATTCTATTATGAGAATTTTCAATTATGTGTTTGGATTGAAAGCTTAGGCAACTCTTTATGCATGTGTTTTGTAAATCTCAAAACATGGGAAGTTTGGGAAGATCATGGTTGGTTTGATTATGAAATTTAAATGATGATTGAACTCAATTTCGTTGGAAGATCTACTTTATATGGATTATTATGTGTTTGAATGATTTTGGAACTATTGTAACTCTTGTTCAAGCTCATAAAGAGAGATTGAAGTTTTGGATACCAAGTTGAAACCCAAATTCGAAGTTCAGAATTTCGTAACTTTGCTTGGTCCGCTCGAGCGTAGGAAAGCCCGCTCGAGCGAGGAAAATCGACCTTCCAAAGCGGTTTGGTGGATTTCTGATCCGAGCGGCCAAAGTGGCGCTCGAGCGGGGAGGCTTATTTTAGACAAAAATAAATATTGTTTAGTTTTGTATGCTTATGTCCCTGGTATTTTTAAAATATTTTTCTGATGCTTTTAAGGTGATTATAAATTCGTATGAAGTGTAATGACTCAGGGAATGGTTTCTCAATGATTTAAGAGAAAAGGAATTAATTTACAAGTTATGATTGTGTGCAGGCTACACTCTGGAAGGAATTAGCACGCTATTACAACGATGTGAGTAATAATACGAAGATATATGTTTTAATTATCATAATTACTAATGCTCTGTTTCGTGTAAGTGCTATACGAACATGTTATACGAATGCTCATGATGGGTGAGAGTCAATGTGGGCATTGAAAGAGTTACGTACATCGGTATGACTTTGGAATCCTCCTGTTCTGTTTATAACACATTTTAACCTCCGTCAGTTATCAGCAGACTGTATAATTTCTTAATGAAGCAAGATTATTTTGTATATGACACATGAACTTGAGATCATTTAGATCCTACGGACATTCTGCTACCTGCAAATAGTACCATTAATTTGTGATGAACAAGAGTAATGTGAATAATAGTACATTGAGCATACATTTACTTATTGCTAATGTCTGTAAATAATATTCTGTTTTCTATCAGAATATGTAACTCTTATTTCTATCAGAATTGGCCAATACATCGATGTGAGTAATAGTACTTCAATGTACCTCTAACCGTTAATAATTATCATTATTATCGTTCGGATCTTTGTTGTAAATGTTACATTGATATGAAGTTATGCATTGACGTTATGATTCTTGTGGTAAAAATCATGTTGGTATGAAGTCATATATGTTATATGAGGAACATTATGAAACTATGGAAACATTGAAGAGGTTGTGCAATTATGTACACTTTGTGTGAAACCTTGTGAACTATGGAACGTATCAAAGAAATTGTGAAGTTGTGTAACATTCTGAGTAACATTCTGGGCCGAGGGCCAATTTGTGATATTGTGTAACATTCTGAGTAACATTCTGGGCCGAGGGCCAATTTGTGATATTGTGTAACATTCTGAGTAACATTCTGGGCCGAGGGCCATTTTGTGATATTGAGTAACATTCCGTGTAACATTCTGGGCCGAGGGCCATTTGTGACATTCTGTAACATTCTGTGTAACATTCTGGGCCGAGGGCCATGTTGTAACATTCTGTAACATTCTGTGTAACATTCTGAGCCGAGGGCCATGTTGTAACATTCTGTAATATTCTAGGCCGAGGGCTAAGTGTAACATTCTGGGTCATGGATCATTCTGTAGCATTGGATTAATTTACATGCATTTGGTTGTGAGTTATGGTTTCAATTATCTTGGTACTATTATTCACTGAGCTTTGCTCACCCCTTACATTGTCTGTTTCTGTAGGTCGTCAAACCGGGAACCAGTCTTAACTCCTGAAGCTCGTTCCTTTTTGTCAACCCTTATGGTCAGGCACATAAGAAGACCCGCCCTATCTTTGTAGACTTTTGTCAAGTTTTGGCTTGTATTCTAATTACCTGTTTTGGGTTGTCTGTAACTAATATTTTTGGTTGTACGCCTTAGGGCAAAGGTTGCATGTATATCGTAACTTGATGCGTAATTGGTTAGTTCTGTGTATGATGCTCTGTTTTGATATGCATGATCCTGACATGTTATAGTAGCTCAATGGAAGTTTGGATATTGCTCATTTGTATATTATGCTTCCGTTCAGGCCCCTATAATATATATTTATCTCAGGTTTATCATATGTTTCTGCATGGGTTATGCCCAAACTTTTAGGGGCAGGTTCAGGTCGTGACATAAAATATCAAAATTCAGTTGCCGAAATAAGGTTATGATATATATATATATATATATTGGGATACAACAATGCTTTTGACTCCTAGTGAGGGTGACCTCTAGTAACACTCCCAGTGACGTGTTAGTCTCTCATTGACTGAAAAAAAAAAAAAAAAAAATAATAATAATAATTTTTTTTGAGTCAATCACAACCGACCCCAGCACTCCATCTGGGTCTGAAGCATTATTCTATTGGGATATTTATTTATAAATAACATTTGTACGCACGCGCCTCGATTGAGTACAGGGGCTCTCTGCACAATTAATGAAAAATTTTAAACAAATAAAAATCGTTAATTAAACTGGGACTTTTAGCCTACAGCCACCTCAGGGCCATTTTGGTAACATGCACTAAAAATTAAAAGTCAATTTCTAATTTGTTTTAGATCTTATCACTTCTCACAAGTTAAAAAAAAGTTAAAAAAAGTTAACTTTTAACTATCTTTCTAACACACCCTTCAAAGTTGGTAGCTCATTCTCTCTCTCTCTCTCATCTTTTCGTCTTTTTCTTATTTAATTTCGTTTGAGAAGTGAGTTAGATTTTTGACTATTAGTCTAAAACTAAAAAGCTTGTTTACCAAAAAAAAAAAAAAAAAAAAAACTAAAAAGCTTATTCAGGTTATTTTTTTGATTTTTGTGAGAAAAAAATAAAATAATTATGATTTAAATATGACCTTTTGTATTATTAACTTTTTAATTTATTTTAACTTTTTGTAATTAAAAAAGGGACATTTTTTTTATAAATCTCTTTTTACCTACTTATGTTTTACTTAGTGTACATTATTTTCTTATATTCCAATAAGTCTTATAGGTGACATAGTTATCAAAATATTCCTAATAATATTTATTTTTACAATATAAATGTTTCGTGATGTAAATGTTCACACCATCAATGTGAATGTTCATACCATTAATGTGAATGTTTACACCACCAATGTGAATGTTAACATGTCAATGTGAATATTCACATTGTAAAATATGAATGCTTACATTACTAAATTGCTAACCGTTTAAAAAATATTTGTAAGGGTAGAAATGTCCATAAAATACTTTAAATATGAGAATTAGGATTTGATAGATCAAATATTCAAATAATAGAACTTATTAAAATACAAGAATATCTTATGAAATAATTAAGATACAAACACTTAAAAAATGATTTTCTAATAAATCTCTCTCAAAAAAACCACCAACCTCAAAAAAATCATTTTTCAAACAAAGGCTAAATATAAGTTCAGTTCAAGTAGTAGTTTAGTTTTTATAATCTATATAAGTTTATTGAATCAATTAATAAATTATTCAAATTTATTTTAAAATTTTAACAAATTTTGAAATATATCCAATCTTAATTTGATTACTTTATGTGTTAATTTTAAATAAATTTGTAATTAATCAAACAACAACGAAGTTGGAATGACTTGGTTAAAAAAGCAACAATGATACGTCTCCTTAATTTTAAAATTCTAATTATGCTTTAATTGTGAAAAAAACAATAAAAAAAAAGTGACCAAAGCCAAAATATCACATCAATTGATGGGGCCCACCCTCTACAGCTCTTTCAGAACTTCCCAAATATTTTTCAAAAGCATATTGATGGTTTTGTTAGCAATAGACTCACAATTTAATTATATTACTCTGTAAATATATTTTATTGCTTTTTATCTCTAATCATCTAAAAGTTATTATCTATTTGTCATCGTTTGAAAATTAATTTTTAATTTTTTGACTATTTTAACTTAAGATTAAAAGGTTTGTTTGAATTGATATTTTTGATATTTTTTTAAAAATAAAATAATTATAATTTAAATATAACATTTTATTTTATTAATTTTTAACTTATTTTATTGTTTAATAGCTAATTTAATCCCAAATTATTTTGCCACATGAAGCCTATACATAGTTGCCAATTTGCAAGGAAAAAGTTCTGTCTATTCCCACAGAGTGGTCCGCCCACAACACGACATATATACACCTGTCAAAAGGCCACATCAAATGCATAATTGTGGTACTAAGTTCTCGTTTGGTAAGTAATTTTTTTAGTTAGAAAGTTAAAAAAGTATTAAAAAATTAAAAAGTCAATAATTTATATTTAAAAGTCAAAATTTTTATTTTATTTTTATTTTTTGTATATTTTTTTATAAAAAAATCAAAAAAATTATCCTAAATATATTATTTTTATATATCATATTTTAACCAAAAAACTAATAAATTACCAAAAATGCCTACTCCCAAACGAGACGTAATTAATTTGAATTGTAAACAAATTGAGTGGTCCCCCCCATAACACGATTGATATATACACTCGTCGATATTTATGATTTTTTTGGACTTTTATCGCCAAATTACAGTGACAAGAGCACACATATGCATAATTGTGGTACTAATTAATTTAAATTGTAAACTCTCAATTTAATTGTCAAGTGGTTGATATTTTCTATTCTTAAACCTTTTGATTTCGAGCAATTAGTCATGACGATATATTTAGGTATCAATAAGGTAAGATTTTAGGATCAAACTAATAGAAGTGTGGGGACATATTTTGTGAATGACAACACGTGGCTAAGGTGACGCCGAAGTTTCAACCGATGTGCCATATGTCTTGGTCATGGCGTCGAGGTTATCTCGGCTAGGCCGAGATTATCTGCGGAGATACTAAAATCCGATATGAGCAGATAATGGACGGGAGTCCTAGAATTGGGGAGGACCTTAGCATGGATAAAGAAAAAACTCTTAGAGAGTTTATCTCTATCTGGTTTGGAGTCTAAGATGAGCATTGAGCTAGAGTCCATTGGAACTAGGTTTCTATAGGGATCAAGTTAGTACTAGCTATAAAAGTGAGGCACCATCGTGGGTCTAAAGGTACGCTTTTTGGATTTTGGCTTGTGAGTTAAGCACTATTTACTATCTTTGAGAGATAACAAAGTATTGACTTGATCGTCGGAGTGCCCCCGGGTAGACGAACCACCGTCGGAGTCTTATCTTTTTGTGACAAGTTGTTCGGGTGTGATCTATTCTGCTTGTGCTCTCTCGCTGAGTTCCTATTCGGCAGCGTGGTCGGAAATCAGCACCCACAGTTTGGCGCCGTCTGTGGGAAACGTAAGGAGAATAGATGGCCAACGACAGGCAGAAAGAAAAGATTGGGGGCGACATCCCTAGCGGGAGTGGTAAAAATGCTGATCCAAACGTTGAGGAGGACAACTGTAATGAAGAACCTCGGGATAAGAATCCCGGAGAAAAAGACGTCGGCTAAGAGAGAGACATACCGAAGAAAGCATGTCAAGGCGGGTATTACAACGAAAGTGACCTCCAGGTATGGAAAGATAGATGCTTGAGGAGGGACGACAAGATGAAGGGAATGGCAAACAAGTTGGTAGACTTGCAATCGGTTGTCAACTTTATGATGCAGAACAATGTCGTACAACCACCGTTTCCATTGGAGGACACGCCGATTCCAGCGGCCAAAAACGATGCCCCAAAAAAGGGGCAGAAAGCAATCCCTGTAATCCCTCAGCATGACAGGGCAAATGAGCATTCTCATCGGCCGTCATGGGACGTCGGTCGAGGAGAATTGATAAGAGGAGAGTCTCAGAAGACACCTCGTGCCAAGAAAACTTATGCCAAGGAACATCGGCACGTTCAGGGGAAGGAGTTTTGTTTTGACACGACGAATGGAAGGAGGTCCAGGAGAACTCATAACGACACCGGAAGTAGCACACCAAAAAGGCTGAAATCCGTTGACAGCCGTGCTCCTAGATGGACTAAAGAGGATTTGAGGGACTACCTCCAGCGGAAGCAACAAGATGCCGAGGTCACGTCTCTGGTCAAGTCGAGAACGCCGTTCTTAGTAGAATTGGACAAGTTTGAGACCCCGAAAAAGTTCTACATGTCGAGATTCCAGATATACGACGGTAAGTCTGATCCCAACTTTCATGTCGGCTTATATTTGAACTCAATAGCACTGTATACTGGGAATGAACCATTTCTTTGCAAGGTGTTTCCCTCATCCTTTGGCGAAATCGCATCAGATTGGTTTCATAAGTTGCCGAAATGAACTGTGAAAAGTTAGGAAGGCCTGGCCGAGATGTTTGTGACTAGGTTCGTTACAAACAAACTGCAGCCATTAAGGGTAGACTCCTTGATGGCTCTGAGAATTGGTGAGGATGAAAGCCTCAAGACATATGCCAAAAGTTATTATGAGGTTTTTAACCGAATACCAGGGTGCAACCAAGAGTTGGCGGTCATATCTTTCAAGAACGGCCTGAATGATGACTGCCTACTTTAAAAGTCACTGGCAAAGACGCTGCCAAAAAGTACAGAGGAACTCATGGTCAAGATCGAGAAAAATGCGAGAGCCGAAGAAGACACGCCATTGACAAAGACGTTGAAATAAGAGAAGAGAAATGGCTCGCCGAAGCGAGGTCGAGGTAATACTAGATATAAGAGACAAGAAATAGGACTGAGGGTTGCACAGGCAGTTGTAGACACCTCATTTTGACCGACCCTACGACTTAGACACTTTATTTTGACCACTCTCAGCAGAAAAATCAAAGTGAAGCTTTAATCTCAAACCTCAACTATTTTGGTCAAATTATTTTATAAATATTTTATATATTTTTATGTGTGTGTATATATGTTTAGGTGTGTTTTATATAAATTGATAAATATTTTATAAACAAAAAAATGATGATAAAAAAAATAGAAAATAACAAAAAAGAAATATCATGGGGCGGTGGTGCAAAATATTCTTTTGGAAAAAGAGAGAGATGGTGGAGGAGTTTTAAAATGAATGATATGGTTTTTGATAAGGGACAACACACATTTGCATTATATCTCTTTGAGTGGGAATTAATAAAACAAAAGGCTAACACACACATGCATACACGAGGCACACATTCAACACCCACGAGGCGTACATGCATCTCCATTATCTCTCACACTCACTCTCAACCTGGTGGGGGGTCTCTGGGTTGAAGTTTGAAGAATACTGGGCATACACGCACACAAATAAAGGAGGGCACGGGCTCTCTCTCTCTCTCTAGGAGAGGAGACCCACCACCACGAGTAGAGAGAAGGAGGAGAATACACAACACACTCACCCACCTCTCTCTCACTCACGGCATGCACACACCAGCACTACACGATCCATACAGAGCACACACCCAGCACACAAGACACCTACATGCAGATGTACACACATACGGCATAGACACTGCCGATTCATTCTGCAACTCACACCACTCAACACCACCTCTGCCATGACACATGCACACGGACCCAACACACACATGCATCCATAGATAGATCCACACACAGCACACATATCACCTACATACACGGCAGCAGCCGGGAGAAGGAGAGGGATACACATGCACTGAACCCACCTCTCTCTCCCTCTCGGCAGACCACACACCCATACACCACCCATGCACACACTCTCTGATATACACACACGGCACACCTATACACAGCAGACCATACACACACCACACACATGGCGACCCTCTCTCTCTCTCTCTCATTCGAATTTGTAATATTTAAAGTGTTGTAATAATCCCCCCACCCTGCTTCTTTCTATCCCATTCTTTTATCGCTTTCCCTAATTGTGTGTATGTATATATCTGACATGCCATGCATATCCATGCTTTACATTTATGTCTCATGCATTAAGATTCGACTACATTTATATGTGTGGATTTAATCAATTCTTTTGTGATTCTATGCGCTACCTCATGTTATTGAGATGATTCACATGTCATATTTTAGAAGCCGAATCTTTAGTGCATCTCATGAGTGAATTGCATTAGGATTCTGTATATAAGATCATGCATATTTTACTAACTTTATTTTGTAGTTGTTCGAGGGACGTCGGTCAATCTGTGAGTTTTTATGCTTTAGCATCCCACTTGTGTGTGTTTTTCTTATTATGTTTAGCATCCTACCATGAGGCTAATTGATTAAATGATAAACTATTTGAATGCCTGTGGATGAAGGCTTGTTGCCCGAATTGGAAGGATTTAACGACTATATGTTTTAAGCCCACTTTGTAGTGGCAAATTCACAAACTTTAAGCCCACTTTGTCAAGTGGCAAATTCAAACCCTTTTCGAAAAACAAACATGAAGTTGAATTGTTCCAATTTGAGCAAACTAGTCTATACTTGTATGCTTCACATAGTAAATTTTAGGATTTATTCAATAATCAGAACATGAACATATAAAGAAAATAAAAAGTCATATCATGGTTTAGTAGAGGTCGATCTTTTGATCGGGTGAGCGAGGGTCTCATTATTGACCTTTCCCTCTCATACCTAAGGTTCCGAGCCAAGCATCCTTGGTTACGACGAACAGTGGCTTTGGCACCGAGTCATGGGTTTCCTAATTTCCCAAAATATTAGGTGGCGACTCTGAGTTTTGATGACGCAGTCCATTTTTGACAAAATTGCAATAAAATGGATTTTCAATAAAAGTTGCCAAATTTGGACTCTCATCTACATTTCACATTGCACTCGTGAGACTAGATCAAAGAGATCTCGGGAGTCCGAACTGTTTAACGCGCACGGGTACCCCCCGGGCATGTTACAGTTTCTGGCGACTCTAATGGGGATTTATGAAACCTTGACTCGAACTCCATGATATGACTTTTATTTTCAATTATATGTTTATTGCATTGCATGCATTGGTGCACTTAAAGTTCCTGTGTTGCCTAGATACTGGTGGGAGCACATGCATAGTTTTTGTGACACTACACTTATCTTTACGTTACTTTAGAGGCCTTGTGTTGTAACCTTTTGAGATTTGTCAAAGGGGTAGCTTTGCTATCTAGCTCTGCTATCTAAGGTTCTCAGACTCCGAAGAGAGGCTATTTGACTCTTCTGATTTCCTGGGATCTTTATTGGTTATGACCCAAAGGACTCTTTGGTAACGTCACCTTGACTTTAACCCTTAGAGTAGAGTCAACCTTGTACATATAGTAAGCTATAGTACCTTTCAAACTTAGGACATGATGCTCTCCTATTTCTAGGATGTGTGATACCACTTGTCTGAATAGTGAAACCCTAGATCATTTCAAGCTTGGACAGGATAACCATACTCTCCATAGGGGTGTTTGTTCTCTTTCCTGCTATGTGTTATGTGCAATGTATTGGATCTATACAGGGGTTCTCATATTTGAATGAGTGGTTCAGGCTATTATTCAATTTAGCACCATTACTTCAAAAACAAAAAACATAATAACATAAACATAAAATATAAAAAAAAAAATTAAAAAAAAAAAAACTCCGATCTCCCACAAAGTCGACATTTGTAAATAAATAGAATTTGTAGGGTATCCGACCATCTCTGTGATTGGGGAGTGACCATTTTGAATGTTGTCAATGGCCCACACTTTGACTAGCAATTTGAGAATGGTTTTATTTTGAGTTCTGAATTGAGTATTGAGTCTAAGTTTGACTCTACCAAGTTTGTAGAGTTAGAGTCAGGCTCGAGTCAGCCTAATGAGTCAGAGTCTGTTGATTTCGATAATGATAACCTAGACATTTCTATCTTGTCTAGGTCCTCTTTGTCATTGTCTTTGAGTATGTTGTCAAAAGTCTATTGTCATTGCTGAGTCATAGTCTCTTTTCAATAAACAGAAAAACAAAAAAAACATGCCATAGCGTCTGTCTACTTTTTTGTGCCTTTAAATCATTGCATTGACCAAAGTTTTTCAAAACTTTTTCCAAAACTCTGATAAAAACGAAGACGAAGAATTTCTTCGGGATTTGCAAATTTTGATCAATTGAGAGGAAGAGAGGTGTGCTAAGCCTTTGATGAAGAAAATCATTTTTGTTAATGTGGGTACTGGGAAGGATCCTGGCTTGGTCCAAATTGGTTCTATCTTATCTTCGTGAAAGTACGAGTGATTAGTCACTTTGTGAAAAGATTTCAAAAACTATTTTTGTGTGGTACTACGAAGACATGCCTGGAATTAGTTATACAGCATAGGATCCCTCTTGACTTGTGGTCCGACCTCCTTAGCTCCTTAGCTTTCAAACCGTGATTTGAAGTATTCCATGATCAATCAAAGTGTAAAGTTTGCGTAGCCAAATTGGAAATAGCTCTTGAAATGGAAGGCCATGATGTGATTCAAATGAAGACATCCCTTAAACTAGGGGCAATAAGGTCGAATATGATTCAAATGGAAACAACCCTTGAACTAGGGGCAATGATGTGATTCAAATGGAGGCAGCCCTTTAACTAGGGGCAATAAGGTCGAATATGATTTCGATTGGAAATAGCCCTTGAGCTAGGGGAAATGATGTGATCCAGATTGGAAACAAACCTTGAACTCAGGGCAGAGAATGTGATTTTGATTTGAAACAGCCCTTGAACTAGGGGCAAAAGTGTGAGGCTTGCATAGTTGAAATGGAGGTAGCCCTTGAACTAGGGGTAATAAGGTACCACCCTTGAGAGGCTCGCTGGGCCGAAAACCCGGAAGGGCGACCCAGGCAAAAATTAGAGCACAAAACAAAAAAAAAAAAAAAAGGAAAAAATAAAAAGAAAGATAAAAAGCTCGCAAGGTTGAAAACCCGAAATGGCGGCTTTGGTAAAAGTTAGAGCGTAAAAGGAGAGTGTCAATACCCGAGTGAACCTTAACCAGAACTATGTAGGGCCTGCGATTCAGATTAGAAGCAACCCTTGAACTAGGGGCAAGAAGATTGGATGTGATTTAGATTTGAAACAGCCCTTGAACTAGGGGCAAAAGGTTAGATGTGATCAAAGAGTTAAAACTGAATCGTTTCCCAATGAAGACCGCCCAGAAAGGCCAAACCCAGAATTTGAGACAACGAATTTTATTATTGAAGAACAGTCGAGTTCCTATCCACTACACTAGGGGCAACACTAGGGGCAAATTCAGACCCAATTCAGTCTAGTCCCTACATCACCATATTTATTGGTCAAGTGTAGCAGTTGTTCTTATAGATGGCCTAGAGATTTCACACCCAATCAACATGGACAAGTTAAACTGAAAGTAACCCTTGAGAGGCTCGCTAGGATGAAAACCCGGAAGGGCAACCTAGGCAAAAGTTAGAGCAGAAAAAAAAAAAAAGAAACTCAAAAGAAAAAAAAAATGAAATAAACAAAATGAAAAATATATATATATAGAAAAAAAAATCAAAAAAAAAGTCAAAAGCTCGCAAGGTTGAAAACTCGAAAGGGCGGCTTTGGCAAAAGTTAGAGCACAAAAGGAGAGTGTTAATACCCGAGTGAACCTTAGCCGGAACTACGATGGCCTGATTCCTATCTTTGGGATACGTAGGTAGCTTTATCTCGAAGTTCGGCCCTAATAATTTTTCAACTCATTCATCTCGTCCATGTTTGTTTGATGTGTCTTTAGTCGACTTGGTTGTCCTATCCGTGTTTGATTGGTGTATCTTTGTTCTGCTCAGTTCAATTGGTTTGATTTAACTTGGTTCAGTTCGGTTCAATTCGATTCGATTTGGCGGTTTGGTTCGATGTGGTCCAGTTTTGCTCGACTTCATTCGGTTCGGTTTGGCTTGGTTCGGTTGGCTTGGTTCAGATATCACCTTTGATTATCTGGTTTGGGACTATGCACCTCAATGATTGATTCCATGTTAGTTGAGTAGTGGCCATTTGCGAAAATAGGTTTTGATTAATTTGAATAAAACTGACTAATTTTTCTCGAAAATTGTTCCATTTTTGCAAAACTTGGACCATTCTTTGGATTTGAAAAGGGAAAATTTTCAGTGCTCACAGTTTAGCTTACATGATTTGAAACAGAAAATGGAATAAGTATGCTAATCTAACTCTCATGTTGATCAAAACATTTTTACAAAAAAAAATAATAATAAAAAATAAATAAATAAATAAATCAAGGCAATGAATTAGGGGCATAGTTGAGTCAGTGATTCTATCTTCTCCCACGCTCGAGTCAACTTGTCAGTATATATGAGTGTGTATTCGTACCAGTCAGTGTATTTATACCAGTCCGGGTATTCATACCAGTCAGTGTATGTCAGTGTGTATTAATACCAGTTAGTGCATTTATACCAGTTAGGGTATTCATACCAGTCAGCGTATAGAAGTGTGTTTGGATTATTTTCACTTTGTTTTTCTTGCGTTGAGTCAGTTTTATTTTTATTCAGGTTAGTATGGATCAATGTCCAATTCAGAGTTCAAATTTCAATCATTTTCAAATTCAATCAAACAAAAGTATTTTCAAACTCAGAGTAATGTGAGAGTCACGCCATTGATATACAAAATCGAAACTTTTTATTACATTCAGGGGAAGACATCCCCGATTACAGAGACTCCAAAAAAAAAAAAAAAAAAAAACCCAGAAAATACAGAGACTCTAAACAAAAAAAAAAAAAAAAAAGCAAGCCTAGAAAACTGAAAAAAATAAAAATACAAAGTCTAGAAAAAAAAAAAAAAGGAGAGGGATCTTTTTCTCTTCTTTCTTCTCCGATGACGGCCGCGCACCAACTTCACTTACTCGGCTCTTCCGTCGCCGAGCTCTTCCGCTTTTTGTCATTCTTTTTGTCGTCAACCTTCGAAGGTCTTGCTCCAGTGTCTCCACCGAGAACCACCATAGTGCTTCCGCCGACAGAGTCGGCTCCCCGCTGGCTATCAAAGGCAAGGTATGAGGAAGCCCTAAATCTAGCTATGGAGGTGGTTTGCCTTTTCAGCTCCTTGATTTCAGCCTTCAATACACAAATTTCTGCCCGCGCATCTTTGTACATACACTGGAGTAGGGAGAGTTGGGCGTTGGCATGGTGTACCTCACACGTCTTGTTTTGCAAACGGTGAGACAGATTAGTGACCGCTGCCACTGTCTCCATGCAGGACCTTAACGTGTAGTGGTTGGCCTCGATATCATTTTGAGCAGCCATCACTTGCTCAGCTGATAGTGTGGGAAGACTAGGTTGAGTAAGAGTAGGGGCACTTGGCCCAGAGGAGCTCGATGGACCATTAAGATCCGGAAAAAGAGAGAGACGGCGAGACGAAGCCATGTATAGGAAGAGAGAGGAAAGAAGGGAGTCACAGAGGAATGGCAGAAAATAGAAGAGGAAAATAAGAAGGAGGAGGAAGATGGAAGAGTGATGGAGAAGAAGGAGAAGAAGAGAGTGGTTAAGAAGAAGAGAGAAGATACTGAAGAGAAGAAGAAGACAAGAGAGAAAGACAAAGAGAGGGAGAGAGCTGAGGCGAGCGTCGTTCGAGGTGGCCTGCTTTTGTCGGCCAGTGATGTAAAAGCAAGCCGCGTGTTAGGCGTGGCTATCGAAAAATAGAAAGAGACGCGAGAGAGTTGTGCTGAGCCCGAGGTCAGGGGTTCGAACCCCACATCAAGTGTTTCTTTTGGTTTGTTTTGATTTTGTGTATATATGTCTCGTATATGTATATATATTTGTTTGCTTACCTTGTCATAGTCATAAGAGTGGAGTGGCTCAGTGGTTGAGTACTTAGAGGCCAAGCTTGAGGTCAGGGGTTCGACACCCCGTATCCCATGTCCATGCATTTTGTGTTTTTCCTTTCTTTTTGCGTGTTTTGCGTACGTGTTCTGACGTCAGCAAATGGAATATGCCTTCTCAGTAATGGCATCTTCCCACTGACGGTTGCAAACGGAATATTCTCCATCTGTGTATATATCCGTATATGTCTGTGTCGTATATACCTGTATATATACTGTATATGTCTGTGTATATATCTGTCTGTATGTTGTCTGTATATGCATATGTGTATACCATATGTACATATCTGTGTGTGTTTATATGTAAATATTTGTGTATTATCTTGGTTGTGTTTGCAATGAGTTCCTAGGAGACCAACTGCGACGGTGAAAACTAGAGTTCGAATGGTCAATGCCTAGAACGCAAAAGGTTTGGAATTTTCGAGACTAAAGTCTGGTTTAAATACCCAGGGGTGTATCCCCGGCTTGAAATCTGTATGGAAATGTCACGACCCAAACCCGGCCCTATGGGTTTAGCATCAGAATCGCGAAGAATCCGAGATTACCAAGGCCTCTGAGCGATAACTCGAGTTAAGCAGTCTGAGGCTGGCGGAAGCCAATACAGTAAATAACTAGTGTCCATTGAGCTGTGAAAATCTGTATGCCAAAAACATTTTTATGCATTTATCTGTTCAAAAGATCTGATCTATACAATCATTTACAACATTCAAGACGGGATCAAATCCTCGATAGCGATAAAAGTGGTAAGCGAAAGCCCTGAACAAAAGCGTTAGGAGACAAGTGGGAACAAAACACCCCCAGCCATGGCATGGCGTCTCGGAACCTCAGAGTGAGGCACATTGGTGGCTTGACAAAAGCGGGGACTAACCCACGCTCCTTAGCTCCGTCCGTGGTGAGCACCTACATATATATATAAACAGTGAGCTAAAGCCCGATGAATAACATAAAGCGTAAAGAGGTTATGAATGAATGTCCTACAAAGAATGAAATCAATTCATTATACTGATATTTCAATCTTTCAAGATTTGATCGTCAAGATTTCAATCAAGCAGTCATATGTGGTACATCCATTAGCCTATAAACATGAGGGTCCAAAAGGAGGCCTTAACGAACCCAACAATAATGATGGCCATCTAACAATATGGTTCCACAAGGAAACCGACAGAGCTCAGAATACCAATAACGATGGGTGCTAAGGATGCCTGTCTGTCTGAAATCAGGACATACATTCATTCAATAAACAATATCAGTTCAATAAACATTCGATTCAAGAATCAAAATATAACCATTTTGAACATATCTTTACACAATCTGTTACTCACGGTGATTGGGCTATCAAGAGCTAGAGCGTCCGTGAGCCAACCCTAAGCAGTTAGCAAATAGAACACACACTAAGTTTACATGGAAAGGATGATAATTAAATCCTAAATTCCCTCGGTGTGGTTCTATGTCTAAATCCTCATTAAGATGCCTTAAACTAGGCCTAAGAATGCCTAGGATGGGATGAGGATGCAAAATTACGCTTGAAGGCATTTTTCAAAAGTTGTCGAAATAAGCACCTCGCTCGGCGAAGCCTTCCTTCGCCGGCGAGCTTCAAAATCAAGCTTTGCTCGGCGAACAATCCTTCGCCGAGCGGCGATGAAACAAGAAAAATCGGTTGCTCGATTTTTACGCCGATACCACGCTCGATGCTCGCTCGGCGGAGCCTAAATAAAGGTGCTCGCTCGGCGAGAATCCTTTCGGCGAGGAAAGCAAAATCTGAATTTCAGATTGTCTCCCAAGTTCGAACCAAGTATTCAACCATCCAAAACTCAACCTCTTGGCCCCAAATTCTGGAAAAACACTTTAAACTCAATGTATAACAAGTTTCAAAAGCTAATTTGCACATGCAAGGGCCAAGGGTTGGTCAATTAAAGCCATTCTCAAATCCATTTTCAAGAACACTTTCCAAACATGCAATGCATGAGTTTTAAGCCAAAACCAAGCTTCAATTCTTGCTCAATTGAGCTCCAATCTTTGAAAACAATGTGGAGACATGGACTATAATAAAAACATGGACATGCATGTACAATTTTCCAAGAATTCAACTTCAAATGCATCAATTCATGCATGCATGTAACCTTTGAGCTCCAATTTACCATTTATGAGCAAATTCATGACTTAATTTTACAATGATGCAAGAATCATGCAAAGCTTAGCTCAAAGACAACAATAAGGAGATGAATGTCCTACCTTAATCTTGTATTCAAGGTGTGGGAGCTAAATTTGCCAATTTTCTACAATTTCTTCAAGTCTACAAGGCAATTCTCAAGATGAATTCAATGCTCTCTCTCTAACTCTCTTACTATGGTCGGCTGAAGTATAGGGAAATGGCTGATCAATAGGTATAGTTAGTGTAATAAGGCTCTTGCAAAACAATAAACAAGTGTCCACTATAGGTGGCAATTTCGTAATTAAGCCTAACTTTCAATTGGCTTGAATTAATCTAGTTTAATCATTCCTAATCAATTTTCAGATAACTATACCATAAAATCAGAAATATTCTACTGATTCTAAAACACCAAACGGTTTCTAAATCGGCCGCCGATAAGGCCTTCAATTAACAGTTTAAACATGCGAATTCAAACAGATAGTCACACAATCAAACAGATGCAATATGCGATTCAATAATTAAACTCATTCAATTTCAGTTTCAATTTCAATTAGTTAGTTCGGTATCTCATTCAGTTCACTTATCAGTCATAATCAGTTCAGTTTATCAGTGATCAGTAGCTAATTCAGTCATTAATCGGTAATTAAAACGAGGGTTGTTACAGGAAACCCCATAGGTTGAGGTAGCGTGTATGCGCCTCAATTCTGGATACTGAACCAACCTAGTCTGTCACCCCGTTGGAGAATAGGGAAAGTTGTGAATATGATCAGGAAGAAAAGGGACATCTGTGTAGAGATTACCCCTTATCAGCAAGAAATCATTCTCCATTCGCGTGAGATGCGTTTGGACTTCGAATCTACCTTTACTCATTTCACATGAAAACGTGTTAGGACGTGACGTTCACCCGGTTAAAACCTTCCGTCTCTCTGTATGAAATACGTTGAGATACAACTGCTGGTTACACCACTATTCCTCCTCTCGCGTAAGACGCGTTTGGATCCCGAGTTCACCCTCTTTCATTTGTGCGGTATGCACATTTATATGAGATGCAAACCCCTTTCATTTGTGCGGTATGCACATTTGTATGCGATGCAACTCCCCTTTCATTTGTGCGGTATGCACATTTGTATGCGATGTAACCCCTTTCATTTGTGCGGTATGTACATTTGTATGCGATGCAACTCCCTTTCATTTGTGCGGTATGTACATCTGTATGCGATGCAACCCCTTTCATTTGTGCGGTATGCACATTTGTATGCGATGCAACCCCCTTTCATTTGTGCGGTACGTACATTTGTATGCGATGCAACCCATTTCATTTGTGCGGTATGCACATTTGTATGCAATGCAACCCCCTTTCATTTGTGCGGTATGCACATTTGTATGCGATGCAAACCCCTTTCAATTGTGCGGTATGCACATTTGTATGCGATGCAACTCCTCTTTCATTTGTGCGGTATGCACATTTGTATGCGATGCAACCCCCTTTCATTTGTACGGTATGTACATTTGTATGCGATGCAACTCCCTTTCATTTGTGCGGTATGCACATCTGTATGCGATGCAACTCCTCTTTCATTTGTGCGATATGCACATTTGTATGCGATGCAACCCCTTTCATTTGTGCGGTATGCACATCTGTATGCGATGCAACCCCCTTTCATTTGTGCAGTATGCACATCTGTATGCGATGCAACCCCCTTTCATTTGTGTGGTATGCACATCTGTATGCGATGCAACCCCCTTTCATTTGTGCGGTATGCACATCTGTATGCGATGCAACCCCTTTCATTTGTGCGGTATGCACATCTGTATGCGATGCAACCCCTTTCATTTGTGCGGTATGCACATTTGTATGCGATGCAACCCCTTTCATTTGTGCGGTATGCACATCTGTATGCGATGCAACCCCCTTTCATTTGTGCGGTATGCACATCTGTATGCGATGCAACCCCTTTCATTTGTGCGGTATGCACATCTGTATGCGATGCAACCCCTTTCATTTGTGCGGTATGCACATCTGTATGCGATGCAACCCCCTTTCATTTGTGCGGTATGCACATTTGTATGCGATGCAACCCCCTTCTTTCATGGTCTAGGAGACCTTAAATCTTCTAAAGGTGCAATTCCTTTGGTGTTTGTCGTGCCCAAACGACTTCAATTGGTCTGGTATAGTCACTTGACTATGTTTGTAATGAGTTCCTAGGAGATCAACTGAGACGGTGGAAACTAGAGTTCGAATGGCGATGCCTAGAACGCAAAAGGTTCGGGATTTCCGAGACTAAAGTCTGGTTTAAATACCCAGGGGTGTATCCCCGGCTTGAAATCTGTATGGCAGCCCCATAGGTTGAGATAGTTTTGTATGCGCCTCAACTCTGGAAACTGAACCAACCTAGTCTGTCGCCCTGTTGGAGAATAGGGAAAGTTGCAAACATAGCCAGCACTCCATGACATTACATTGCATTGTATAAATCATGAATTTTCAAACAACCGGCTTCGCAAAGCGTGTAAGTCTAACTTTCAAACTGCATTTTGAGTATGTCACTTGCATTCTGCCCCTGAACTACGCTGGTTTGATTCCTTGCAAAAGGATACGTAGGAAACCCTCGGGTTCAACCACTTGCATTACATCTGGTTTGTTTGCCCAAGTCTTACGGCCTTGTCAAAAGGGTCGTCTTCGGGCTTTGACATTCACTCACGTCATTTCATGACTTCGAGCTCTGTCAAAGAGTGGCAACTGTAGACACCCCATTTTGACCGGCCCTAAGACTTGGACACTTTATTTTGACCACTCTCAGCAGAAAAATCAAAGTGAAGCTTTAATCTCAAACCTCAACTATTTTGGTCAAATTATTTTATAAATATTTTATATATTTTTATGTGTGTGTATATATGTTTAGGTGTGTTTTATATAAATTGATAAATATTTTATAAACAAAAAAATGATGATAAAAAAAATAGAAAATAACAAAAAAGAAATATCATGGGGCGGTGGTGCAAAATCTTTTTTTGGAAAAAGAGAGAGGTGGTGGAGGAGTTTTAAAATGAATGATATGGTTTTTGATAAGGGACAACACACATTTGCATTATATCTCTCTGAGTGGGAATTAATAAAACAAAAGGCTAACACACACATGCATACACGAGGCACACATTCAATACCCATGAGGCATACATGCATCTCCATTATCTCTCACACTCACTCTCAACCTGGTGGGGGGTCTCTGGGTTGGAGTTTGAAGAATACTGGGCATACACGCACACAAATAAAGGAGGGCACGGGCTCTCTCTCTCTCTCTAGGAGAGGAGACCCACCACCATGGGTAGAGAGAATGAGGAGAATACGCAACACACTCACCCACCTCTCTCTCACTCATGGCATGCACACACCAGCACTACACGATCCATACAGAGCACACACCCAGCACACAGGACACCCACATGCAGATGCACACACACACGGCATAGACACTGCTGATTCATTCTGTAACTCACACCACCTCTGCCATCACACATGCACACGGACCCAACACACACATGCATCCATAGATAGATCCACACACAGCACACATATCACCTACATACACAGCAGCAGTCGGGAGAGGGAGAGGGATACACATGCACTGAACCCACCTCTCTCTCCCTCTCGGCAGACCACACATCCATACACCACCCATGCACACACTCTCTGATATACACACACGGCACACCTATACACAGCAGACCATACACACACCACACACATGGCGACCCTCTCTCCCTCTCTCTCTCATTCGGATTTGTAATATTTAAAGTGTTGTAATAATCCCCCCACCCTGCTTCTTTCTATCCCATTCTTTTATCGCTTTCCCTAATTGTGTGTATGTATATATCTGACATGCCATGCATATCCATGCTTTATATTTATGTCTCATGCATTAAGATTCGGCTACATTTACATGTGTGGATTTAATCAATTCTTCTGTGATTCTATGCGCTACCTCATGTTATTGAGATGATTTACATGTCATATTTTAGAAGCCGAATCTTTAGTGCATCTCATGAGTGAATTGCATTAGGATTCTGTATATAAGATCATGCATATTTTACTAACTTTGTTTTGTAGTTGTTCGAGGGACGTCGGTCAATCTGTGAGTTTTTATGCTTTAGCATCCCACTTGTGTGTGTTTTTCTTATTATGTTTAGTATCCTAGCATGAGGCTAATTGATTAAATGATAAACTGTTTGAATGCCTGTGGATAAAGGCTTGTTGCCTGAATTGGAAAGATTTAACGACTGTATGTTTTAAGCCCACTTTGTAGTGGCAAATTCACAAACTTTAAGCCCACTTTGTCAAGTGGCAAATTCAAACCCTTTTCGAAAAACAAACATGAAGTTGAATTGTTCCAATTTGAGCAAACTAGTCTATACTTGTATGCTTCACATGGTAAATTTTAGGATTTATTCAATAATCAGAACATGAACATATAAAGAAAATAAAAAGACATATCATGGTTTAGTAGAGGCCGATCTTTTGATCGGGAGAGCGGGGGTGCTCATTATTGACCTTCCCCTCTCATACCTAAGGTTCCGAGCCAAGCATCCTTGGTTACGACGAACAGTGGCCTTGGCACGGAGTCATGGGTTTCCTAATTTCCCAAAATATTAGGTGGCGACTCTAAGTTCTGATGACGCAGTCCATTTTTGACAAAATTGCAATAAAATGGATTTTTAATAAAAGTTGCCAAATCTGGACTCTCATCTACATTTCACATTGTACTCGTGAGACTAGATCAAAGAGATCTCGGGAGTCCGAACTGTTTAACGCGCACGGGTACCCCCCTGGCATGTTACAACAGTCACCACAGTATTCCAGATCGCGGTTTACAAAGTCTTGGAAAGGATTAAGAATCAGCCTTACTATAAAGCACCAGAGAAGATCCCTTGAGAATTTATGGGAAGAAGCCTTGGGAAGCACTGTGCCTACCACAATGAGGATGGGCAGCTGACTCAGGGGTGCAGAGCCCTAAAGACTGTAGCAAGCCCGCGAGGGACCTCGCTACAGTTCGGACTCGATTTTGTTGTGGTTCTAAATCTGAACCAAAGAGTCTAACTCTGGCAAATCGTTTTGAAGAAAAACAGATTTTTTGAAAGAAGTGCCAAACATGGACTGCTTTGCTAGATAACAGAGTCGCCACCTAAATGTTTTTAAAATGGGAAATTTAGGAAACCCTAACTTGGTGCCAAAGGCCACGTGTCCGTCATCACCAAAGTTGGCTCGGGAACTTGGGTACGATTGGGGAAGGTCACATCGTGAGCACTTCGCCGCTTCAAAGACCGCCTCTACTAACCATGATATCTGTTTTGAAAACTTTGTGCGTTCTTATTAGGTTATTAGCCTAGGTTACTACGTGATGCGCCTGACATACAAGTATAGACCGAATACTTTGAATTGGAACAAAACATTTCATGTTTGTTTGTTTGAAAATGGTTTGATGGTGCTACCCGCAGGTAGGCTAAGACGCGGATTTGCCACCCTCGGGTGGGCTTAGAAAACATGATTTTGCCACTATCTAGTGGGCTTAAAACAAACAGTCGATGAATTATTCCAATTCAGATAACTCAACCTCCACCCACAGGCATTCAAGGCAGTTATATCATATAAGCACATAGCCTCATGGTAAGCATGCTATCATGGCAACACTCACACGCATGCAAGGATGCTAAAGCATAAAACTCACCGAGTACTCCTAGCCAAAATAAAAGCTGATTAGAAATCATGCATAATCCTAAGTATACAGCAATGCCTAATGCAACACATGCAAAGATGCAAATTATAGGAGGCTCGGCTATTCTAAACATGGTATATGAGATGCTACAGTTAGCATGTATTCAATTTGGAATTGAAATACAGATGCAGTTTGTATGATGCGCCGAGCCCGGTGCATGCAATACAGATGAATGAATGCAAACATGCTATCATACTGTATGCTAATTGAAATATGCCCTATATCTAACCATCGTAAGCAGATAAATAAAAGGGAGAAAGACGTGGGGTTGGAAGACATACATCACACTCACGCACACTTATTACAAGTTTGCCCTCGTGCAGAGGGTCCGAATAAATAACAATACAGTCCGAAATGAAAGAATAATACAGATTCTTAATTAATTATCGAATTAACTAAGAAAAAAACTGTAAACTGGCATGTAAGCCAGGGATTGCCTCGATTCTGATGAATGATGCATGTTGGGCTGCCTTGGCGCGGAAATCTACTGGGATGCCCCGATTAGCCTCTGTTTGCAATGTCTCTCGAAATGCGTGCCAGACTCCGAAAAGCTGCTGATCCTTGATTTTGCTGCAACAGAGAGCAGGAAAAGGGCATAGCAATGTACTTCACAAATATATGCATGCCTCGATCCTCGTGCCACCAATCACGCACATCGATGCATGATGGCCGATGAGCCGAATTGCACAACTCAATATAGGATGAATGCAGATGAATGCTACAACAAATCCTAACTCCATCATGGGTAATCCGGAGTGTCGGTGACTTGGGAATTGAGACACACTCCGCCACTCGGAGTACGGAATGTACCTCGTTTCCCGTGCCCGGGCTAACGCCTATCCCGAACACGATGCAATATGCATGATATGTATGAAATGCAATCCTAACATACACAATGCTATGAAAATGAGATGCCTCGAAATGCGTGCCGACGGGCACGCAAACCGAGAAAATGGCATACAAGCATGAGATGACATGAAATATGATATATAATGAGACTAAAATGAAATGCCTCGAAATGCGTGCCCACGGGCACGCAAACCGAGAAAATGGCATACGGAAACAGAGCTAAAATGGCATACGCAATGCAAGATGGGCTTATACTAACATGGGAGAGCCTCAGCCGCACCCACATAAGAGGCCATGAGATGAAAAAGATGCGCCTCGAAATGCGTGCACACGGGCACGCGAACCGAGGCAATGATATAAAGGCATGAAAATGCAAAATCGGGCTTACACTAACATGAGAGGACCTCAGCCGCACTCACATAAGACGCCGTCGGATAAAAATGAAGTGCCTCGAAATGCGTGCCCACGGGCACGCAAACCGAGGCAATGACATACGCAATGCAAATGACATGGAAATGAGATGTGGTATATGGCATATGGAAAATGTAAATTTCAGCATCCAAAATGATGCACAAACAACCCCCGAATTATGACAAAATTACACCCGATGCCCGAAATGCAATGTTATGTACCCGAAACGGCTTACAGCCCTACTAAACATGCACAATATGGACATAACATGTATAACAGTAGCAAGGCAGCCCCTAAACTAACATTTTTTCAGTATAAAGCAAGACCAAACAATGATCACAAGTATGGTAAAAATAGCTTGCAAAAATGGGGGAAAAGAGGAGAATTACAAAGCAAGTGGTATCTACAATGCTCAAACTAAAAAAAACAGTTCTACAAAATTAAAGAGGGGCAAAAATTATGCACATTTATGAGAGATGACATCCCCCAAAACAGTATGTAGATAGGCTAAACATAGCATGCAAAACAATGAGCCAACAAAGGCTATAACATGAAGTACCAAAAGCATGCACCAAACGACCTAAGACCCTTAACAAAACATGAATAATGGGCCAAAATAAGACACTTTATAAGCCTGATGAAGGCTGAAAACAGAAGCTAAGCAAGCCTAACAAAGCATGCAAAATAATGAACCAAATAGGGGGTATAACATGAAGTACCAAAATCATGCACCAAATGACCTAAGACCTTTAACAAAACATGACAAGAAGGCCAAAATAAGGCTCTTTTCAAGCCTGATAAAGGCTGAAAACAGAAGCCAAATAAGCTTAAAGAGGCATGCAAAATGGGGTCAAAGAGAGGTATAAAGAGAAGCCATGCATGGAGGCACCAAACAAGATTGGTCCCTTCTACAATGTTGTAGAGGGACATAAAATAAGCTCAATCTCAGTTCATAGCATGCTCAAAATCAGATCAAAAATAGGCCAAATAAATCATGCAATTTTACGGTAAATTGGAAGAATTACAAAGCAAGTGCATGATAGAGGGGCCAAACATGGTTGAGTCCTTCTTCAATGTTGAAGAGGGGCTCAACATAGGTCCACTCACAGTTTATTGCATGCTCTAAATCAGATCAATCATAAGCTAAACAAAGCATGCAAGATATTGGCATAAAAGGGGATATTGAAAGAGATACATCATGGGGCTCTCAAATGAGGTTGAGCCCTTCTACAATGTTGTAGAGGGGCTCAAAATAAGCCTAAAATCAGTAGGGGTCGGAGCCCAAAACAGAGAGCAAGTAGGGTAAAGAATTGATGCAAAATTGTGCTAGAAAAAGGGAATTTGAGACTTACCCTTGAAGATCAAGCTTTTGTTGCTTCTTGGCTTCAATTTGCTGGTTCTTAGCCTCTGAAAAAGCCTCCTTTGCTGCTGGAATGGAAGTGGTAATGGTGAGGCTTAGGGTTGATGAAGAAATGGGCTACAGACTTGAAGGTTTTTCAAGGTTTTGGAGATGAAAATGGAGGCAAATGCTTAAGGGTTCTTGAGAGAAAATCTTGTAACCTCAACAAAGAAGGAGGTCAGCCCCTTAAATGGGCAAGAAAGGGGTGTATAAGGGAGGGAAATGCACCCAAGCTTTCCCTCCCAAAATATCCCCCGGAGGCTAGGATATTTTGAAGAAACAGCCGGACAGTTGTAAAGTGCTCAAAAGGAGAAAGCGGCCGGCAGTGCTTTTCTTTGCGGTGGCCAGCCACCCCTTATGGCCGGCCAGCCACCCCCCATGGCCGGCCAGCCAAGGGCAAAAATGAAAGGTTGAATTAATGGCCGACCACCACTGTTTAGGGTCCTCCCATGTGTGTAGAACAAGGTTCCATGGTTGGAATTTGGCAACTCTGGAACAGGAGTCACAACATTGCATTTGAAGGAGAGGCTCAAAAATAAAAATCACAATTACTGGCCGACCACCACTTTTTAGGGTCCTCCCATGTGTGTAGAACAAGGTTCCATGGTTGGAATTTGGCAACTCTGGAACAGGAGTCACAACATTGCATTTGAAGGAGAGGCTCAAAAATGAAAATCACAATTACTGGCCGACCACCACTTTTTAGGGTCCTCCTATGTCCCCTCATCACAAATATGTAGTCTCGGCTCGAAGAAAATACCCCTAGGGTGTTCAACATTAGCCCGGAAGTGAGAAAAGCAGGCGAGGAGCTTAAATGGCGGTTATTTGAGACAATTGCTGGCCTCCCACCCCCCAGTGATCTTCCTGGTGCTAAAACAGAGGTACTTGCCAAAATTGAACAAAAACTAATGCAAAATGAACGCTCGGAGCCCAAACCGCGCAATTCGGGGTCCCGAAAATGGGCTGTAGGCATCGAAAGCGGTGTTCGGCCACGAAGTGGGTATCAGAGGCCCCAGTGTTCCTCATAATGATAAAACAGAGGCACTTGCCAAAAACCGGAGAAATCGGAGATGGTTGGGCGGTCCCGAACCGAGGCACACGGCCTGACGGTCCCGAAACCGAACAGAATGGCAAAATGGCCTACGGCCACGAAAAGTAGCTCACGGCCACTGAGAGATAGCCTACAGGACCACTCCCTCTCCTCAGGAAAGAAAACAGAGAAAACTGAGTCTGGTTCGCAAACCGAAACAAGGCATAGAAGAGAGTTCGGAAGTCCGGAGGCAGGGCGCTCGGCCGCAACTCTGAGACTTCTGAATGAGCACAATATGCAACATCACCAAGCGCTCAATCGGTGACGTCTGAGTCTTAAGGTCGGTCAAAAATGAGGTGTCTACAAAGACACATCTGGAAGATCTGGTAAGACAAGGTCACTTAAGGGACCTGGTAAATGAGGCCAGAACAAGGGAAGAGCAAACAAGGCTGCCCTTGGCACCAGTAGCATCGTCTTCACCAGCACCACAACCGCAAGCAGATGGACCTCGAGTGATCAATGTGATTTACTCAAAGGTCAATGAGAACGAGGTACGTGGGGAGACTCAGAGGGTAAAGTACTTACAGCATGTGTATCAGGTCCAGCAAAAGAGGCCTAGGGTAAACGAGTACCAGGGACCAATGGTGTCCTTTACTGAAGCTGACCTAGACATGGTGCAATATCCACATAACGATGCTCTGGTGATATCCCTCAAGGTTAGAGAATGCCAGGTAAGGCGCATTCTGATTGACCAAGGCAGCTCTTGTGACATTATGTATGTTAATGTTTCAAGGAGCTCAGCCTTCACCGAGATGATCTGGAGCAGTCTAACAGTCCAATGGTCGAGTTTAATAGAACGCCGACATGGCCCCTGGGAGCAATAAGTTTGGAGGTACAGACAGGCACCAAGAAGGTAAACATAGAGTTCATAGTAATTGACACCTCCTCTCCTTACAATGTTATCTTGGGAAGGCCATGGTTGCACGCAATGAGAGTTGTTCTCTCAACACTGCACCAGCTATTGCAGTTCCCAATAGAGCATGGAATTGAGGAGGTCAGAGAGGATCAGGTGCAAGTAAAGAATTGCTCCATGGTAGCAATGAAATCCATCTGCAACGTGTGAGAGACAGAGACAGTAGAGATTGAGGACGAGGACATGTGTCACAGACTGGCAAATTTTGAAACTGTCCCTCACTAAGAAAGACCTGGGAGGTTCTGGAGATCGTTGGAAGATTCTAGAACTTCCTAGAGCCTTGTATAGTATTGTACATAAGTCTAGAAGTTTGTACATAATACTTGTATATTCCAGAATAGTCTATTAGATGTAGAAGGAGGAAGTGTCTAGAACACTCTACATCCTAGTAGTTCTAGAATGTTCATTGTAGCCTATAAAAGGGGGAGGGCCTCATTTGCCCAAACCACCAAGAGTTGTAAAGCATTCAAGCAATACAAGCAAAGTATTCTCCAAGAGCTCTCTCTAAGTTTCCTTAAGTCTCCCTTGTGTGTGCAATCTTCTCTTAGCTTTCTTCCAAAGAAGGCTTACTTAGGTGCAAGCAAGGCATGCATAAGCATCTAAGGCTGCACGGTTGGCTTGGAAAAACCAAGGCCGTGACAGTTGGTATCAGAGGCAGTCTACGAAGGCGTCGTAACTAAGGAAGGAAGGGCTCTATATCGGAAGTAATTCACACCGAAGAGAACTGCGGAAGGGAAACTACTGCAAACTTTGGCAAGAAAGCCAAAGACAAGCCACGTGACATCATGAGTGCCATGGAGACCCATGTGGTCAAGGTTGAAATAGCTATGGTTGATGTCAAGGAGCGGTTGGATCGATTGGAATAAGGGATGGAGCAACTCGATGGCAAAGTGGAATGCCAAGTCGAGGAATTGCTTGAGTCCGTGCGGGACACCATCCGGACCAACTATGAGAGCCACAAGCAAGAAAGCTATGACTTTGAAGAATGAATCTTGAAAGCTATCTCCCAATTCCAAGACCAAGTCCAAGAGCTGAAGGAAGGCTTGGAGGAGACTCGAGCAGACTGGGCCATGTGCAAGCGAGCTATGGCTAGTGGTGGCGTTACCACTAATGCGGGATTCACTCCAAGGCTTGAGGCACCAAAGCCTAAAGAGTTTGATGGCAAGTGGGATACCAAGGAGCTGGATGACTACATATGGCACTTAGAGAAGTACTTTGAAGCTTTAAACTTAAACGATGAGATGGCTAAGGTACGCACTGTTTCTCTTTACCTCACTAAGCTTGCTGGAATTTGGTGGCGTCGTAAGCATTCCGAAATTGAAAAGGGCACTTGCACTATCTCTTCATGGGAAGAATTTAAGAATGAACTCATGAGTCAATTCTATCCCGAAAATGTGGCACATGAAGCATGACTGAAAATAAGGAAGTTGAAGCACACCTGCTCTATCCGAGACTATGTCTAAAAATTCTCCGAGTTAATGCTTCAAATTCCTAACATGAGTGATGATAACTTACTCTTCAACTTCGCAGCTGGTCTTAAACAGTGGAAACAATTGGAGCTACAATGAAGAGGAGTCAAAGACATTTCCACTGCATTCACCGTAGCTAAGACATTGGTGGAGTACACAAAGCCGAAATCTTCCAAGTCAAAGTCCACCAAGGATGGTCAAGGCAAAGGTAGGAGAGCAAAGTGGGCTAAAGAGTCTAAGGAATATAAAGCTCCAAGGAACAAAGAAGTTGGAGGCAAGCCACCCTCGGGCAAGGATTGGAAGAAAAATGTCAAGAAAAACATCAAGCCCAGGGACAATTGCTTCATCTGCGATGGGCCACATTGGGCATGGGATTGTCCCGAGAGGAAGAACCTTAGTGCAATGCTTGAGAAGCAAGAGATGGAAGAACAAGCACACATGGGGTGCCTACAACTACTTAATGCTCTTAAAGCCAACCCAATGCCAGCAAACAACAAAGACCGATCCTTGATGTATGTGGATGCCAAGATGAACGGGAAGGCGACCCAAGTCATGGTAGACACGGGGGTATCACACAACTTCATCAAGGATGAAGAAGCCAAGTGGTTAGGCTTCAAGGTCGACAAGGGTCAAGGATGGCTCAAGACAGTAAATGTTGAGGCGAAGCCACTTAATGACGTAGCTCGAGAAGTGGAGCTACACTTGGGCTCTTGGCATGGAAAGATAGACTTCTCTGTAGCATAGATGGATGACTTCAACATTGTGCTAGGCATGGAGTTTCTGCGACAATTCAATGTAGTGCCACTGCCGCACTACAACTCCATGTGCATTCTTAAGAGTGGACCATGCATGGTCTCTATAGTGGCCAAGGCGAGTTCAGACAGAAAGGTACTCTCTGCAATGCAAGTCAAGACGGGCTTCAAAAAGGGAGAGACTACCTATCTAACCATCCTCCAAGGTGAAGGGGGAGAAAAGGAAGACACTTCAATAGGGCCACCAAAGGAGATTGCCAAAGTGCTAGAAGAATACAAAGATATCATGCCACCCGAGTTACCTAAAAGACTTCCACCTAGGAGGGAGGTGGACCACAAGATTGAGATGGAGCCAGGCGCCAAGCCACCAACAATGGCACTGTACCGAATGTCCCCACCGGAGTTGGAGGAACTAAGGCGACAGCTGAAAGACTTGCTGGATGCGGGCTTCATCTAACCACCAAAGGCGCCATATGGAGCACCGGTTTTGTTTCAGAAGAAACACTATGGATCATTGCAGCTATGCATTGGCTACCGGGCTCTTAACAAGGTAATAATAAAAAACAAATACCCTATTCCTTTGATTGCCGATCTATT
Source organism: Camellia lanceoleosa (assembly GCA_025200525.1). Taxonomy (NCBI): domain Eukaryota; kingdom Viridiplantae; phylum Streptophyta; class Magnoliopsida; order Ericales; family Theaceae; genus Camellia; species Camellia lanceoleosa. The sequence goes on along the minus strand of CM045762.1, from coordinate 3,800,469 downwards.
TGATCAACTGGGACATGTGAAGTTCTTCACTAAGCTTGATCTAAGGTCGGGGCACTATTAAGTGCGGGTTGCGGAAGATGATAAGCCAAAGACCGCTTGCGTAACTAGCTATGGTTCATATGAATTCTTAGTAATGCCTTTTGGCCTCACCAACGCACCTACCACATTTTGTACATTGATGAACAAGATCTTCCATTCCTACTTAGACCGGTTCGTAGTGGTCTATTTAGATGACATAGTCATCTATAGCACCACCCTTGAAAAACATATTGAGCACTTACGAATCGTCTTCAAGACGCTAAGGGAGAATGAGTTATATGTTAAGAAAGAAAAGTGCTCATTCGCCAAAGAAGAAGTCTCATTCCTCGGCCACAAGATCAAGGGAGGCAAGCTTAGTAGAGAAAAAGACAAGGTGAGGGCAATCAAAGAATGGGAGCCACTCACCAAAGTAACAGAGCTGTTATCTTTTCTTGGGCTTGTCAACTACTGCCGGCAGTTTATCAAGGGCTACTCGGCGATAGTAACCCCTCTCACTAACATGCTCAAGAAAGGCCAAGCATGGGAATGGGTGGGGAAATGTCAAGATGCTTTCGACAAGCTAAAGGAGGCAATAACAAAGGAACCGGTTTTGGCTCTACCGGATTGTGCCAAATCATATGAGGTACACATTGACGCATCAGACTTTGCCATTGGAGGTGTTTTGATACAGGATGGACACCTTATTGCCTATGAAAGCCGAAAACTCAATGACACAGAGTGGTGCTATACGGTCCAAGAAAAGGAAATGACGGCCATCATACATTGCCTACGGACTTGGCGGCACTACCTACTTGGATCTGAGTTTGTGGTGAAGACTGACAATGTAGCCACAAGCTATTTCCAAACTCAAAAGAAGCCAAGTCCAAAGCAAGCACAGTAGCAAGATTTCTTGGCCGAATTTAACTATGTCATGGAGTATAAGCCTGGCAAGGCCAACCTTGTAGCGGATGTGTTAAGCAGGAAAGCTGAGCTAGCTGCCTTTGTAAAGCTGAAAGAGGAGTTGCTAACTCTAATCAAGGAAGGCATGGAGCATGACCCCTTGGTTAAGAGCTTGGTAGCAATAGCCAAAAAAGGCAAGACGAAGTAGTTTTGGAAAGAAGATGACATCCTTTACACAAAGGGGCGATGCATTTATGTTCCAAAGTGGGGAAACCTACGGAGGAACCTTATCAAGGAATGCCATGACACCTAATTGGCTGGCCACCCAGGGCAGAGACGTACTCGAGAGTTGTTGGAGTCAAGCTACTATTGGCCACAAAGGCGGGACGCGGTAGAACAATATGTGAAGACTTGTCTTGTGTACCAACAAGACAATGTGGAGAATCAAAGCCCTGCAGGATTGTTGGAGCCGCTCCCCATACCTAGCAAACCTTGGGAAAGCATTAGCATGGACTTCATAGTGGCATTGCCCAAGTTTGAAGGGTGCAAGAGTATTCTAGTGGTGGTAGACCGCTTCTCCAAGTATGCTATGTTCATAGCTGCACCCAATGAGTGTTCAGCCGAGGAGACAGCCAAGCTATTCTTCAAGCACGTGGTGAAGTACTGGGGCTTACCACAGTCCATCATAAGTGACCGAGACTCAAGATTCACGGGCAAGTTCTGGACGGAGCTATTCAAACTAATGGGATCAGCACTCCATTTCTCTACTAGCTTTCACCCTCAAACGGATGGACAAACCGAAAGGGTGAATGTGTTATTGGAACTATACTTAAGGCATTTTGTAAATGCCAACCAGCATGATTGGACCAAGTTACTTGATATAGCCCAATTTTCCTACAACTTGCAACGGAGTGAGGCGACTAATCGGAGTCCGTTCGAGCTAGCCACGGGGCAACAACCACTCACTCCACACTCCTTGGTGACCAGTTCGATGTCCATCAGCCCTCAAGGTTGCTAAGTCATGGAATGAACAAGTAGATGTGGCACAGTCCTATCTCACCAAGGCAACCAAGAAGATGAAAAAGTGGGCGGATGAGAAAAGGTGGCACTGAGAGTTCAATATTGGTTACTTGGTGATGGTAAAGATCTTGTCTAGCCAAAACAAGTTCAACCGAGGCCTACACAAGGGACTTGTTCGCCGCTATGATGGACCATATCCTATAATCAAGAAGGTGGGTAAGGTTGCTTACAAACTTGACTTACCCCCACATCTCAAACTTCACCCAGTCTTCCATGTGAGTTGCCTAAAACCCTACTACAAAGATGAGGAAGACTCGAATAGAGGCAAGTCAAAAAGAGCACCATTGGGCATCACTGCAACTTATGACAAGGAGGTAGAGTTCGTCTTGGCAGACCAGATAGTCTGAAGACAAAGCTATGCCCCACGTCATGAGTACTTGGTAAAATGGAAGGGCTTGCCTGATTGCGAAGCAAGTTGGGAACCGGCAGAGGCGTGGCAATTCGAAGAAAAGATACAACGGTTCCATGAAGAAGACACGACAAGGACATTGCCGCATTAGGTGGGGGAGAATGTCACAGACTGGAAAATTTTGAAGCTGTCCCTCACTAAGAAAGACCTAGGAGGTTCTGGAGATCGCTAGAAGATTCTAGAACTTCCTAGAGCCTTATAGAGTATTGTACATAAGTCTAGAAGTTTGTACATAATACTTGTATATTCCAAAATAGTCTATTAGATGTAGAATGAGGAAGTGTCTAGAACATTCTCCATCCTAGTAGTTCTAGAATGTTCATTGTAGCCTATAAAAGGGGGAGGGCCTCATTTGCCCAAACCACCAAGAGTTGTAAAGCATTCAAGCAATACAAGCAAAACAATCTCCAAGAGCTCTCTCGAAGTTTCCCTAAGTCTCCCTTGTGTGTGCAATCTTCTCTTACCTCACTTCCAAAGAAGGCTTACTTAGGTGCAAGCAAGGCGTGCATAAGCATTTAAGGCCGCACGGTTGGCTTGGAAAAACCAAGGCTGTGACACATGGAGGTCCTGGATGACGTCGGCAAAGAGTAGGCCGACAAAAGCGAAGAAGCCTTGAAGAAAATTCTGGTCCAACAAGGGGATGAAGAGCGTTTCTTCCTCCTCAGCTCAGGCTTGGTCGAGAAAGAGGAAAGAGAGTTAGAAGCATTCTTGTGAGCAAACATAGAGGTGTTTGCATGGATGCCATACGAGATGTTTGGCATTGACCTCGAGGTTACATGCCACAGACTGAGCGTAGACAGGTCGGCAAAACCTTTCATTCAGTGAGCGAAAAGGTTGACGTTGGTTCATGTGGAGGCAGTAGAGGAGGAAGTGGACAAATTATTAGAGGCTAGAGCCATCCGAGAGGTAAACTACCCTACTTGGTTGTCCAACACTGTGGTTGTGAAAAAGAAGAATGAAAAGTGGAGGGTCTGCATGGACTTTACTAGCTTGAATAAGGCTTGTCCCAAAGACAGTTTCTCATTCCCCAAGATTGATCGATTAGTGGATGCCACTTCAGAACATGGAAGGATGAGCTTCCTGGACGCTTACAGGGGGTACCATTAGATAGAAATGCACCCCCCTGATGAAGAGAATACTGTATTTATCATCCTAAAAGGGCTGTATGGCTATAGAGTGATGCCTTTTGGGTTGAAAAATACAAGAGCAATGTACTAGAGGTTAGTGACCAAGATGTTCAAATTGGAAAAACAGTGGAAGTATACATTAATGATATGGTCGTAAAGACCAGAGAACCTGAGAATCACCTAGTCGACTTGAAGACAATTTTCGATATCCTTAGAACATATCGGTTCTGACTCAATGCTTCGAAATGTGCATTTGGAGTAGGATTTGGTAAGTTTCTGGGATACTTGGTTACCATAAGGGGTATTGAAGAAAGCCCAGATCAAATCAAGGTCATCCTGGATTTGAAAAGCCTAGGGTCGGCAAAATAAGTGCAAATGTTGACTAGAAGGGTCGTAGCCCTGAACAGATTCATAAGCAGAAGTTCGGATAAGTGTAAACCATTTTTTAGTTTGTTAAAAAAGGCCACCAACTTCTTGTGGACAGAGGAATGTGAAGTCGCCTTGGCTGACTTGAAAATATACTTGACCACAGCTCCAGTTTTCTTAAATCCAGTACCTAGAGAGGAGCTATTCTTATACTTGGCGGTTTCAGAGCATACAGTAAGTGTAGTGGTAATCAGAGAAGAGAAGGAAGAACACAAGGGCAGTATACTATGTGAGTAAAACCGTAGTAGGCCCAGAGACCAGGTATTTACCCTTGGAGAAATTAACATTGGCCTTAATGATGGCCTCCAAGAAGTTGAACCATTATTTCTAAGCCCACAAGATTGTAGTATTGACTGAGCACCCCTTGAAGTCCCTGCTATAGTAAGGAGATCTAACAGGCAGGGTGACCAAATGGGCAGTGGTATTAGGCCAATACGATTTAGAGTTCAGACCCAGAACAACAATCAAAAGCCAGGTTCTGGCCAACTTTGTGGCTGAGTTCACACCAGGTGTCATCCCATGTCGGGCTCTAGTGAGTTGCGGCTTAGGATGTCCAGGGAAACAAGAAGAGACCCAGCTGGGAATGAAAAACCCCACAACAGAGCAGAAGAAAGAAGAGAAACTCAAGCCCTCTAATATTTACATCGGCGACTCCTTCTGCCTGTTTGTTGATGGGAGTTCAAACCGTCAAGGAGCGGGGGCAGGAGTAGTGCTAGTATCGCCAGATGGGCGAATGATAGAACAATCTATTTGACTAGGGTTTAAGGCCTCAAACAATGAAACAGAGTATGAAGCACTGATCGCAGGATTGAAGTTGGCAGCAACAATGGAAGCCGACGATGTGGTAGTCTTATGTGACTCCCAACTTATTGTGAACCAGGCAACAGGCGAATATGCAGCCCGAGATGAAAGAATGATAGCCTATGTAAAAGAGGTTGTCAGACTATTAGCCTTATTTCAGGATTGCTGACTACAACAAGTTAGCCGAGATGACAATAACCATGCCGATGCCTTGGCTAACTTGACTAGTGCAATAAAATTAGGAAAGGCAAGGACAATAATGGTTAATTATTTGTCAGGCCTAAATGTGGAACCACTGATCACAAAGTACGATGCAATGTGTGTAGAGATGGGCCCAAGTTGGATGGATGCAATAGTAATGTTCCTTAAAGATGGGAAGTTGCCAGATAACCACAAAGAAGCGCACAAGACTAGACTGAAGTCAGCAAGGTTCAGCCTAACAGCAAAGGGACATCTCTACAGAAGGTCCTTTACTGTCCCCCTTTTGAGGTGTGTACACCTCTCCCAGATTGAAGACTTCTTGTATGAAATACATGAAGAAGTATGTGGTAGCCACACTGGGAGCAGATCACTTGCGCATAGGGCCATTACTCAAGGGTACTGGTGGCCCTACATGCTAAAGCTTATGTTAGAAAGTACAAGAAGTGTTAAAGGTTTGCACCCTTGATACATCAACCAGCAGCAGATTTGAACCCAATGTCCAGCCCTTGGCCATTTGCCTAGTGAGGCATGGATCTTGTTAGGCAACTACCCCAAGCAACTGGGCAAAAGAAGTTCCTGCTGGTAGCAACTGATTATTTCACAAAGTGGGTAGAGGCTGAACTCCTTGCGAAGATTCAAGATATTGATGTGAAGTACTTCATATAGAAGAATATCATCACCAGGTTTGGGATCCCAAGGGCAATAATAGTAGACAATGGTACACAGTTTGACAGTAAGCTAATTAAAACTTCTGTGCAAAGTACAAAATCAAGAATTATTACTCTACTCCAAGTTTCCCTTAGAGTAATGGTCAGGCAGAAGCATCTAATAAAACTATCTTAGATGGGATCAAAAATAGGCTGGTAGCAGCAAAGAGAAAATGGGTAGAAGAGTTGCCCAATGTACTCTGTATAGCGACTTCGGTTTTGACACGACCTTTGATGAGTTCCCGGCTCGGGTTCTGTGGTTTAATACTTGTATCCATGTCTTGTTTTCCCTCATTGTCTTTGAGTTGGAGTTTTTGGAGTGTGTTGGGCACATTTGGGGTAGGTTGGTTGTTAGTTGTTCAAGTAGTTGTTGTCCAGAAATTTGCTCTTTCGCTCAAGTGAGGCTTTTTGCGCTCGAGTGAGATTTAGAGATTTGCTTCTTCGCTCGAGTGAGGTTTCTTACGCTCGAGCGAGAGTTGAGAGTCCTCAGGTTTCTTTCTAGACGCAGCTTTCCTGGAAAGGTTGATTGCTTCACTTGAGCAAGGATTCTTGTGCTCAAGCATGCGTCTGCGTTGGTAGCAGACTTGAAGCTTCGCATTGTTCACTCGAGTGACGCCTCTTGTGCTCGAGCGAGGTCTTTTGTTGTGTCTGGTCGCTCGAGTGACAACTCCTTCGCTTGAGCGAGCCTCGCGTATATCAGTTTGCAGCAGCTCATCTTTTACACAGAATTTTGTATCTTTTCACCCCAAAACCCTAGATCGGCACTCTCTCTATCTAAAATCCTCTCTCTCTACAAATACTCCTTGATCTAAGCATTTCTCTACCCTACTCCCTTTGTTAAAAAGGTAGAGCACCTTGAGGGCTCCGTGTTGATCCGATTGGATCATGGTTTTGGCTTGTTTAAAGTGTCTCCATCTTCTCCTTTGGTCTCCTAACGTTGAGGTAGGGATATTCTACACTTTTTTATGAATTTTAACCTAGTTATTTGTTGTTATGAATGTATGGTGAGATTTGGGGTGTTTGGAGAAAACCTAGGGTTTAGGATCAATTTATGAAAGATGGGTTTTTATGTGTTGTTGTATATTTAACCATAGGGTTGGGATATGAGATGATTTTGTGTTGAAATAGATGAATTTGACCTTTGGGTTAGTATTTGAAGAAGGGGAAAATTTACCCTAATATGAGTTAAATAATTATTTAGTATAAATAATGGAATTGGTGTGAGAAATATGAAATTGGGAAGATGTGTGAATAAATGGTGCAGTTAGATTTGGTTAATCACACACCTATGGAAAATTTGGCAAATTATCTGTTTGATAGATTTGTTTATTTGTTAAAAATATCTGTTTTGGGCTATCGGTGGAGGATAGCTATGATTGTTATAGAAACTGCATGGGGACTAGGTAAATTGGAACTAATCATGTGAACTATGTCATTGAATATGACGGTTTGATTAAATTGTAGAATGTGTGAATTTTGGATGTCATTGTATGTGGCATGCTTTTAAATACATTGTATATGTATCATTGTTTGGGAGGAGATAGGGGGATGGACTCCATTTATAATTAAGTTGGCCGGAGTGTCCAAGGTAAAAGTCCCGAAACCTTGCATATATGGGTGCCGGTTCCCTCGGATGAAGATTTCGTAAAATAGCAAATCATGAAATCTTGTGCATATATGGGTGCTGGTTCCCTTGAATGAAAATTCCGTAAAATGGCAAAACTTGAGTTCATGTGCATATATGGGTGCCGGTTCCCTCGGATGAGAATTCCATAAAATGGCAATATGTTAAAGTGTTAACCCATGAATTGAAATTTCATTTGGTGTGATTAAATGACAATGGACTTGGCTCATAAATTGAATAAAAGAATGATAGATGGAAATGGATTGAGTTATGGGTATTTGTATTGAATGATTAGGGAAGAATGTGAGTTGGTTACGAATGTGAAACATTTATCTAGCACTTATATTTTAGTTAAACTTCATATATTGCGTTAGTATATTGCTACTGGGTTTTGGCTCACCCTACTTGGAAAACCATTTTCAAGTACCGGTGACATGCCACCTCCAAGGATGTAGCTTGGGAGGATTTAGGAGTTGAAGGCTCTATTTTATTGTTTGTTGTTTAGATATTTAAATGATTATTCAAGCCAAGAGCTTTATATGTATTAAGCGTATGACTCTCTTTTGTTGTAACCAAGTAATATCTTGGAAAGATGTAAGCCCAAAGGGTATTTGTTGATGTTAAACCTTCTTGTATTATTAACTTCATGGAAAGAAAGGATTACTTACACTCTGATTTAAGTAATTGTTGTTTATGCTTGGGTTATATCTACGGTATTATTTTAGGGGGCTTGCTACTCTGGGCATATCAGACTATGCCAAGAAGATCAACTGGGGAATTCCCATTTGTCATGACTTAACGAGATCTAACCTAGGGAGTAGAGAATGGAACTAACGAGGCATTTTTGGCCCGATATCTAGATCTACTTGAGAAAAAAATGGAGAGAGCAGCAATCCGACTAGGGAAATACCAACAACAACTTGCTAGGGCTTATAATAAAAAGGTCAATCCAAAAGAGTTCAAAGTTGGGGACCTGGTGTTAAGGAAAGCGGTCGACAACAAGAGAGATCCTAGGGAGGGAAAGTTGGGCCCAAATTGGTAGAATCATTTTGGTCACCGACAATAGGGCATATCAGCTTGAGGACAGTGAAAGCAAAGAGTTGCCAAGACTCTAGAACACTTGCAACTTAAAGTTTTTCTATCATTAGACCTTTTTGTTTTTCGATATTTATGTCATAATTTTCTTAGCTGAGGTAGTTATAACATTTTAGCCTATTTTTTAAGAATTTGAAATTTGTGTGATTAAAATGACTAGTCCTATGGCGATGTTTCTGATTGAAACATGACGAATAACTTAGACTTATTATGTGGCAGAGTTGAATTATACTTGCATATAATAGAGTTGAACTAAGTTGGTAATGTTTCTGATTGAGACATGATGAGTAACTTAGACTTATTATATGACAAAGTTGAATTATACTTGCATATAATAGAGTTGAACTAAGTTGGCGATGTTTTTGATCGAAACATGACGAGTAACTTAGAGTTATTATATGGCAGAGTTGAATTATACTTGTATATAATAGAGTTGAACTAAGTTGAATTGAAACTACACTTACCATGTCAGCAGAGTCAAACTCAGAATAGAACTAAGTACATTAACAGAGAAACCCAGGTTTAATTCTTCAGATAGCATTTGTTCGACAATGACTTAGGCAAAAAGCCACAAGTGCTTAATGTGAACATAAGTGAAACTTAGGTTCACATTAGGGGGCAGAGAGTTGGAGAATGATGAGTAAAATTTTAAAATGCTTGGGACTTGTTGAAATTTTACAAGAAAATTTACAAGTTGAAGTTAACCCAAAGTAATATTGAAAGAAGTACCCGACATATGTACTTGCCGAGATGACCGGGTTACCAAAACCTGGGAAGGATAGAAGACAGAACTCTTGATAGAAGATAGTAAGTGAAAGTGAAGTGGCAAGTTTGAAGAAACAACACTTGTAAAAATATTTTAAAATATTTTTAAGTGTTAAGCCAATGTTGAGATAAACAATCAGAAGATATATCCGAGGTACTTTACCTCGAGGAGATTGTACAGTTAAGGTGTACTTTGAAGACATATAAAATTATTCTAAGTATGAAAGTGGTAAACATACATGAGAGAAAAGAAGGCATACAACACTTTAAAAGAGAAATCAGATTTACATTCAAAAGGTAAACTTGTCCGAGCACAAAAAGGCATATCGACCAGACTAAAACATTGTTCAAAAAAAGTTGCGAAAACTACAGTGGAAACTATTACAAAGTAGAAATAAGGAAAAGCTTCTAAGTAGACTATTCGGCGTCATCAGCTGGTTGGGTTTCAGGCTTAGAAGACAACTGGGATATCTTCTCGGTAGTCTTGTCAGCCTTGATCTTGGCATCAATCTCAAGAAGAGTTTGATTGAGGCTCTTCTCGGCAATTTGCACCTCGGACGTACTCTTTTGGGGGAGGCACTTTTGGAGACCTCGTCTTCCTCATCCTGAGTCAAGTCTAGGACTTGCTCATTCAAAATTGGGGATTTGGCCCCAGCAGCACCAACTCCACCAGACTTGTCGTCTTCGACATCCTCTTCTATCTTGGCCTCGTCCTCGGACTGGCTTGGAGTAAGGGGGAGTGATGAAACAAGTCGGTTGGCATCATGCATTGGTGAACCTTCAGGGACAGCCATCTCCTTCATGGCAGCCATCCAACCAAGGGTGTAACCCTTGTTGCATGTTTGCTTGACTTGCTTTTTGTACTCGTCAAGTACATCGGCCGCCCCCTCAGCGTAGGGCTTTTCATCAGCCGCCCTGATTTCCGCCTCCTTCGTAGCTAGTGTCGTTTGAAGCTCAGTTCGGGCTTGGGCCTCTTTCTTTTTGGCCTCTTTTACCTCTGCCTAAGCGACCTCGGCTACATTTTCTGTAGCTTCGGCGTGGTCCTCAACATTTTTAAGGGCCAACTCAGTAACCTTGGCCTAGTCAAGAAGGCCTTGGATACGGGCCTTGGCCTGCTTGGTCTTTTGGGTTAGTTCTTTCTTACAGGCCTCGGCGTTAACTGTGAAGGAGTGACCCTGCTGGATGGCCTGTAAGAAAAGAAAACTGATTAATAAAAATTTGGCTAAGTGTTGAAAGACTTCAGAAGATAAGGTAAAAGACATACCAAAACGTAGTGCTGCATCATCAGGGCATAGTTTTCATACTCTGTTAGCTCAGCCATTCGGTTGATGTCGGCTGGCAAGAGAACGACAGTGGAGATAGTGGCGCCGACTTCAACATTGTCTAGCGCGCTGCCGCCAACTAGTAGAGGTCGGTCACCCACCATGAATGTCGGGGCCCAAGGGGAGTTGGATTTAAAGGTGCCGGGCTGATCTGTACCCTCAGACCTTGGCCTCTTCAAGGAGGGTGCCTCGGACGAACCAGCCTCGGCAGGCCTCTTTGGTGGGGATGACGTATGTCGCAAATCTGGCCAGTTGCGTGAACTTGCTCTTATATTCGGCCACTGTCATTGTTCCTTGCCTTAGATGTATGAATTCCGACGCCTTTTGTTCCCGCAGCGAATCTGGGAAGTATTTTTCATAGAATACATCCAACAATCTGGCCCAAGTCACAATATCTTCTTTTTCCATGGCAAGTAACCACCATTCTTGTGCATCGTCTTTGAAGGTGAACGTGGCGAAAGTCACCTTCTGTCTTTCTGTGCAAGGCAGCACGCGGAAAATTTTCTCCATATCTCTGACCCAAGCTTCTGCTACCAGTGGGTTTGTGCTGCCGGTAAATATGGTAGATTTCAAGTCTTGGAATTGTTTTATAGTCGTTGGCTCTTCTCGTTGTTTAGGCAATCCGCTGTTAATGTTGGTTTGTAGGGCTCGCAGAAAACTAGTAACTACTCTTTCCATGATTTGCTCCATTGGGTCAGCACCACTGACCGATGATCTGGTTCCATTTCCATCATTAGCCATCATTACAAGATGAAAAGGGTTAGTGGACTTCTTTTTGTTGTTGTTGTTGTTATTGTTTTTTTTTTTTTTGAGTCAATTATTATTGCAACAATATATCTATGATTCATAACAATCCCATAACAACATATATATCCAATACATACTTCATTTACATAATACTGATTTTACTTATATAAGGAAAAGATACCAGTACAACATACTTCGATAACGGTCAAGTGCTAGTGTCTAATCTTATTGATACAAAATTGGATTAGGCTAATCACTGTCAGGTCACAAAAGGATCTCTGGTCGGACATCTAAAAGGGGCCGTTAGGCCACCACCATGAGAACTGACTCCGGAAAATTGGCCCATGAAATAACCCTGCAAACTCATTCTGCATGAGAGACTCGAACTCTCACCCACTGTGCTCTATCCCAAAGCAACTCCATACCACCTGGACTATGTAGACAGGAACACCATGATTATAACCCCAAAACTCCCGTCCGGTAATTTGTACCGGTACCTCCAAGTATGATGCACTGTCAGTGAAGTCTACAGCTGAGGTATGGACAATATGCTGTGGAGGAGGTGTTGTAGTGCAGATGTGGCTGCTAGGATACGCGTGTCCCCTTCTCTCCGCAAAGCCTAGGGGTAGAGGTGCGACTAGAAAATGCGGCTGATCTAAGTTTGGAGCAAGGCCAACGACGCGGGTTGGTCCTATGTACCTCTCACGAGTGCTGCCTCGGCTAAGTCTCCAGAATAAGAAATCCTCATTAGAGTCGGCCTGCAAATGCACGGGTCGTCCCATGAGTCGGTGAAGTGCGGGGTGGGATTGCCTGACAAGACTCTCCGAATCACCCCAGCCCTCTAATAAGTTTGGAACAAGATGAGCTCCTGGGGGCTCGAACCAAAATAACTCTATAAGATTGGTCATTTCCTACAAACACAGGAAAACTTAGCCTAGACATTATAACATGGTTTACTTGTGTTAGACATACCACATAATATCAAATAATACAAGGTTAAATTTTTTTTGAAACATATATATATATTTTTTGCAATTCAGATAATGTGAATTTCAATTAGTATAAAAAAAATTAATGTGAATAAGTGTATAGGGAATTTCAAAAAACATATACAAATTTTTTTTTTTGAAATAATTTTCAATTCAAATAATGTGAAAATTATACGAAAAAATTCAAAAACTTAACACTATTTTTAAAAAAAAAAAAAAAAAAAAACCATTGCTCTGATACCACTTTTGTCACGACCCAAACCTGGTACCCAAAGACTTGGCATCGTAACAAGATAAACATAAAATAATTCAAATAATTTTGTAGTCGTAGCGCAAGCGGATAAATTAAATAAATTAAAATAAAATAATTGAGTACCAACTGTTTATTTAAAAGGAAACAAACATAGTCTTTTGAGTTTCATTGTATTACAAGAGTTTGATAATAAGAAGATAGAAATCTTAAAAAGAAATTAAAAAAAAAACAAAACAACACAGCGATTCATTTTCCATCTTGATCCCGCTAAACCTCGTCACCTGAAAGGGGTAACAGCTATAAGCATATAGCAAAGTGAGAAATATTATACTATGAGTATGGGGCACAAAATAGTCATGGATAATTATTTAAACTAAAACATTAACATAATTTGAGTTGAATACACAAATTAATTAAGTGTCAGAAACTGAAATAATTAACTATAACCACGGTATATAACAAAACAGAACAGGGGTCACTAAGTGACAATCAGTACAGGGGTCAATGGATCTATGACAACAGAGGACTACAAAGTGGTCAAACATGGGCCAATGGTTATTTAAGTCCTCCAAGGCATGGGACTCCCGTGGTGATACTTACAGAAAATAATTGTTTACTAGATCATTGTCAAATAATCTCTATAATTTAAACAAACATATCTAATGGGTTTTAATTTAAGCAAATAAAGTTCAGAAAAATAATTCACGTAATTGAAACATTAACTTAACCATAAAACATAAATTATATAAAATAAATTATGGTAACTTAAAATATTTGTAAAATATATTATGGTAACTCAAGACATATAAAAATATATTATAATAACACAAGATATAATAAAACTCACATTAAAATTAACCCTTAATCTTTTCTACTACAAACGCCCAACTATTATAAATCTGATCGGTTTACTTCCTTTAGAACTTCACGTTATAAACTTTAGTTTTTTGTTTTGCTTACACTAATGCTTACACTGACTTCACTATTTATAGGCCCTAATTCTTGCATGTCACTCAAGGTTGCAATGCCATCTACTGACACGTCTTCTCCACGTTTCCATTGTGGGCGATGCCACCTGTCTTATTTCATGAGTCATTAAAATTAGTTTGGTTTTATAAAATTCTTAAGGGTTATCTTTCCTTTGGTGATTTATAATGATTCTTAAAATTACATATAATTATAAGATAGGTTCACATCTGAAAGTCTCACTATCAAATTATAAAACATCACTCACTACTTACTAAAATATTTAACGTGTGGTGTCTCACAATTTATTTCCTTAACAATTAAATCGATTAATTCTCAATTTCCTAAATTATGCATTTATTATTATTATTATTATTATTATTATTATTTATTTATTTTTTTTGTAATATTAAAATTAAAAAAAAAAATTTCGGGTGTCACATATTGAGTAGTTATTCTATATGTCATGTACATACTTAAGTTACGTCTCAAAAGAATTGTTGGAGATGGAGAAAATAATACATAGACATATTATTTTAACAAAATTAGTAGTTGATCTATGCCATACACGTGTTATTTTAAAAAAAAAATATATTTGATGGTAAAATTTGTGTTATAAAAAAAATAATTTTTTAAAATAAAAATCAAGGTATTATTTTAATTATTTATTTTGGAAATATTAGCGTTATTGTTCTATAAAAGTATTATTTAAATACTTAAATATGTATATATATATATATATATTAATTTTAGTTAAACTATTCGTCTATTTTGATAATTTTAGCTCTATCATATTATAAAAGTGTAACTAGTAGGTAACTCGTGCGATATACGGGGATTTATTTTTAAAATAAAAAATTAATTTTGAGTATCAATATTTTATGTGTAAAAAAATTTAGCAATTGAAATTCAAATACAAACAAATTTCTTAATGATTGATGAAATTTTTTGTCATTATGTATGATCCTATATATAAGGCTCATAAAAATAATTTTTTTCAAGATTGCAAAATATATATATATATATATTCCCAACTTGAAATCAATCCTCATTTGTATTAATTAAATTTCTCAAAAATCATGAATTCTGTTCATATCAAAGTATTTTTTTTCTAAAAAATAAAAAAAAATTAGAAAATTCTGTAATATACAAATTATTATGGTTATTAATTGAAAAAACCTTTGCTAATTTCTTAAGTTTGTTTGTTATGTCTAAAGTCTACGTTATTTTTTAATATAAATGTTTTTCATATTCTTAAAAAAAAAAAAAATGATGCATTGGGTCTTTAATTATATATGGTTCAAATGGTGTTTAATTATGATTTATTATAATATTTTTATATGATAATATTTAAGTATTTTATTATATGAAAAGTACTTCAAGTGAGTGGACTCAAAGACATAATTTATGCTTATATTAGTGAGATTGTAAGAATTATTCACATTGATGTATACAAAATTGAAAATTCAAATCACAAACAGTGTTTTCAAATGGAATCAAGCACAAAATCTATATAACCTTAATAATTTCAGTTCTCAGAGAGATTCTGATTAATTATCTCATATATATATATATATAAGTAGCGTTTTACCTTTATTTAGGTGACATATTCTAAATTTAAATTTTTATTTAAAAATTATTCAAGAAACATCAATAGGTGCCTTAAATATACACAATCATTTTCGATGAATCATTATTCTTTAAAATAATACTCCACATTATTTATCATTTGACATTTGTCAATTTATCTTCTAAAAACTTAACAAAAAAGTATTGAGTTCTATTATTTTAATCAATAAATATCAAATTGGATGTTATATGTGTATGTAAATTACTTCTAGAAATATAATGTTTGACATAAAATCACAATGAAATTAACTTTAATCAATGTAATGATATTTTATATAATGATATGTGTTACAAAAAAAATAATGTTAATATTAATTTTAATTTAAAATAAAATTTAAATTTAAATTATTTATTTTAATAATTTTAGCATTCTATAAAAGTGTTACTTGAATACTTATATATAATAAATTTAGTTAAATTATTTGTTTATTTTGATCATTTTATAATTGTTGTGATATAAAAGTGCAATTATCATATAATGATTTTATACAATGTATATTAAATTATAAGATAATAAAATAAACTCATTTTGATATTAAAAATAATAATTAAATTAGAAATAGAATTAGTAATACAAAACTAAAAAGGATTCTAATTACTTATAAAAAGGGTAAATTACAAATATACCCCTAGGGTTTGATTAAAATAAGAATCGCCCCTTGTGGTTTTGAAAATTACATTCTATCTCCTGAGATTTCTAATTTCATAACAAATCGCCTTTTTTATTAATAAATCATCAAGTCAATTAACAGTTTTTAACGATGTTAAAAATATGTTTCAATTAATAATCTAAGTAATTTTATTATTATATAGAAGAGCAATTATGAATTTTATTTTTTTAATTAATTCTGTTAAATAAAAAATTGGGATAATTACATTTTACCTCCTTATGGTTTCACGCGTTTTCACATTATCTCCCTTATATTTTTAAATCTACTCATAAACTCCTTGTGGTTTTGACTAAAGTGCAAAAAGAACGGGATGTGACAAAATTATTGAAAAGATTAAAATACCCTTATTTTCTTCTTCAATTTTCTTATAAATGCCAATTTACTTTCATTTTTGTCACAGTTGAACTCTCTCTCTCTCTCTTAGAGATGGAATTTTATTTTTTTGCATTTGGGAGATGAGTTTTAGAAAAAAAAAATTTCAAAAATTGTTTGGTTTAAGTTTTTCTCAAAAAAATTTCAAAATCACTTTATCTCTCTTACACATCAATCAATCATTTTTTCTCTCTCCTCTCTCCTTCTCAATCACTTTTTCTCTCACACACATCTACTCAAATTCTCCCAAAATATCAAATCATCTCAAACTCCCAAAAAAACAACTCTCCCAAAATATACAACCAAACAAATTAAAAAAATTTCTAAACTCTCTCTCCCAATTTTTTTTTTTAAAAACAACTCTTCCAAAAACAAACCAAACAAGCCCCAAATCTTGGAACAAGAAGTCCATCACTCTGCTGATTAAAAACATATATAGAGAGAGAGTTTGTGTTGAATTTGGTTTGCATTGGAGTTTCCTCCACAGAAGATTGCACAAATGAAAATAATTCATTTTCTTCTATTTTATCCAAACACATCCGTTCAGAAAGATATTATGAAAAGTCCTACAATCCATTGTTTTTCTGTGTCTTTCTTCTTCTAATTAATTCAAATTTTAACCCACTTCCCTCTCTCTCTTTGTAATTTCTCTCTCTATAAACCTTCATGGGTTCTTTATACTTTCTTCACATTATTTGTCTTTCATCAATAAGCTTCAGATAGATTGTTCGTTTGTTTGTTCACTTTCTCTTTCTGGGTTTGTTCATTTCTTGCTCTATAAATGGCGAACACATCTGGGTTCTTCTCACCTACACTTGCGAGTCTGAGAAAGACGATTCCTCCATCAATTGGCATCTCTATGCTGAGCATATGGGGTTTCTTTGGTGATGATTATCTTATGTGCTCCAAGAATGAAACCAGATCCAAGCACAAACCAGATCAAATCTATTTACACCACCACCAACCTCTTCTACACCAGAAATGCATACAGTAAAAACTATGCAAAAAATGAAGATATGGTGACACTGACAAAAACAATATCAGATTACTCACTAAAGGGAGAAGTAGATCATGCAAGAAAGGTGTTTGATCAAATGGGTCATAAAGGCTCTGTTTCTTGGAATGTTATGATCAAAGGTTACATTGAAAACAATAGGATTGGGGATGCAAGGGAACTGTTTGATGAAATGCCTAAGAAAAGTCCTTTCTCTTGGAGTTCAATGATCATGGGTTACAGCAAAGAAAGAAAGACACACATTGCACTGAAACTCTTTATAGTGATGCCATGGAAAAACGTCGTCAGTTGGACTGCTATAGTTACCGCAATAGAAGATGCATGGCGCTTGTTTAAGGAAATCCCTAAGCCGAATTCGATTTCATGGTCTACGATTATATCAGGTTTTCAGCAAAATAGGTTGGCTGTCAAAAGCTTGGATGTGTTTAAAGAAATGTTTTAAGCCCAGTGGGTCTATGTCACCGGCGAGTCTGTATGAAGTTTGAAGGTGGAGATGGGGTTCCGGTGGTACTACAGCGTTTGGTTTTTCCGGTGCTGTTTTTACAGCATTTCTTAGGCATATATATATCAGTAATACTAGAGATCATGAAAAATATATCATGAATACTATCATGAAAGATTCTCAACCTTTGAATTACCCATACAATAAAACATTACATACTAATCAAGACTAATCAAGGGATGAAAAATCTTCATGATGTATTTCATGATATATTTTTCATGACTCCTAACATTACTCTATATATATATATAAAGAAAGTGGAACGATAAATTGGTCCAAATTTGGTGCTAAAATTATTAATTTCAATGCAGACACGCTTGTTTGGCGCGTTTGCCCCACGCATTGTTAACTTTAGCAAATTCCGTCACTTTTGCATTTTAGTTACAAAAATGCTTTAGACCACTAATTAGTGGTTGCTCTAATGATGTGGCAGTGGGTCCCACCCACTGCCACATGTGTTTTGTGTCTTGTTTGTTTGTTTGTTTGTTTTTTTTTTTTTTCAATTGCCACCTCACTAGTGGTGAGATTAGTGATGACAATTTAGTGGTTTATAGCATTGCTCTTTTAGTTAAAGTCATAGGGAGTTCAGGAGGACATTTATGAACGTCAATGAGGTAATGTGAAAATGCGTGAAATCACATAAATGTAAAATGTGATTATTCTTAAAAATTTCTAATAAGTAAGTATTTATAATTTTTTAAATTACAGGGACCAATTTACATTTTAAGAAAATTTCAGGAGGTGTATCTATAAATAGAATTACACAAAATTTATTTTAAAGACTAATTATAAATATATTGTGATTGGATTAAAAAGAAAATACATAAATTAATTATGTGGAGTATTGATTTTTTCTTTAATATTCTTTTTGAATTATTCATATAAATTGTATATAGATATATAAAATTTAAATTAAATAAAAATGTTTTGTAATAAATAATTTCATGTTAAATAAAAAATTAAATATAAATTAATATTAAGATATCAACAAGATAGACAAAAAATATAAAATATAAAAAAATTAATTTAATTTATGCGATGGACATAATTAAGCACATTTTGTCTTATTTATTTATTTGTGTATCAAAATAATTTTTTTCAAATATCATAATAATTAATTTAAAATATAAACTATATAAAAACATATGAAAAATAATTATTTCTCAAAAGAGTCTATATAAAATTGATTATTATAATTGAAATTGAATTTGTGTAGAAATTTATATGTAAATGAAAAAAGCATGTTGATGTGACTTTTTTAGAAAAAAAAAAAAAGAGTAAGTCTTTAGAATGTACCGTCTAAGCAAAAGAAAAACACTACTTTCAATAATATAAATATGATTATCAAATAATAATTTTGTATGATATATATTAAATTATAAGATAGTAAAACAAATACTCATTTTGATATTAAAAATAAGGAGAATTTTTTTTAAGGTCCCTGATATTAAGATTTTTATAGTATAAATGACACTTAATATTTTCATAATGTCTAAAGTCTCTCAAATAGATCCAGAGAAAATTCAATTCAGAGAATTTCTCTGGTCCAAACCAGAGAAATTCAATCAAAATCATAGAAAATTCAACCTAAATCAGAGACATCAAAACACAAGTCAGAGCACGTAAAACTCAAAATTTCAGTTTCCTATGTTTTCCTCAGCTTTCCAGGCAACCAAAGAGATGATATACACAAGGAAAAAGGTATTTTATTGAGTTTGATACACATATAAAGATTTAATTTTGCAATTAAATTCAGGCACTCACAATTTCCTCTTACTTTTTTACCTTCTTGCTCTTCTTCTCTTTCCTACTTTTACTCTTGCTTTTCAAATCTGTCACCACAACTTCATCTTCTTGCAATGGCAACAAAGAATGATCGACCTTCGATTCTGAGTCGTTCCGTTGGCTGGAGCTACAAGCTCGTAGCATTGCTTTCTCGACAATTTTCAAGGTTAGATCTTCGTTGGCTTCTTCATCATTGCTACTACTGTTTAATACGATACTAAGAGAGGAGAAAGGAGCAGAAGGAGAGAGGAATGTGCACAAAGAGAGAGGGTTTGGTTTGGATAGAATGAAGATCGAAGATAGAGAGTTAAATTTCTTTGATCTAATATATGGGTGTGGGTTTAGGGATCTTAGACATCAAAAAATAATATTGTGGATCTCTTTCATTACTAAAAATGGAAGAGAAATTTTAGACTAATTTTTCCTAAAAATAATAGTTAAATTAGAAGAAGAATTAGTAACATTAAATTAAAAGTAATTCTAATTATTTAATTTTTTTTATATTCATTTGAAAAATAAAAATATGTAGAAATAGAAACTATATAAAATTTATTGAAAAAACTAAATATAAAGATTGTAAAATAAATACTCTTAATTAAATTAAAATATCAACTATATCCAATAAATTCAACAACGGCAAACCAAGAAATAATCTTATAATAACATCTAAACACAAAAATAAATAAATAAATGAAAACATCCAAATGATAGATACATTTCAGTGTACGAAGTGATTAATCATCTGTAATATAATATCAAAATGTAGAAGAACTAAAAAGTAACTCAAGTAATAAATCTAAGATTCTTCAAAAATATATGGAAAAGAAATATTTCTCTAATAAAGTTCATAGGGGTTATTTGGGATGTGCTATATAAGTGCACTTTTTGACTTTTTGTGCTACTTTTTGGCTAAAAAAGTAGAGGAAAAAAAAATATATTTGGGATAACTTTTTGACTTTTTACGAAAAGATGTGTAATAAAATATTATAATAAAATCAAAATGACCATTCTATACTTGTTGACTTTTTGACTTTCAGATAGTTGAATTCAAAGGGCAAAATAATAATTTTGCCATCTAGACTTCCACCACAAGCTTCTCCCAAATAGTATGGTCTTTTTGACTTTTTAGCTTTTGTAGGTTAGTATAATTTAAATTGGGTTTGGGTTTGTGTAGACCTCTCTCTCTCTCTCTCTCTCTCTCTCTCTCTCTTTCTCTCTCTCTCTCTCTCTATATATATATATATATTGTCACGACCAAAAATGAAAAATGCATATTGATGTGTCTTTTTTTTTTTTAAAAAAAAAAAGTAAACCTTAGAATGTCCTACCTAAGAAACAGAAAAATATTACCTACACATATTGTCACGATTAAAACTCGCCCCTATAGGTTTAGCATTGTAACCGGTCAGTGATCTTGGGATTATCGAAGACCTCTGAACAGATTAAACAAAATTAAGGGGTTGGCGGAAGTAAATATCAAATACAATGTCCATAGAGTTGTGTAGACATATATGTGATAGAAAATTTAAAACTTATATATATATATGTGACGTCATATTTACGTTAGTCATAAGTCACCAATACAGATACAATCAAAGGGACTTAGCCCTAAATATAGAGTGTATAAAACTATTCAGACTTAAACAAAAGAAAACAAAGGTTTTGAACATAGTTCGCAAAACTTGACCACTTTAAAAATGGGAACCTCCTTAGGAGGCACAGTGGTTAGCTGACAGAACAGATCTCCAGGAGGTTCATCCTAACTGTCCTGGAGATCTTAACAGACAGAAAATGATGGATCAATCAATCAAATGAACATGACAGTTGAGTTGGAGATGGTTATGGCTGAACTTCAGGTTGAAGTTGTCTACGTGTAAAAACCCTAAACTATGATTAGCCACTAAACCATGATTAAGAATACTTAATGAGTAATTAAGATGAAACTCTGAATTAATTGCATGTGTGATGCATTAATTGTGTTTATATCTGTCTGTCGTAGGCATATCTATTTGTGTTTCTATTTTGTTCTGCGAATTGAAAGCCTTATCGGCATCTAATTACAAAATTGACTTGGTATATGTGTTGTTTAAAATTTTTGGGAATTTATAGTAGGTCCAATTTAAATTCGATTCGGAACCAAATAATTAGAATTAAATGATATCACTTAATTAGCCTCAAGCCAAGCTTAATTAGATATCACTAATCAAGCCTATATAAGGCACAATGTGGATTTACACCTTTAGTTACACCTTCATTTCCTCATCCTTGAGTTCAAACGTGGGAGAGAGAAAGAGAGAGAGAGAGAGAATAAGGAAAATTGAATTCAAGCACAAGGATTGTAGAAAGTAGAAGACTTTGAAGCTTTTAGCTTGGAGACTCAAACAATTAACCATCTAGAGCACAATTGAGAAGCTAAGGTAAGAATTCAAGTGTTTGGTCTTGTTCTTGAGTTGATGAATTCATGAATTCAAGAGAATTGAGTGGTTTATTATGAGAAGTGAGCTTAAATGAAAGAACATAGATCATACCATGCATGCATGTCCATTTGAGCACAATTTGAGTTTGATTTCAAAGAATTCTGTCATGCATGTGTCCATCTTACCTTTATTTTGAGAATTCATCTTGATGAATACCATTTCATATCAATTGATCATGTTTGGAAGCTTTGAAGTCAAGATACAACATGCATGCTATGTTTTCAAAGAGTTGAGTTTTGTTTTGCACAATTGGCAAGCTTTTGGGACTTGATTTTGTGAAATGATTTAGAATTCCCAATGTTTTCCAAGTTCATATATGATTCCTCATATGTTTGGCCCAAAATGATAAGTTTTAGAGTATTTGATTTGAGTTTGGAAGCTTGGAGGTGAATTTGGAAATTCCAGAATTCGACCTCTTCGCTCGAGCAGCCACTTTTTTTTTTTGCATCTACGCTTGAGCCACCAAAAGTTGGCTGAAGCGTAAAATGCATGCTTGCAGAAGTTCGCATGCTTTGTAGACCACTTGACCGACAAGAGTTGCGCTCGAGCGAGAACCTGAGTCTCACGCTCGAGTGACCGTCGAGCGTGAAAATCACACAACCAGTACTTTTGTAGAAGTTTACAGGCCACGCCAGTGATAGAAGTTGCACTCGAGTGACCACTCATATTTTGCATGCTCGCTCGAGCGAATGAAGTTGCGCTCGAGCAAAACCCCTGTTTTCAGCAATTTTTGTTAAGTGTTTCCAAGTACATTTTAACATCTTCATTGCATCCTAGGCATTCCCAGGCCAAGATTAAGACATAATAATGAGGACAAGAGGTAAAAACAAACCAAGATAAGAAAGGATTAAGTTAATGATTTTGGGTGTGTAATTCAATACGCATCCGTTCATTGTTTGTGTAGGTCACGCACCGTGAACTGTTGATCCATTGGCTGCTATCAAAGTTGTCTGTGTAATAATCTATGAGTAATAACGTAGTAAAGCTATGTTCAACTTATTTATTTTTTGTATATGGAATAAGACCTGTTTTATGAAATGCTATGTTTTGCACAATGAATGATTGTCTTGTTTCTGACAAGTACTCGTGGCAATAATTCCGTGGTTCAAGTATGTTATCTATTCCCAGTATTGGAGGTTCCTTCATGGAACTGACAAGTTATTCGTTCCCAGTACTGGAGGTTCCTTTATAGAACTGACAAGTTATCCATTCCCAGTACTAGAGGTTCCTTTATGAAACTGACAAGTTATTCGTTCCCAGTACTGGAGGTTCCTTCATGGAACTGACAAGTTATCCGTTCCCAATACCAGAGGTTCTTTTATGGAACTGACAAGTATGATCCATAATGCTTTGTATATGATCTGTTAGCACTATTGAATGTATCAAGTTTACACAAGTATCATGAAGAATGTGAATGTGAATATGTATTTGATCTGATTTATGTTATGCTTTGAACAAAAATATTAATACGAATCTGTTTTTCGAATCTGATGGGGGATATCATTCATTTAAACTCCTTTACTCTGTTATTATTCACTGGGCTTTCGCTTACTATTTATATTATGTATGTAAGTGAGCAAGCGCGTGACCAAGCCTCAGCTGCTGCCTGGAGAGGTTAGAGTCAGCCAGCCAGCCACCGTGCCTCCTGGAGAGGTTCCCTTTTGAGATGTCAAGTTTTGTAACTTTGCTGTAGATGTTTTTGTTTTGTTTTACTTATCTGTACATTGGACTAAGTCCCCTTTTGGCTTTATCTGTGTAAATGGGTGACGTAAGACTAATGTATTTATGACGTCACATGGATATATAAGTTTGTTTAAAATTTTTTTGTCTCATATACGTCAACACAGCTCTATAGACAATGTATATTTCTGTTTTTGCTTCGCAGCCCCTTATTATATGATATTATGGTCAGAGGCCTTTGGTAATCCCTAGATTACTGGCCGGTTACAACACTGAATCTATAGAGGTGGGTTTGGGTTGTGACATTACGTATCCCAACGAAGGGAATCAAGCCTTATGTAGTTCGGTTAGGGTTCGCTAGTGTATTAACTCTCTCCTTTTGCGCTCTAACTTTTACCAAAGCCGCCATTTCGGGTTTTCAACCTTGTGAGCTCTATTTTTCTTTATTTCTAATTTTTCATGCTCTAACTTTTGCCTAGGTCTCTCTTTCGGGTTTCGGCCTAACGAGCCTTTCAGGGATAGTATGTCTTCAATTGTCCATATTGATTAGCTGTGAGAACTCCAAGCCATCTAGATCCACAAGAATAATCGCTCCTCCCGACCAGATAGATTTGATGATGTAAGGACATGTCCAATTGGGTCTAAACTTGCCCCTAGGGTCGTGGATGGAAGCTCAGTTGTTTTTTTAGGACCATATCCCCTTCTTTGAGGTTCTTGGATTTGACCTTCTTGTTAAAAGCCCTACCAATTCCGCGTTGATACCCTTGGATGTGATATAACGCCTTTAACCTCCTCTTGTCAAACAACATCAATTCTTTGAATCTGCTCTGCTGCCAATCCGCTTATGTTATCTAACACTCAGCCATAATTCGCAGTGATGGTACTTCAATATCTATCGGCAAAACAGCTTCCATCCCATATACTAAAGAGTAGGGGGTCACTCCTGTGGATATTCGAATTGACGTTCTATAACCCCAGAGTGTAAAAGGTAGTTTATCTAGCCAATCCTTATAAGTCTCAATTATCTTCCGTAGGATATTCTTAACATTCTTCTTTGCAGTTTTAAAGGCTCCGTTGGTCTGTGGTCTATATATTGATGACTTGTGAAAAGCCACGTTGTGTTTCTCAAGCAAATCCACCACCTCCTTCTTAAAGTGTGAGCCATTGTCTGAGATGATCTCATTTGGCACCCCATACCTGCAGATGATGTTATTCTTGATAAACTTGGCCACATGTGACGCCTTCAATACAGAGTAAGATTGGGCTTCCACCCACTTAGTAAAATAGTCGATCGCCACCAAGATGAATTCATGCCCATTTGAACCTTTTGGCAAGACTACCCGATGACATCAATTCCCCAGACTGAGAAAGGCCATGGTGAAGTCATGTTATAAAACTTTGATGGCGGTATGGTCGCATGGATTTGACGTTTGTGACATCACCGCACAAAACTACAATCCTTCTTCATAATTGACTAATAATAGCTTTCTTTGAAGATCTTCCTAGCTAGCATCACACCATTCATGTGTGCTCCACACTCTCCCCCATGAATGGCCTCCATGAGATGCTTCGATTCCTCTTCTTCAACGTAGAGCTTGTGCATTCCCAAATGACCCCTTTTATACAACTTATTTCTGCAGATGATGAACTAGACAGCTAAACGCCGTATTCCCGTTTATCTTTGGCATTTGCCCCTGGTGGATACGTATCATTCTATAGGAAATTCCAAATGTTGTAATACCAGGGGCTTTTGTCTTGAACCTCATCTATTGCGGCAATGGTCTTATAAGTAGGAGTATATTTCTGTTCAATGATAATTGGACGTATCTTCACTCCAAGTGGGATGTCTACCATGGAAGATAGAGTTGCTAATGCATCATTGAACCGGTTGTTCTCTCTCAACAGATGTGTGAACGTCAATTTTTCAAACCTCAAAATTAGAATATCCAAGGTCTGATGATAAATCTTCATGTTCTCTTCCTTGGCCTTCCAGTCTCTATTGGCTTGAGAGACAACCAAGTTCGAGTCTCCGATGACGTCTAACCTTATTGTCCCTAGTTCTAGGGCAGCTTCCAAACCAACGATACACGCCTCGTATTCTGCTTCATTGTTGGACACTTTGAACTAGAGTTTGAAGGCTAGAGGTATATGGCAATCATCAGGTTCTATCAGCAATACATTTATCCCATAACCATATTGATTGGTGGCTCCGTTAAAGTACATTGTCCATGTTTCCTCTTTTATCTGTAGAATGTCTTCATTTGGGAATAGATACTTTACCACTTCATCTCCTTCTACTGGATGGTTTGCCAGAAATTCCGTTACCACTATCTCTTTGAATGATTTACGCGTAACATATTTAAGGTCAAACTTGGAGAAAAAAAGCAAACGAGCTAGCCTACCTGTAAGTGTCAGTTTCTCAAAGAGATATTTGATGGGATCTAATCTCAAAGCCAGAATTATAGAGTGAGCTAACAAGTAGTGCCTCAACTTCCTGGTAGCACATACCAAAGCTAAGCAGGCTTTCTCTAAGGGAGTGTAAGGGGTCTTATAATCCAGCATCTTCTTGCTCAAATAGTAGATGGCCTTCTCCACTTTAGATTCTGATTCTTGAGCTAGCATGTACCCTATGGTTGTCTCTGTCATTGACAGGTACAAGATTAGTGGCTTCCCCAGTTCTGGTGGTGATAGTATAGGTGGATTCTACAAGTACTGCTTGACTTGTTCGAAGGTGAACTGACATCGATCATCTTATTGAAACTTTTTCTCTTTCTTCAAGAGATCAAACAGTGGTTCACAAGTCAAGGTTAATTTTGAGATATACCGTCTTATGAATTGCACTTTACCCAGAAAGTCGGGTACCTCCTTTTCAATCCTTGGTGGTGGCATTTCTAGGATGGCCTTAATTTTGGACGGATCTACTTGAATTTCCCTCTGTGTAATTAGAAATCCCAGCATTTTTCCTGCAGTTATCCCAAAGGTGCATTTTTGTGGATTCAACCTTAGTCTATACTCCCTGATCCGTTCAAAGAATTTTTCCAGTGCAGTGTAGTGGCCTTCTTACTCCTTGGACTTAACAGTCATGTTGTCCACATACACCTCAACTTCTTTATGGATCATGTTGTGCAAGATCATGATTGCGACCCTCTGATAAGTGGCCCTGGCGTTCTTTAACCCAAAAGGCATAACTCTCTAGCAGTGGGTACCCCACGACGTAGTGAAAGTTGTCTTTTCTCTGTCCTTCGGCACCATCAGAATCTGATTGTATCCGGAAAACCCATCCATGAACAAAAGCAAGGCATGGCCAGCAGTGAAATCTACCAACTCGTCGATGTACAACAGTAGGAAGTCGTCTTTCAGACTAGCTCTGTTCAGATCCCAGAAGTCAACGCAAACCTTGATTCTGTCATCCTTCTTTAGAATATGAACAATATTAGTCAGTAAAGTCGGGTACTCAAATACCATCAAGAAACCTGCATCAATCTGTTTGGTGACCTTTTCCTTGATCTTTAACGCCCAGTCTGGATGGACTTTGCGGAGTTTCTATTTAACTAGTTGGGCCTCAGGGTCAAGAGGGATCCGGTGCTGTACAATCTCAGGATCGATTCTAGGCATGTCTCCGTAGGATCACGCGAAAATATCTTTGAAATCTTTTAATAAAGCGATTAAACGCTCGTGTTCCTCCGAAGATAACGTGGACCCAATTTGAACCAAGCGGGGATCCTCCTCGGTACCCACGTTAATTGCCATGATTTCATCTGTACAGGGCTTAACATGCTTTTCCTCTTCTCGGTTAACCAAAATTTTCGAAGCTCGAGAAATTTCTTCCTCTTTATTTAAGTCAAAATTTTGAAAATCAAGATCAGTGCAACAAACTAAAGGCACAAAGAAGTAAGTGAAATATACTGCATTCCTATTAGAAAAGTCCGAGTCCTCTGTTACACTTGAGTCAAAAGAGAAACTAAAAGAAGACCTCAATAGGACTTTGGTATCCGGGTTACCACTCCCAGAATTACCAGACTCAGACTCCCTAGAAGAACTCAAATTTGATCTTGACTCAACAGACTCAGTAGAATCAGATTCGGACTCATTATCTAGTTTAGAACTGCCAATGGTACCTTTCTCAAACTGCTAGACTAGGCGTGGAGCCTCGGCTACATCCACGATGAAACTGGAGTAATCTGCTGCTGGTTTATCCCTGATCATAGTGATAGTAACACTATCCCCCAAGTTAACGGGCTCAGCCCTGGCATCTGAATCCATTAATAGGTTAACTAGTGCTATCCCTAACAGCTCCTCTTCATTCGAGTTGGCGTGTTTGCTTTGCCCTGTACCAACTCTTAGGTCAATCTGCTTATATTCTTCTTCATCGTCCGACAACTGGTGATCAAAGAATATCTCAAATATCGGGTACCTCATCTTGGTTTCCCGTTCGATCCATGGTTTTGGAAATCCACAGAAAGGGAAATCTTTCCCTTGGCGGACAAAGCGTCCGTTCAAGGTTCCCTATATTGGCTTGTGGACCAATTCATACTGCCTTTCTGGCCCTTTTTACTTTAACTCTTTCTCTCAATTCATCTCCCTTTCTCTTCTAGTCTTCTATAGTTGGCTTGTATCCCAGCCCAAAAGCATGGGGGTTGTGACTTATCTCTCTAGCAACAGTATTTCCTTGCTTGCCACTCCTGCCCAATCTCGATTCGGGAATGTGTCTTTGCTTATTCATCATATAGATGGACTGGGTGCTCATATAGTTCTCGTCATCCTTTGCCATGATAGATTGGACCAACCGGGCCTCTGCCAAGGAAAAGCCGGAGAGAAACACATCCTCTTCTCCGTGGAATATTTCTAACAAAGGCGTGGTAGTTCCCTGGGGAGGGTAGATCGAAGAATTGCCGTAAACAGTAGCAATCCCACCCTTGAATGGATATTTCACCAGTTGGTGAACCGTTGATGAAACTGCTCTCATTTGGTGCAACCAGGGCCTTCCCAAGAGCAAATTAAGGGTTGCCGGTATGTTCATAACATGGAATTCAACCTCATGCTTGGGCGAGACAATCAGTATTTGGCTCTTAAAAGTCCCCATGACATCTTGGTTGGTATCATAGGCTCGAACAGCTTGAGTTGTAGGTATGAAGTCAGCTGACTTCAAACCTATGGCGTAAGCGGTGCTTGTCCGACACACGTTAATTTCCAAACCGATGTCCACTAGCACCACTGGAATCCATTTCTTCCAGCTGTTCAACGTCACATACAGGGGTCGGTTATGATTAGCACCCTCAGGTGGCAACTTTCTGTCCGTAAAAGACAACACTAGAGTAACATCCCCAGATGTGACCAATGACACCAGTTGGTTAGTAGTGGTGTTGATAGGTAGCATAGTTCTGTT
This sequence comes from Camellia lanceoleosa, assembly GCA_025200525.1. Taxonomy (NCBI): domain Eukaryota; kingdom Viridiplantae; phylum Streptophyta; class Magnoliopsida; order Ericales; family Theaceae; genus Camellia; species Camellia lanceoleosa. Next base: position 3,771,522 of record CM045762.1, on the reverse strand, counting down.
AAATGCCTCTAGCAACGCTTGCCTGTGCTCTTGGGAAGCCATTAGCAGCCCCCAAATCGATATATCTGCATGGATCTTTTTAAGTTGCTTTAAGACCAGGTCTTCCTCTATGTCTTCCTCTTTTGATTTCTCAGCCTCTTTCTCGGAGGATTTTGGCTGATCTAGAGCTAGGGGTTTGAAATATCGATCACTTCGGGTCATGTGGTTAACTTCATCTACATACCATGTATCGTCAGGGGTATCAATTTTCCACCATTTTTCAGTATATGCATAGCTCAAATCACTGTCTTCCCACCACTCCCCTGCAGTCATTGCTAGGCCATTATCAGGCTCCACTCGTGGCATATTCACATTACTCCTTTCGTCGGCACACCACTCCTCTTCTGTGACTGATTTAGTTTATGTATTTTGGTACTGCCTGAGCTTCCTTAGCTTCCTTTGCCTGTCACTGGGTTCCTATTCAGGCTTTCCCAAGGTTTGAACATCGTATGTTGTTGATTTGGCCTCTTCTTTTCTCTTTCCTTTCCCCTGCTCTTGGGCTATCTTTCTCTAAATCTCCTCTATTCATTCTCGTTGGAAATGCTCTAACTCTTGTTCCTTCTCGGTCATAGGCATGGCCTCAACTTTGGGTATGGCCTCAGCCTTGCTATTGTCACCAACTTCCTCTCTTTTCAAATATCTCTTCATCTGCTCCTCCGTATCTGATTCTTCTTCACTCAACCACCCGTTGCTGGATTCGGGCTGGCTTGGATCCCACCACCCAATCTCGCTGCCCACATCATTTTCTTCGAAAAAGTAAAGGTTCTCCAGATCTTCCTCTAGGTCCGCCAGGTCTTCTTCTAATTCTGCCAAGTCATTAAGGCCTTGTTCAGGCCAATCATTCAGATTTTGCCCTAACTTATCTTCCCTAATGGCGTTGATGCTGAGGGAATCTGGTAGTATGATTACAAGCTTTGGCTGGTCAGTAGCCACAATCTACTAGCTAGGGTCATATTCTTCTGGGAGTGAGGCCTCTTTTTCTATAACTTGGATGTCAGACAACCCCTTCTCTAGTGCATTTTTCTTCTTTTCCGCCTTCACCACCATAGGTCCTAATTGGGTTTTTGGTGTTATATCCATTATGCACATATCCGTGCTTTCCGGAATAACCACCTTAGGCTTGGGTAGATGGGATGGGGTGATATGTGCGCTGAGATTAAAGGTGGGTGATAGTTATGTATAAGGTTGATGTTTTTGGGTGGGGGGACTTAATTATGGGTGGGAACTGGGTTGGTGGTCACATTCAGTTTGGAGGGTGGGGTAATGATTTTATTGTCGATGAGATCCTAGATCTCATGACATAGGTGATAGCAACGATCGGTAGGGTGACTGTGCTGTTGATGAAAAATGTAGTACTATGAGGGATCATGTCTAGATGGGAGTAGGTCAGGGAGAAGTCGAGGGTCGAGAGGCTTGAGGTGCCCCTTTTCTATTAGCAGTTTGAGGACGCGAGCTAGGCTCATGTGAAAGGGGGTAAAGGTTCTTTGGTTTCGGTTTGGACCAGTGGGTTGTGAGGTTACGCCGGTGAAGGGATTGGCCATCTTAACCACTGTGGCGACGATGCTGATCTCGGTAGGCAGAGGAGTAATGCTAATGCTAGCATTGGTATTTTTGGTAAACAGCCTTTTTGCCGATTCACTAGTTCTTTGAATGATGTCTTTTTTAAATGCACTTTCAATTTGAACCCCCAACTCATGCAAAGAAGCAAATATAGATAGGGGCGCTACTATCATTCTTTGTAACATATTCGACTTGAGATTCTGAACTACCAACGGGACTTGTTCCCTTTCCAAGGGCCTGTTTGTCATTCTTGCTGCTTTTGCTCTCTATCTTGCAACAAAGTCAATGAAGAGTTCCTTAGGATTCTGAATGGTTGCTTCTAACTCGCTGATTGTTACCTCTATCTGAGTATTATATGAGTATTGATTAACAAACCCTCATATAGTTCTTTCTAATTCCGCTTAGTAGAATCCTCCAGTTTGGCGTATCAGATAGTTGCCAAGTCCGATAGAGTTCTTCTGAACAATGACAGTTTCTGAGCCCGAGTAAGGCCATTGGTCTCAGAACATCCGAAAACAAATGAACATGTACAATAGGATCTCCACTCCCATTAAAACATCCGAAAACAAATGAACATGTACAATAGGATCTCCATTCCCATCAAATCAATCGATGTGAGGCATCTTGAACTTTTCTGGAAATCTGACCGAGGCCTCAGTATAACCATTTTCAATATCCGGGATGGAATTGAATCCTTGAGATTTCTTGAGCGCCTTCTCTAGCCCGGCGATTTTGATCAAAGTCAGATCAATGTTGTTGATATCGAAGGAAATGAGTCCCCCGTAGGGTTGTGCTAGAGGCCTGAAAGTAGGAGCTTATGCCAATATCTCTTGAGGATCCGAGATTTGTGGATTTTTAATTGGTGGAGGTAATTTAGGATTGGGTTGGGCAGCCGAGACTGGGTGTACAGTAGATACCGATGCCCCAGATAAGTGTCGTATTTCATCATAGCAGCAACCTCTTCTGAACTTTGCGTCATAACAGGTCTTGGAAAGGTAGCTATTGGTGAGCTGAGTGGGTGAGAACGGATTGGTGACTGCTAAGTGATATGCGCTAGTGAAGACTGATTGGTTCTTTTTCTCTGAACAACTGATGGGAAAGAGACTAACGCTGGCTGACCGTCAACTAGATCTCAGATTTTGTAAATTCTGCCAGAGCGAGCCCACAAAACTTAGGGGATATCAGGTCTTTTTGAAGCTATGATTGCAAACTACCTAGCGAAATAAAAGAAAAAAAATGACAATAAAAAATCGGATAGCACTTCGGCCCAATTGGTAACAGATATAATCACAATTGAAAGACTATATTTCCCACTGAACTCTGCCCCCAAAAACTGATATCAACTTTGTACCACTGATACGGTGCATTCTTGTACAGTTTCACTGTAAAGCACATACCATGTAAAGAAAGCTAAAACACCCCTATGAGAGGGGTAGGGTTTCCCCGTCCTAGATTTTGACATGATCTAGGGTTCACTACTTCAAGCAAGTACTTTCACAAAATCCTGCATATGGGTGAGCATCTTGTCCTATGTTGAAATAGCCACTATGGCTTTACTATATGCAGCTAGGTTGAATGGTCAAAAGGGGTACCTTGGCAAGATTACCTAATATATCTCTCAGACCTAACACCGAGAAGTAAAAGGAGGATCAAACGGCATAGTGACAATCTAGATCCAAGGGTTGTGTTTCCAACATGGCAGAGCCTATGATCGGCCAGCCTTTTGGCAAGTTTTTTAGGCAAGCCTCTGCCAAGCCGTCTAGAAATAGCAGATGGAAAACACAGTGACTTAAAAGCACCAATGCACATGCAATGCAAAGAACATATATATGTAGATAAAATTTCACATCATGAAGTTCAAGTCAAGTTCTTTAATGTCCCCAGCAGAGTTGCCAGAAACTACAGCTTGCTTTTCGTGCTCTTCGGAGGGGTTTAGTCTCCTCGGATACGATAGCCCTATAGTTCGGACTCTCATGGTTCTGAATCTGGTTTCACAAGTGCAATGTGAAACAGAAAGAACACAAATGAGTCCAAATTCGGCAAATCTTAGAAAAACCCATTAATCATCAAAGATGCCAGAAATGGACTGCATTGCCAGATTTCAGAGTCGCCGCCTAAATATTTTTGAAAAATTTTGGAAACTCGTGACTCATGCCAAAGGCCACTTGTCCGTCATCACCAAAGTGTCTCGGCTCGGGAACTTAGGTATGAGAGGTGAAGGTCATGAATTAAGCACCTCACTCACCCGATCAAAGATCGGCCTTTACTAATTATGATATGATTTTCATGTACATTATATGCTCTCGTTCTAATTATTATGCTATCTTTATTATGTGATGCACACAAGTATAGACTAATTCACCCAATTTAGAATGCTTTGATTTCATGTTTGTTTTGAAAGATGTTTTGAATGTGACACTTGAAAAAGTGAGCTCACATGTGCATTAATCAAAATCATCCAACTTAAGCGAACTAGACTCACTTTGCCTCATAGTGTTATGCTTGATATGGCAACACAAACATTCATGCAATATGCTAAAGCAATAAGTGCTCGTCTAATACTTTGAGGTGAGCCAAAGAAGATAAAATAATTAGAAAAACGCATGTTCCTAAATATGCAACATGACTAATGCGACACATGCAAAATGTAACTAATAAGTTCGGTTTATTTAGCATGGCATATGTCTCAACTCAAAACATACGATAGCACACGTATTCAATTTAAGTAGGAAATAATAACGAGGTTAGAATGATGAACAGAACCTAATGCATGCAAAAATGGATACAAGTCATGGTAATGACATGACAATGTAAAACATGATGCTACCATTATAAGCGGATAAATGAAAAGGAGAAAAAAATAGGGGTTGGAAGATATACACAAATTATTACATATTTTCCATCGCGCAGGAGGGTACGAATAAATGTCCTACTTAGCTAATTATTACAATATTGATTCCATTAACTATTAACTAGCTATTACAACACCAAATGAAATAAACAATTAACTAATTATTACAACTTAAATAATTCTAAGCAATGAATTATAACACACTACTATTAAGTATAGCACATCACTATTAAAGTACTAAATTAATGGGGTGGGGGACAAGGAGTTGCTTGCATATGAACAAAAACATCCTCCCAGAAACTCTCTATTTCGCTACCAGAACTGTTTTGTTCGCAGTCAGAAAATTAATCTATTTTCACCTCCAGCTTCTGCTCTGTTCTACCATAGAAATGGCACTGCTGGTCTAAAAAGTCGTGGTCGGCCGGCCTTGAAAAGTGGTCATCTGGATGGTAGGGTGGCCGGCCGGCTACTATTTTCTAGTACTGCCCTGCTGTAACAAAATGGAAACAAAGCAAAAACCGAGTATTTCCAAGGGATGTTTATCCTCTTCGCCTCTCCTTATCATGAAACAAATTAAGGGAGTGGTAGAATCGGTCCACAAATCATCAATGATCGCAATGTTTGCATGATGATTCATGAATCCATGGAACAAAGGCTCAATTAATGCAAATTAAAGACAACAAAACCTCCTCCTTATCACGGAGTTACCTCAAGGGAAGTGGTAGACATCGCCTTTCGAATCATTGACATCACTAAAGAGTATGTAATGACTCGAGATGCAATAGGTTCAATTAACATCTGATTGAGCCTAACTTGATTTTATTATCTTCTTTACCACTTTTAGTCCAATTTTATTAGCCCTTTTTATTACCTTTCCTTTCTTTAATCATTTTTGGTCCAAAATTGATAATTAAGTCCACTTATGAAGAGAAGAGTCAAACAAGAAGTTATTTTTGACAAGAGAGAGATGTAATGCCCTGGTAATGAACCTCTAAAGAGATTAAATCATTAAGCATGGAAGGTCTCTTTCTCATGCGTAAACAATTATTGTTTGAAATAACTCTTACAAAAAAGAAAGAAAGCCAAGAAAGGGGGGATGTTGCAGAAATTAGTAGCACAAGTGTGAGAAAATGTATGAAAACTATGAAACAAAAACTATTGACTCAAATAGGTTGGTGTCTAAGGCCTAAACCACCAAACCTATAAGGGCTTACAACACTATAAGCATGATATTCAAGACATAACTATATAAACACATCAAAACAATCTTAAAATGAATAAAACAGTGTTGGAATTAAGTTAAAAAGGCTAGAAAAGTAAGCACAAATTGGAGAGCATTAAAGCTAGTAAACAAATCAAAGGAGGGGTGGCTAACCATACACTTTTTGGACTTCAAAACCATATATTTTAGCCTTTTAAAACTCTGAAAATCAGTGGCCAGAAGTTGAGAAAGAAGTAGGAAACACAAGGATAAAAGCTTAGAGAATAAGGTTCAAACAAGGGTGGTTAACCTCTCCACCTTTGGTAGCTTTAAGTCACAAGTTTCAGCCCATAAAAATATTCCAAAAATAGTATAAAAACAACAAAGAAAGAGAGAGAAGGAGTAGTGTAGAGGTGGAAAAAGTTATATCTCTTAAAGAGAGGTTACTTTTTGGTTCACAAACCAACAAGTGAGCACTCTTAAGAGCTGAAATTTTAGCTCAAGAACCTCAGCAAGAAGGCTCAAATTTTTGGTTTAGGTAGTGTATAAGGAGTGTATGTATATTGCAAGATAAAGAGGGAGAGTGTTTTACAAGTTTTGGAGCTTTGGTAAATTTTTCTAACTAAACATAAGGGGTGGTCATGTATATATAGAAAAATAGCTGCCTTTGTCGAACACAGCTGTATAAGAATAGCTAGTGCAAGGTATGGGCAAAGGGGGACAATTAGCTACAAATATCTACCATCCAAGAAGCCTGGCCGACAGACCAGGTAAGGGATGGCCAGCCATTGAATTTTGGCCAGCCGGCCACCTGTTGGCCAGCAGGCCTCTGAGTGTGTAGCTCGGCTTTTTTGTGCCCTCTCTTGGAAGCTCGAAAAGAAAGCCCTATAGTTCGGACTCCCATGATTCTGAATCTTATCTCACAAGTGCAATGTGAAATCGATAAACACCAAAGAGTCCAAATCTGGCAAATTATTTTGAAAAATTGATTTTAGGATAAAAAATGTCAAAATTGGACTGCTTTGCCAAATATAGAGTCGCCACCTAAATATTTTATTTTTGAGAAAATTTAGAAAACCCATGACTCGTGCCAAAGGCTACGTGTCCGTCATCACCAAAGTTGTCTCGGCTCGGGAACTTAGGTACGAGAGGGGAAGGTCATGAATTGAGCACCCCAGCTCGCCCGATCAAAGATCGGTCTCTACTAATCATGATATGTTTTTTTTATAAACATTATGTGCTCTTGTTCCGGTTATTTAAGCTAGCATTACTATGTGATGCGCGCAAGCAAGTATAGACTGGTTTGCTTAATTTGGAACAATTCAACTCATGTTTGTTTGCGAAAATAGTTTGAATTTTCCACTTCAAATGGGCTTAAAGTTTGCAGATTTGCCACCAAACATAGTGGGCTTAAAACATGATTTGACACTCAACAAAGTGGGCTTAAAACTTACATTTGTTAAATCGTTTCAATTCAAACAAGAAGCCTTCATCCACATGCATTCAAGTAGTTTAGCATTTAAGCACATAGCCTCATGGAAAGTATGCTAATCATGGCAACATTCACACTTATGCAAGTATGCTAAAGCGTAAAAACTCATCTAGTACTCCAAGCTAAGAAGATATGAGTTAGAAAATAATGCATGATTCCTAACTATACAAGATGCCTAATGTAACACATGCAAAGAATGCAATTAATAGGCTCAGCTACTAATGTGGCATATGAAGCAATTTAAACAACATGCGATTAAACACGTATTCGAAGAAGGTATTGAAATGACAATACAGTTTAAATGATGTGCCGAGCCTCGGTGCATGCAAGACAAATGAATGGATGCAAGCATAAGGTATGCTAATTGAAATATGTCTCTAATCTAACCATCAAAAGCGGATAAATAAAAGGAAAAAAGACGTGGGGTTGGAAGACATACACACATGCGCGCACACTTATTACAACATTATGCCCTCGCGAAGGAGGGTTTGAATGAATAAAAGCTAACTAGCTAACTAGGCTAATTAAACTAACTAATACAAAACTTGAAACTAATTAACTAGCTATACTAGCTAACTAATTATTACAAATCGAATTAATTAACTATCCTAGTTGACTAATTACAAAACGAAATTGAATAACTAGTTAAACTAACTAATTATTTACAACACTTAATTAGCTACAACTAATTAATTACAACACATATTTGATCTATTGCTAATTAAACTAATTAGCTAATCCTGGGAAGTGAGGGAGGCCCATGCATGCTCGGTTTCCATCCAAAAAGCCACTGCCTTACTGTTGCAAGCCTCTATTTGCACATTTGAACACCAACAATTTTGCCCACTTCCAAAACATCTCTGCTCCACCTTACCAACACACTGTGCAAATTTCATTGATGGCCAACAAGGGGCCAGTTAGCTACTAGTGGTGGATGTTGGCTACTGATAACCTGGACTTCCTTGCTGTATTGGAGAGCAAACAGAGCAAAACAGTGTATTTCTCAAAGGTTGTTTGCACACTTTGCCTCTCATTTTCATGGGAAAATCAAAAAGGGGACAAAATTTGTTCATAAACCATCAATCAAGCAAATTCATTGCATGATGGCTTGTGAAACCAATTGTGCAAGTTGAATAAATGCAAAAACAAGACTCAAAATGACCATCACCCTATCATGCATGATCAAGGGCAATGAAGACCTAGGAAAATGACACATTTCATCACTTTTGAGTATGAATGTCCCATTTTCCTTGTGTTCAAATTAACGTCCGATTTGAACACATGCAATGCAACACAAAGGAATGCTTATCTTGTCACTTTTTACTTGCCAATTTTGTTTACACATATTAGTTACCAAATCATTCATTAATCAATTTTTCCATTGGTGAGTGTCGTCTAAGATGAAAGAAGTGTTAGCCAAGGGATAGTTTAAGGCATGAGAGAAGCTTCATGCCATTGGTAATGAACCCTCTAAAAAGAATTAAACCATTAAGCATGAGCTTTAATCTCAAGCTTAAACAACTCTAAGGTTGAAACAACCCTCAAAGAAAATGAAAAAGTGAAGAAATGAGGGAGATTGCAGAGATTATATGTGCTGAAATTAGGTGAGAAAAAGCACTAAAACATGCAATCAACTCAAACCAATGATGGTTAAAGTCTTAAAACACCAAGCTAATAAAAGGACTCACACTACAACTATGCAATACAAGACTCAAAAGGTACCAAACAGCCAAAGCAGTGGCAAAACAGCTCAAAACAGAGTTCAAAACATACTGGACTTGAGCCACAAAAAGCTAGAAAAATAAGCTCAAACATGGAGCATGTTAAGCTAGTAAGCAAGACACAAGGAGGGAAGGCTAACCCCTCCAATTTTAGACCTCAAAATATGATTTTTACCACTGAAATTACTCTAAAAATCAGTGTTTAAAAGCTTGAAAAAAGTTGAGAAAAGAATAAGAAACACAAGTGTAAAGGCTTAGAGAACAAGGTTCAAAGAAAGGTGATTAACCCCTCAGCCTTTAATAGCCTTAAACCACAAGCTTCAGCCCATAAAAGCAGTTGAAAAACACTTCTAAATCACCAAGAAAAGATAGAAAAGAAGTAGTGCAAAGGTGCTTAAAATTATACCTCTTGAAGAGGAACGACACTTTTGTTCACAAACCAACCAATTCTCACTCTCAAGGGATGAAATTTGGAGTCAACAATCTCAGGAAGGAGAGCTCCAATATTGGTGTGGAGAAGTGGTTTGGAAATACTCTTCAGATCCTGGGAGGTGCTGGTGATCCTCAGCTAGTCACCTAAAAAGAGGAAAACTCCGGTCGGGGGTGCCGGGATTAGCACTCCGACGGACAAGTTAGTTCAGACACTCAAGATAACTTCTTCTTTAAGTTAAGTGAAGTGATTCTTACATACCTCTCTGGATTTGCGGTTCTTGTATTTATACTCACTTTTTTGGGCCTCGGGGCCTGAGCCTACGTTTATCCTATTCACCTTACATTTATTCGGATCTACTGACCCTCATCTATTCGGCTTTGTTAACGTAGTCGGCGTCCTAGTTACACAATACGAAGCCGAGTAGTATCCAGTTTCTGGTGTTCGTGCCTCCCGACTCTTCCACTTATTCAGCTCCCACAATTGCTCGCCAAGCACTTCACTGACGACAATTAGCTGGAGTGCTTGTGTAGACACCCCATTTTTGACCGTCCTCAAGACTTGGACGTCACCGTTTGAACACCCGGTGATTATCCATGTTTGTGTTCGTTTGGAGTTCCCAGAGGTCTTGGCTACGCGCCTTGCCTCAGGATCTCCGAACTCGACTGTTTAGTGTCTGGTTTTGCACCAAACACTTGTGTTTTGCCTTGGAAGGGCAGGGGATGCCTTGTGAGGTCTCCCCACACATCACCGGCCGTAGCTAGAGGCCACCGGCTGGTGTTTTGTTGCCACCGGCAATGTATATTGCCGGTCGGCACTCTTTGTTGCCGATCGGCAGTCCATTTTGTCAAAATGACAATTTTGAGCAGCTGACTACTGTTCATCTTCTTTTGCAGATATTTTAGGACAGTTGTGTGGCATTTTGTTCCCCTCCATACACGTGTATGGAGGGATGCTCCTCTTGTAAGCTTAGTTAACAAGCTTTACAAGATTGTTTGCATATAAGAGAAGGGTTCTTCTCTTGGCTCTGGGGTTAGAGAATTTTGTGAGAAAAACACAGAGGAGAAGCTCTGGTTTTAGGGTTTGAGTTCCATACATAACCTATCTCTATATCTCCCTTGTTTATGTTCTAGGTGCTTTTGTCCATACTATTGCACACAAACACCTAGTCTTTCACCTTTCCTTGGCTTTTGAAGGACCAGAGGTTTGTTCTTAGTGTTCTTGGCTGGATTTGAGCTTGAAGAGGCAACAAGATCACCATTGTTGAAGAAAGGCTTCAAGGGTAAGAAACTAGTCCTTTTTACCCCATTTTTGCATCCTACTTTTGACCATCTTGTAACTATTTTTGTGTTTAGTGTATAACATAAAAAGTTCTGTTTTTAGGCCCTCTAAATAGTTTGTTTAGAGTGTTTTGTGGTTTGGAGGTGTTTGACCACCCTTAGGCCTTGAGAGGCCCCATTTTGTGCCATTTTTTGTGAGCTCCGAGACTTTGGTGCTTGGGCCTCCTCACCACTGAAATCTTGAGGGATTTCAGTGGTGAGGATGGTGCCTTGAAGTCTCAAGAAGGAGAGGGCCACCCCCTCTCCTTGTTGTCCTTGAAAAGGACCAATTTTGGCCTCTTAAGGGAGCATCATGTTTAAAGGTTTGTTGATCATGCCATGGCTGTATTTTATACTTATATTGTCATGATTTAACTTTGTATTAAGTTGGTTTTGGTACACCATGCATGCCTTGCATACCTACCATGTAATGCCATGTTTAGCCCCTAACATGCCTTAGGTTGTAAGCCATTGTTTTAGCATGTTTTAGGCTTAGCTTTGTGAATCTTTTGTGCTTATTTCACAATGTTTAAGGTCTGTCCATTGTTGTTTGGGTCGATCATAGCTTGCATTGTATGCCCCCTTTGCATTTTGGGCTTGTTGGCCTTAAGTATGTAAGTGTATAGCATGCTTTGCTTTGCTTTGATTTGGTGGTTTGGCACCGTTTGTAGTACCATTTCAGTCCTTAAGACATGCTTGTATGATTGCCTTGGTTGTCTCTTTGTTGCTTTAAAAGGTTGTGCCTTATGCTCCATGTTTTGGCCATTGCGCATGCCTTTGGACTTGAGCCACTTAGATGCCATCTAGGTGCACCTTTGGCTTTGCTCAAGCCTTCTTTTGACCTATTTTAAGTCCCCTTAGCCTTGTGAGGCTTGGTGGACTTGACCTTGGTTTAAGCCTTCATGGCTTGTCCTAAGTACTTGGACCATTTGCATGCCATTGATTGTCTTGTTTAAGTTGGTTTGGCACCTCTTATAGCATGATTTCAGAGCTTACTTTGCATGCCATTAATCCATGTTTGTCCCTTTTAAATGCGTTTAAAAGTTGCTTCATTATGCTTAAGTCTTGAACCATGTATCTTTGCATGCTTGCGTGAACATTTGCCTTCATGTACTTGGCATTTTGGCCACTGATTTTAGGCCTGATTGGGGTTTCCTAAATCATGTTTAAGTCCATCTTTTCATTGGTTTGTATTGCCTCATGACTTGCATGTTTGCTTGTATAGGTTGCATGCCTAGTATAGAGTGCATTGCATTCCCATATTGCATCCTTAGCTTACATGCCTAGGTTGCATTTCACCTAGCATGCATGCCTTGTCCCTTGATCAAATGATAGGGATTGGGCTCTTATTTGTTTGGTTTGCATTTCATTTGACATGAAAATGCACAAATTGGTTCTTTGGGCCATCACGCATTGAAATGCGCGATTGGTGGTCCGAGAACCAAGGACCATGTCCCTTTGAGTCCTACACATGATAAGGGGTAAGGTTGGTGCATACATTGCTTGAATTACATTGCCATGCAAGTTCTGTCCTCTGCTGCTGTAAGTTGCAGGTTCTGCAGGCATTTTTGGCCGACCAGCAACATATAGTGCCGACCGGCCATCCATTGGTGGCCGATGGATGAATCTTGTGCCGATGACCACACCCCACAGCCGGTGGTATTTCCCAGTGTCCAGGGAAGCAATTCAGAGGCTTTGACAGTCCTCAGAGGAGCAGAGTAGGGAAAACAGAGGCAGTCTATGCATGGCAGTGCAATTCCGAGTAAGACCGAGCATGCATTGCATTGGACTCGCTTCCCGAGGACTTTACTGCTTTCCTTAGCTTAGTTAATTTGTTAATTAATTAAGTGGTTTGTAATATTTAATTAGCTTGTAGGTTAATTATCTGTATTATTCTTTTGGTCCCTCCGAGCGAGGGCGAATCTGTAATAAGTGTGGGTGTGTGTGTGTGTGCATGTCTTCCAATCCCCACTTCTTTCTTCCCTTTTATTTACCTGCTTATGATGGTAGATTAGGGCATGTTTAAATTAGCATACCTTATGCTATGCATGTGTGCATCCATGCATTTGTCTTACATGCACCGGGCTCGGTACATCACGCTAATTGCATTTTACTTCAATTCCAAATTGAATATGTGTTATTTGTAGCATTCCACATGCCATGTTTAGGTTAGCCGAGCCTACCCTAATTGCATCCTGTATGTGTTGCATTAGTCAAATTGACATGAACTAGGGCCATGCATGTTTGCTAACTAGTTTATTGTTTTGGCATGGAGTACGATGTAAGTATTTTCATGCTTTAGCATACCACATGCGTGTGAGTGCTACCATGACAGCATGCTTACCATGTGGCTAGATGCTTATGTGAGATAAACTGCCTGAATGCCTGTGGGTGAAGGCTGGATTGCCTGAGTTGGAACAACTCGTTGAAATCCGTATTTTAGCCTACTTGCGAGTAGCAAATTCCAAAGCATTTTCAAAACAAACGGATATGCAATGCTTATTTCCAAATTAGACGATCTAGTCTATACTTGTTTGCTGTGCGTATAACATAGTAATGCTAGGCTAATAACTGGAATAAGAACACATAACGTTTTCAAAAACGGATATCACGGTTAGTAGAGGCCGGTCTTCGGACCGGGCGAGAGGGGGTGCTCATAGCTGACCTTCCCCAATCGTACCCAAGTTCCCGAGCCGAGGCAACTTTGGTGATGACGGGCACGTGGCCTTTGGCACCGAGTCAGGGTTTCCTAAATTTCCCCATTAAAAAATATTTAGGTGGCGACTCTGTATCTGGCAAAGCAGTCCATGTTTGGCACTTCTTTTTCAAAAATCTGTTTTCTCAAACGATTTGCCAGATTTGGACTCTTTGGTTCAAGATTAAGAACCGTGACACAAAATCGAGTCCGAACTGTAGCGGGGTCCCTCGCGGACGTGTTACAGTTTCTGGCGACTCTGCTGGGGAGTTTAGAGAGCTTGACTCGAACTCGTGATATCCTATTTTGATTTCATTTATGTGTTTCTTTGCATTGCATGTGCATTGGTGCGCCTAGGACACCGTGTTGGCCATCTGCTATTCCTGAGCGGTTTGCCGGAGGCTTGACTTTGTCAAAGCATGCCATAAGGATGACCGGTTGTGGGCTCTGCCAGTATGGGAACACAAACCCCGGTTTTACCGGGGCACCCTTTTCGACCATTCGACCTAGTGCATATTCGGAATCCATAGTGACCATTCCAAACTAGAACAGGTTGCTTACCCGATGTTAGGTTGTTTGAAACCGCTGCGTGCATAGTAAAACCTTAGCTCCTGACAAAATAGGATAGGGAAACCCTACCCCAACATAGGGGTGTATTGGCTCTCATTTATTTGCTATGTGCTTTTAGAGTGTATCTCTGAGAACGCATATCGATTGCAAGTTTGAGTACTAGGCCAAGGCACCAAGATGTCGCTTGATAGAATCAGTTATATCTGAGGGTATCCGATTCAGTGTGTTTTGGATGTGATTTACGGGAACGATGATTAGTAGTCGAAATTACGCTTATTGGTACCGACCTGTTTGATCTGTTTGGGCTGAAATGCTGCTTGTTTTTCCTTTCAAGGTTCAGAGAGTTCTAGAATAGTCAGTGTTCCCCCTTGCTGTGGCAGGACTTACGATGACGCAGAATTCGGAAGAGATAGTGGTTATGACAGCTGCATTAGATCAAGGGATCACTCTACAAAGTGAGACCAATGTCGATGTGCCGCATCCACCCAGATCGCCGGTTATGCATCTGGGCTCGAGCCCACCACATTTGAACTAATGGGGATGATAGGTGATCTTCAAAGATCCGTGGCGGATCTCGCCTATGGAATGTCTACTTCACCACCAGCCACACCATATGCCGGAGGCTTTGTACCCTAGGAGCCCCTGCTATTGGGACGGATTGTGATTGAACTTACCCAACCGGAGATGGCCTCCAGCTATGGCAACGACGTACCAACCCAAATCCTAGATCAGGCTGAGGCCAGAGACAAAGGCAAAATGAAGGCAGATGTCGATCCTATCGAACAACTGCTGTGGGCAGTCGAGGCTTTGAAAGCCGGGGGGATGAACAAGCAACAGATATCTGCAGTTGTGATAAAAGCTGTGGAGGATGCTTTTCCCACTCCACCTGCGGGTAATTCAAGCCAAGCAGAGAACCGGGACAAGCCCCGCCATGCCAAAACAGTTTCTTCTGCTCCCAACCCTACACCCGGAAAGGACCAGAAAGTCAAGGCAGTGCCTGCCGACCCGTTCGCTAGTGCGTCTAGCAAAAATGCTCAAACTTCAAAGTACCTGCCACGAGGGCGCAGGGTCTTCCATGCTCTCTACATGCCATTGTCCAAGGCACTTCAGATCCTTGCCGAGAGGGGACACCTTAAACCCCTGGAGCCTCGGCCTCTCCCGAAGGATCTCCCTGCTACTCATGACCCTGCTCAGTACTGTGCGTACCACCAGCAGACAAGCTATGCTACCGACAATTGCTTCCGCCTCCGCCATGAGGTACAGGATTTGATTGACAACGAGGTTATCCTCCCATCCACCTCAGCCAAGTCCGTTACTACTCAGCTGTTAGACTTTGAGGACACTGATACTGCAAGTATGTAATCAGAGAGTGAACCACCTGCGGGCGACACTTGGTATATTTTGATGTGGCATCTAGCACGCATTTTTGAGCATCTGCGAACACTAGTTTTGTAAATTCTGGCTTGAGTGTCGAGTCAGTCTTTGTTTTATTTTGAGTTTGTCTCGTTGTCTTGAGTCAGTCCTTTTTGCTCACGGGTCTGTCTTGTTGTAACGAGTCAGTCCCCTTTGTATAGAATGTCAGGTGATTTCGGGGTTGTTGCCTCGAACACCGTTTTGTAATTATCCTTTTGTTTTTCTTTTTGAGTCTGTCTCAGTTGAGGAGCCAGTCACAATCAGGGAATCTGAATGAAACAGCTGCAGCTATCACGTTTCAGTACTTGTTGCTGTTTAAGCTAGTTGTGCCATAGGATGTGAATGGAACGACAGTACATACCACCTACTCTCTTGTGCCTTAAACATCGTTGTAATGACCTAAGCTTTTCACAAAAACCCTTTTCGAACACTGCGGTGATGAAAACGAAAAGGAAGCAATTTCTCGGGTTTTGCAAAACTTTGATCATTTTTTAGAGAAAGATAGGCATGCTAAGCCTTTTTATGAATAAAATCATGCTTGTTAGTGTGAGTACTGAGAAGGACCTAGCTTTGATCCAGATTGGTTCCACACCATTTTCAGCGTGAGTAATTTGTCGCTTTCTTAAAAACTTTCAAAAACAAAATGTTTGCGCGGTCTTGTGAAGACCTGTGTGGAATCGCTCTTGAGATTGTGCAGCCTAGGATCGCTCTCAGCCTCAAGATTCAACCTATCTGTTTCAAACCTGGAATCCGTTCAAAACGGTCAATTGTGCCATGAAAGGCCTGCGAGGCCCGATTTGAAGCAGCCCTTGAGCAAGAGGTATCAAAGTCAGATCAAGAAGATTAGATCCCACCAGGCAAGGCTCATGAAGCAACCTTGATGGATTCTTCTGCGAATCAACCCAACAGTCACTCTCCTGGATATAGAGAGGCTTCAAACTCAAAACCATTTGGCATGGACTTGTTACATTTTTACCCTTTGAGAGGCTCGCTAGGCCGAAAAGTGAAGGTTAATACCCGAGTGTACCTTAACCGGAACTACATAAGGCTTGATTCCCATGTTTGGGATACGTAGGCATTTCATCTTGAAGTCCAGCCCCCAACGCTTTCACAGCGCCCCAGTCCATGTAATGGTTTTGATCATCCTGACTTCCTCTACATCCGACAATCCGGTTGTAACAACTTGAACTACGTAAGGTTTGATTCCCATGTTTGGGATACGTAGGCAACTTCATCCTGAAGTCCAGCCACCATTGCTCTTACAGTGACTGTGTCCATATATTGATTTAGACCGTCGTCTTCGGAGTTCAGTCGTCATTGATAAAAGCGGCATAAAGATGTCATGCATCATCTGCATAAGGCAACTTCCCGTTGCCATGCATTGCCATAAGTTGCCCTGAGTTGCCGTCCAAACCAGGGGCAACTTTCCGTTGCCATGTGCCCCCTTTAAGCAAGGGGCAATTTTCCATTGCCTCCGATCTGAGGTTGCGCATCTCGGGGGGAAGTTCCGCGCTCGTCGAGCGTTGATTGTTTGCAAAAATAGTTTTTGAAATTTTTTATTGAAGTTGACTATTTTCTCGAAAACTATTTCAGTTTCCAAAACTGGACCATTTTCTTGGAACCCAAAAAGGAAAATTTTCAGTGCTCACAGCCTGACTTGCATGATTTTTCAAATCAAAAATCGAACAAGTGTTAATTAGACTCTCATCTTTGGTCAAAACTGTTTTAGAAAACAAAAATGGTCAAAGTGATGAACTAGGGGCACAGTTGAGTCAAGTCTTTTGTCTTTTCCCGCCATCAACATACTTGCCAGAAGGGCACTCTGTCCACCGGGAGAAATAGCCGTGGGCTAACGGTGTTGGGCATGAACCCGCAATTCCCTATTCATTCATCAATCACCCTGGGGAGGGATAAAAAAATGAGAGAATAAAGAATAGAGAGGTGTAAGCGGAGAGAAAAGTGAGCAAGAGGGTTTTTGAGAAAAACTGAGCCTGAGGGCCGAGCGATGTGAGAATCACAAATCAGAAAAGGGTGGGAATATACCCTGAGGAACTGGCTCCTCGAAATCTGAGGTTTTTTATAAACACGTCCGTGTGTCGCGTCTTTTGTCTTGTTCACCTCAACTTTCGTCTTGAGTCTCTTCCGAGCGTGCCTCGTTGTGTCCAGGCCGCTCACCTTTTGTTTGAGTCTTTCCCGTTGTGTTCGGTGTGTTCAGTTTTAGGCTCGATACCCCGGTTGCAGAACCCCTCTTCAAAAGTCAAAATCGTTTATGCTCAGAGTGCTGTGCCATTCTCTACATAGAAAAGGGAACAATTTGGGGGCATCCGAGTGTGTTTCAACTGCAACCATTTCAGCTTTTGTGGTCCGTCTTGTTAGATTAGGCTATTTGTTCAGGGTTTGCTGTGTGCAGAATGAACCGAGTGCTGTATTATGGGCCGTATGGAGACTTATCCCCAACAAAGTATGGGCTGCGTGTCCAGGTTGAGCAGTGGTTTGTATGAGTTGTTTGCTGTTAGTTGGTTGGTTATTTAACTATCACAGGGCAAGTGCTCAATTTTCAGACAACAAATCGATTTCATTTGCGTTTGGGGCGTAATATGATGTAATGCAGTACAAAGTAGGGAATGTACAGATATAACACTTTTTTTAGACAAAAAAGAGTTTGTTTCATTTCATATAATCTTTTTCAAGTACAAAGTTTTGGGAACAAAAATCTGCCCGCGGCAGTACAAAGTACCCTAACTACTAATAAAAAGAGAAAAAGTACAAAAAGAAGAAAAAAGCCGCAAAAATCTGAAGCAGCATCAGTGGTCTCACGCCTAGGGATCAGTCCTCGCCCTCTTCCTGGGCAGAAGTCCAGGAGCATCACTAGGAGCATCACTGTCTGAGCCCGAGCCCGAGCTGTCCCCGATCTCCTCCTCAGATGACTCCGCCTCTGCCTCTGCCGCCGATTCATCATCTGGGACTGGAGCCCGCGAACTGCTCCCGACATGAGTGCGCCCCCCTCTGGTGCGGGGATATACTCTGCCATCCCAGGTAGAAATGGGAGGTCCAGCCGGAGCACCACCCACCGGAGGAATCTGGAAGGGAGGCTGAAAAAACATGAAAGGCAAATACATCAGAATACTGTGAGCAGTGAATCAGTATAGAATACAGTGTATGAGTACAGTCTGTGAGTGCCGTGAGCAGTGAATCAATATAGAATGCAGCAGAGTATGAAATTGCTAGCACGTCCATGGGACCTCGCGCTTACGCCGACTCGATTTGTGTCACGGTTCTAAATCTGAACCAAAGAGTCCAAATCCGCAAATCGCTTGAGAAAACAGATTTTGAAAAAGTAGTGCCAAACATGGTGCTTTGCGGACATGAGTCGCCACCTAAATATTTTAAAATGGGAAATTTAGGAAACCGACTCGGTCAAGGCCACATGTCCAATCATCACCAAAGTGGTCTTGGCTCTGGAGCTTGGGTACGATCGGGAAGGTCACTATGAGCACCTTCGCCTCGTCCAAGACCGGCCTCTACTAACCGTGATATCCGTTTTTGAAAACATTATGCGTTCTTATTCCGGTTATTAACCTAGAATTACTATGTGATGCGCACAACACGAAAGTATAGACTAGATCGCCTAACTTGGAAATAAACATTGCATATCCGTTTTGTCTCGAAAAACGTGTTAGATTTTGCTACTCGCAAGTAGGCTAAAATACGGATTTCAATGAGTATTCCCAACTCAAGTAATCCAACCTCCACCCACAGGCATTCAAACAATTATATCACATAAGCACTTAGCCTCATGGTAGCCATGCTATCATGTCAACACTCACATACATGTGATATGCTAAAGCATAAAAGCTCACCTAGTACTCCGTGCCAAAACAGTAAACTAGTTAACAAAACAATGCATGACCTAGTCCGTGTTAAATGGCTAATGCAACACAGGCAAGAAATGCAGTTAGACAGGCTCGGCTATCCTAAGCATGGCATATGAAATGCTATCACATAGCACGTATTCAATTTCGGAATTTGAAAATTGCAATGCAGTTTGTATGATGTACCGAGCCCGGTGCATGTAAACAAATGCATGGATGCACACATGCATTGCATAAGGTATGCTAATTTAAAATGCCCTAATCTACCACTGAAAGCGGGTAAATAAAAGGGTTAGAAAGAAGTGGGGGTTGGAAGACATATATCACACTCACCCACACTTATTACATTTTTGCCCTCACTCGGAGGGACCGAATAAATAATACAGACCGAAGAATAAATGAATAAATATTACAAAATTTTAACTACTAAAATTAAATTAAACGAATGAAATAAATGGGGCCTCAAATACTGGTGCGTGAATGATGCATGCTCGTCGCGACTTGCCCGGAAAACCCGTGTCATGGCACTGCTGCTTCTGTTTTTACTGCCTTGCCTCTCTAAAATTTTTCAGAGTCTCAGGACACCTTCCTTGAATGCTGATGAGTGCCACCGGCTAGAAGAAATCACCACCGGCTGCTTGTGGTGGCCACCGGCTGCAAAATGATCTACCGGCCAGAAATGCAATGCCGGTTGGCACTACTTCCTGCCGGTCGGCACAAAGTTCCTGCAGAAAACAGTTGATGACAAGAAGCAAGGCATGGCATTGGATTTTTGGACATATTTGTGCATGGCCAATGCTCCCTATCATGTGTAGAACTCAAGGAAGCATGGCTCTTGGTTCTAGGACTATCAATTGTGCACCTTGGTGCATGATAGCCTAAGAGCCAAGATTGCATTTTAATGGTATTATGCAATGCAACAAACAAATGAAATCCAAGGCCTTATCATGTATTAGTCAAAGGTCTTGGTGACCAAGGGTTGGGACAAGTTGCACCACTTAAAGTGTGAACTCCTCTCAACTCTTGCACTTGGTTTGACACCCCAAACCAAGATAATGCAATGCATGTATGCAACATGGCTCCAATAATGCAACCTAATACTAACATGTTAGCATGCCAAATGCAATGCAACATGCAAGGTGTGGATGCAATGTAAACCATAGGCAATTAGACAATGTAACCATCATACTACAACACTTAAAGAACTAAACATGCTACAAGCAAATGATGAACATGCAATGATGGACTTAGCCACAAAGGGGCAGCCCTCAAGCCTCCCCAAAACAGTGGCAAAATGGATTGAAATCATGGATAAAATAGCATGCAAACATGCAAACTAAATGGCCCAAAACCAAGCCATGAACAAGAGGCTACCCATTACCATCAACATGACCACTCGTGGCACATAGTGGACAACCGAAGACAGATTTCAAGCATGCAAAATAACACCCAAATCCCACATATTACAGCCCCAAAATATACCAATCATGAAAGCATGCACAATGTTCTTTTTAAGGCATAAAAGACCAACATTCTAAAGCATGAAGGAGATGATAAATGGAGGTATTTGAACATGAAATAGGGACTGAAATGCCACCTATAATGATGCCAAATCATTAGATCAAAACAAACTAAACATGCTAGAGCTCCATACAAGCAAGGCTTACAAGCCTAAAATGCAAGACAACTACTTCAAGCACACCAAACATGACAAAATCAAGGACTCAGCCTCTAACATGGCAAAACAATGCTAGTATCTTCATGAAACTAAGCCAAAACATGCAAGAGTCATAACCTCAAAACATGGCATACAAGAGAGCATTTCAAAGGAGGTATGAGAAGCATGTTAGAGGCTACAATTCCCATCAAAAACAGAGATCAAACATGACCTAAAATAGCCCCAAAAGCCCTGAAATGAAGCCAAATGCAAACATGCACACATGCTATGCCATGAGCTCAAAACAAAGGCAAATAGAGGACCAAAGGGAGAGGGGTGTCTCTCCCCTATTTGAGGCTCGAAAATATCATCTTCACCATCGAAAACCCACCGGTTTTCGGTGGTGAAGATCCAAGAGCACCAAAACAAGAAGGCCTAAGAAAAAGGCACTAAAGAGGGCCAAATAAGGCTTAAAGTGATGAAGCTTAACTCAAACCATAAAATGACCTCAATGAAGGTTCAAGAACAAGTAAAAACAAGACTTTTACATGTTGGACACAAATCCAAAAACACAAAGTAAAGAGGGTAGAAATGAGTTGCAAGAATGGGGAATATAAAGTGAAAAGCTCACCCTTGAAGATCCAATGAAGAACAGGTGGTCCAGCCCTCCTCAAGTGATCAAAACCAGTCCAAAATCACTCAAAACAAACCTCCAAGTCTCCCAATCTCGGAGCTAGGTGCAATAGTGTGTGTAATGGTGCAAAAGTGAGGTAAAACACACTATTTGGACCCAAGAACACACACACAAGAGGAGAGGGAGGGAGATATAGATATATGGCAGAAATATATGTATATGAGCTCTGGTTTTTTGTCTCAAAAAGTTCCAACCCTAATGCAAGAGGAGAAGCCCCCCTCTTATAGGCCAAGAATGCTTAGCCATTAAGCAAACCAAAGCTTCATCCCTCCATACACGTGTATGGAGGGGAGCAAAAACTTTACAGCTGCAATAAAAATATCTGATAAAGCAAGTGCACAGTACCCGGCCGGCAAAGAGTGCCATTTTAACAAAAATAAGGCTTGGTCGGCACAAAAGAGTGCCGGTCGGCACAATAAAGTGCCGATATGATCTTCAGCCAGCCGGTGGCCTCTAGCCCCAGCCGGTGGTGTGTAGGGATGCCTCACAAGGCATTCCCTTCCTTTTCATGGCAAAACACAAGTGTTTGGTGCAAAACCAAACACAACTGGTCGAGTTCGGAGGTCTGAGGCGGTGGCAGCCGAGAACTCCGGGAACTCCAAATGAACACCAACATGGATAATCACCGAGTGTTCCAACGGTGACGTCCAAGTCTTGAGGACGGTCAAAAATGGGGTGTCTACATCTGTGAGTGCCGTGAGCAATGAATCAGTATATAATGCAGTGTATGAGTACAGTGTATGTATGTTGTGAGCAGTGAATCAGTGCAGGATGCAGTGTGTGAGTACAGTGTCAGTCTTTGTGAGGGCGGGTATCCAAAGGTTGTGTCGCATCGATTATGCAAAGCGCTTTGTGTATGGTTTGAGGTCAGGTCGAAAGAACATACCGAATGTCAGAAGGGCTAGGAAGTCAAAGGTCCGCCAGAGCATCCCCATCATGGAGGCATTCATCTCCAATGACCGCCGTGTACTTTGAGGAAGCTCGCAAAAATATCGGATGCATCAATATTCGTGGAATATCAAATAAATGAAATGAAATAACAAAGACAAGATGCGAAAGGAAGTAATACATACCGAGGCAAGTCGGGGACACCGACAAACTCGTGATCACCGGAGGAGCAAAGGGGATCGTAGGTCGCCCCACCCCGCCCTTTGAAAGTCAAGAAGCGGGCAGTAGGCCAACCGTCCCCCGCCTCGGCCGAACTCCGCCACGACTCGAGCTCTCCACGACACTCCCCTAGCCCTCGCCCCGCTCCAGCACGTCTCTCTCTCCGGGCCGCCGCCAGAGGTCGTGAGATGATGAAGGTCCGGACGTACTCCAAGTAATCGCCCTGGCCTCTGAAGCCGTCTGCCTCCCAGCCAATGGTGTAGTCCGCCATCTGCTTGGCGGTGAATCGCTCTATATCCCTCATATGCTCAGGAGGGTACACCGGGACTATCTGCTCGGGTAAACCTAGGGTCTGGCGCAAGAAACGCTCACCCAGGTACCAAGCCCGACAGACCGAGCCCTCCAGCAGAATCCGGAAACACGAGGTCTCATCGGCACCGGCAAACCAATCCCGCATCACGGCTGGCAAAGGAGCCCAAGGCTTCCAGGTGATCTAAAAATGAAATACAATTTGTTATCTACTGTTATTGAAACATGCAGTGGAAAGACGAAGCTTAAATGAACTGCAAGTAAAACATACGTCTGCGGGGGTGATGGTGTCGAAATAACGGCGGAAGAAGCTAAATGTCTCTCGGGGCCTCCGCACGCACCTCCCGTCGAAGCGGTGCGAGAACGGGACGACGAGAGGGGTCTCTGCGTCGGGTACGGGAGCAAGCCTAGGAAAGTAGGCATAAACCCACAATTGCAAGGTAAATACCAGTGCATTTATCAGATAAAGCAGAATATAGAATAAAAGCAGAAATAGCAGAGCCATATTTTGTGCAGTGTATTGTGCAGAGTGTACAGTGTGAGCAGTGTACAGTCAGTGTAAAGTAGAGTATGTGTGTGCCGTGTGTACAGTATACAGCAAGTATAAAGCAGACTACAGTGTGTGCAGTGTACAGAGTACAGAAAATATAGAACAGAAATGAAAGGCAGAAAAAGAAATGTACCTCCCAAACACGCCAAGAGTCCCGAAAACTGTCATTTGCCATGAAGCCGAGCTCATATATCCGTGAGTAAGGCGGCGCCACCCCAGTCGTAATGTAAGATATCCCTGACGTCCACCAGTGCGCTGAGCAGGCAGAGAGGCACGGTGTTTGCCCGGTCGGCGAAAATGGTCGTCCCAAACAGGAACATGAGAAAGCCGCGTGCGTATCTCTCCACGGCCTCCTGAGTCATCGGGGCTGCCTCGACAAGGGCGGGCTGGACCCTGAACTGCACCTCAAACCAGGAGTATCGGACGAGCGGACGCCAGAGGCGGCTCACCGAAGTAGATCTGGCTGCCTCCCACTCATCCATATCCGTATCAAAGGGATCGGATCACTCTACCCCGATGCCCGAGCATCGAGAAATCATAGGGGTCATCGTCATGTCCCGTCGCAGAGAAATGGAATGAATCGGTGGTGTCCCACCACCTTCCACCAGAGCGGCAAGGAGAGGTGCATGTAGTGAGCCCGAGAGTCCTCTGCACGCGCCAAAATCGCCATGGCCGGGTCCACGATGCATCGTGGCGAATCGCATGACGTTGTTTCCATACCGGCGGATGGTATGGGAATATCCCTGTTTTCAAACAAGTAGTTACGAAGTAACATAAAATGTACAGTTTTGAAGAAACAGTTAAAATCAGTGCAAATTTAGCATGCGTGTCGCATTTAGCTTGGCCACGTCCATGTCGTTGCCATCTGACAAGGAGGCTTTCCGGGTGGAAACAGATCTGAATGTGACAGCACTAGCCGCCCAGTCGGTGCTTTTGGTACATAGTCAAACTTAGCTTTATTTAATCCGAATACTGTTAACGTTAAGGTTCTAAATGCTTGTTTTGCAGACCGTCGGATGGATAGCCGATTTGGGCCATCGCCATCGCGATGCCGTCAAAGAGATTGGCCATCTACGCGAGGAAGCTGAGGGCCAAAGGAGAAGGGCCGAGGTCGAGGCTTTGAAGGTGAATAAGGAAGCCTCAAGGGCCGACGCCGAGATGGAGAGGGCTCATAGCGCAGATCAGTTGAGATCGGATGCCGAGAAGAAGGCAGATGCGAGCGAAGATGCGCTCAAATTGGCCCAGAAGGTGATCTCCAAACTGGAGGCTGAGTTGGCTGAAATGAAGGCGGCGAAGGAAGCGGCCGACTCGGAGTTTTCCAAAGTGTTCGAGGCCGGAAAGAATGCTGGGCTTGCCGAGTACGTTGACCAGGTCCCCAAGTTTGAAAATCGGGGATTCAAACATGGCTGGCTCAAAGCCCTTGCTGTTGTAAATTTGCCCTTGCCTTGGCCAAGGCGCGAGCTTGGGAAGCCGAATGGGCCTAACTCGCGGGTTGGCGAAGGCACAGACTGGTCGGCCGTTTGCAGTTGAAAATTCGGCCGATAAGATTAATAAATCTGCCCTTGCCTTGGCCAGGGCACGAGTTTGGGAAGCCGAATGGGCCTAACTCGCGAGCTGGCGAAGGCACAGATTGGTCGGCCGTTTGCACTTGAAAAGTCGGCCAATAAGATTAATAAATCTGCCCTTGCCTTGGCCAGGGCGCGAGCTTGGGAAGCCAAATGGACCTAACTCGCGAGCTGGCCAAGGCACAGACTGATCGGCCGTTTGCACTTGAAAACTCGGCTGATAACATTAATAGATCTGCCCTTGCCTTGGCCAGGGCGCGAGCTTGGGAAGTTGAATGGGCCTAACTCGCGGGCTAGACAGTTGGCATCCAACTGTTGACGTTTGGGATTGTTGACGTTGCCTCGAGAAGGCTGCAAATATTGAAGGATAAATGGAGCGGGTGCACGTCAGAGGTCCTACTTTTTATTCAGGAAACTGGAGAGGGACGATGATTGACTGAATCAGACGTCGCTATGAGTCGCAAAAGTGAGCCTACGCGTTCGGGAATAAGAATGTCCAAGGATCGGGTAACACAGCAGCGCCTTAGTCATCGAAGCAGATCGCCCTGAAAGGATAGGCAACCGAGAATCGAGCCTGAAGCGACGCCACGGCCGTTAAGTTTTGCGGTTTCTGTGAGGAATAGACCAATGACGGAGGCGAACTCTATCATCAAAGACCCAGATGTGGCAGTTGAGTTCACTCGACAGATATTTCCACCAGAAGTCCAATAATCGATGGTCGGACGTCAAGATTTTGAAGTATTTCGAGACGGCATCCACGGGGCCGTGAAAGGACTATATACTGCCTACGAAGTCGGCATGCGTCTGCGAGAAGCGCGACGTGAGAGCGAGAAAAAGGATAAAAGGAATCGCAATTTGGAGGTTTGTGTGGAAAAGGCTGAGCGTGAGCTTCGGGAACTGAAGAATGTTCGAGCGAGCGCGTCGGTTGTGACCGATCAATCTAAATTGGTTAGTGCGGGAAGAGGAACCCAACAGACCTCGGGTTATGAAAAGGAGTTTTAGGATGGCCTGAAGTTCGGGATGGAGAAGACCAAACAAGACCTTGTCGAGGAGGCTTGTTGATGTGAAAATCGTGGATTCAAGCACGGCTGGATCAAGGCCCTTGAAAGCGAGGAATCCCTCGAAGCCGCGGGAATTGATTTGGCCTTGCCCCTGTATCATCGCCATCACTTTCCTTATCCTGATTTTGAAATTGAGAAGAGCGACGATGAGGGTGCCGATTGAATAGACATTGCGCTAAATAAATAGAATTTCTTTTCTTTTCAACGTTTGTATTTGGTCTTGACATGTTATGTGTTTAATTAATTGTATTACTTCGTCTTTCTGGCAAGTTTTGTGTTGTATGGCGTAAATGTTTAGACACGTATTGGCCGGTCTGAATTGCCAATGATTCTTATTGAATATTTATTCGGCCAATCAAGTGGTCCGAATACAAACCTTAGAAAGGCCAGTCGGGATATGCACGAAGGGCGCTCCGAATCCGGAGTCTTTATTTTGGCCGATCGTGATATCCACGAAGGGCGCTCCGAATCCGGAGTCTTTATTTTGGCCTTGGAAGGCTTAATCGGACCTTATTAATCAAGGCTTGGGGGCGAACTTGGGAAAACGAGAAACTTTGTATTACAAAGATGGATCACGTACAAGTATCAAGCCCATAAGTCGGGTCAATGATAGAATTTACGCAAGTGTAGAATTCCAAGGCCGTGGCAGGCTTCTTCCTGTCATGTCTGAGAGCCGATACGCCCCTGTTCCTGCGATGGATTCAATTTGATAGGGGCCGTCCCAATTTGGACCCAGTTTTCCATCGACTGGTCTTCGGTCGGCTGGAAGTACCTTCTTTAGGACAAGCTCTCCTGGCTTGTATCGGCGCAACTGAACTCGCTGATTGTACGACTTGGCGAGCTGCTACTGGTAGCGTGCCATGGATGCCAGGGCGCGGTCTCTTCATTCTTCAATTAGAATCAGATCTAGGGCAAGCATCATGTCGTTTCGGCCCGTGTCAAAAACTTGCGATTTTAGGGTTGGAAGTCCAATTTCCAGGGGTAAGATTGCCTGGGTTCCGAAGCATAGAGCAAACGGCATTTCTCCGGTGGATCTCCTTGGCGTAGTCCGATGAGCCCACAATACACTTGGCAATTCTTCTACCCATTTGCTTTTAGCTTTTTCCAGTCTCTTTTTGATGCCGTCCAAGGTGGATTTGTTAGAGGCTTCGGCCTAACCATTGCTTTGTGGGTAGGCCGGTGTCGAGAAGTAAGGCCGAATGCCATATTTGCTGCATAACTCTCAGTACACGCCACAATCAAACTAGGTGCCATTGTCTAAGATCAGAGCTCTCGGAATGCCGAATCGTGTTATGATGTTTCTCCATACAAAGCGTTTAATGTCGGCATCTCGTATATGTGTTAGAGCCTCCGCTTCGACCCATTTTGTGAAGTAGTTTGTCGCGACGATTAAGAATCGTTTGTTCCCTGGGGCCTTGGGCAATGGTCCTACAATATCAAGTCCCCATTGAGCAAACGACCAAGGGCTGGTGATAGAGTTCAACTCTTCGGCAGGCAGATGGGTTAATGGAGAGAACTTTTGGCACTGTTCGTACTTTTTTACATAACTCTCCGTGTTAGCCCTCATTGTCGGCCAATAATACCCCTGCGTTATAGCTCGATGGGCCAGGGACCGTCTGCCGGAATGGGCACCGCAATCGCCCTCATGTATCTCTATCAGAAGCTCTTCCACTTTGTCGGGGTGTACGCACTCCAAATATGGACCAGAGAGGGACTTTTTGTAAAGTCCTCCTTGCGGATCTAGATAATATCGCAGGGCTTTATTTCGCAGCTTGTGTGCTTCTTTTTTGTCCTCTGGGAGTTGTTCAGAAGAGAGGAATGCAGCAATGGGGTCCATCTAGCTTGGTGCGGATTCTATAATATTGACATGGATTTCCTCCGAAGGACCAATACTCGGCTCCGGGATGAAACCTACTTCGATGGTCCATTTGATCTCAGAATTGATGGCGGAGGCTAAGCATGCCAAAGCATCCGCGTGTGTGTTCTGATCGCGCGTTATTTGGTTCAGTTCATGATGGTCGAATTTTGCCAGCAAGGAATTGGTCGTTTTCATGTAGGCCGCCATACGGTCGTTTCTTGCCGCATACTACCCCTTTAACTGATTGATTACCAACTTTGAATCACAAAATACAAGCAGATGCCGAGCGCCGAGAAGGTACGCATTCCGCAGACCGACTAGAAGTGCTTTATATTCGGCTTCGTTATTTGATGCTTCGAAGCCAAGCTTGACAGCCTGCTCGATCACTGCGCCATCTGGAGACATGATTACAACTCTGGGGCCACTGCCCTTTGGTTAGATGATCCATCATGGTATAATTGCCAAATATCTCCGACATAAATTCTCCAGTTCGGCTTTGGTAGAACCTCGGCCTTTGGTCGAACATCAGGTTTGAAGTTGGCAAGCTCGCCGGTGAATTTGGCAACAAAGTCAGCCAACACCTGCCCCTTGATTGCAGTTTTAGGTAAAAACCGAATGTCGTATTGGCCGAGTTCAAGAGCCCATTTTGAAACACGTCCCGATGCTTCTGCACTCCGTAGTACCGATCGGTGGGGATAATCTGTTAGCACCCCAATGCTATGTCCCTGGAAGTAATGCATCAATTTTCTTGCCGCCATGACTAGGGCTAAGATGAGTTTTTCCAGCGGAAGGTAGCGTGTTTCGGCGTCAACCATTGCCTTGCTCACATAATACACTGGCCGTTGCTCACCCTCCTCCTCCTTTAACAGTACGGCGCTGACGGCCCTATCGGAAACTGCCAGATATAGGATGAGCGGGTCACCAGCGGCGGGTGTTGTCAAGAGAGGTACTGTGCGGAGGTACGTCTTGAGCCCGTTGAAGGCTGCTTCACATTCGGCGGACCATTCAAAAGCCTTACCCTGCCGTAGTGTCTGAAAGAATTGTCGGCAGCGATCTGTAGACCGGCTGATGAATCTGTTAAGTGCAGCGGCCATCCCCATCAACTTTTGGACTTCTTTTACTGAACGGGGGGAGCCGAGTTCCAACTTTTGGACCATTCAAAAGCCTTACCCTGCCTCGGGTTGGCTTCGATTCCTCGGTGATTGACGATGTAACCCAGGAATTTGCCAGAGCCGATTCCAAATGCACACTTGGAAGCGTTCAGTTTCATTCTGTATTTGCGTAAGATGCTGAATGTCTTTTCTAGATCGGCTATATGATTCTGTTCTTCTTTGGACTTGACCACCATATCATCTATATATACTTCCATAGTGTGGCCTAGTTGCTCTTTGAACATGGCAGTGACCAGTCTTTGGTAGGTTGCCCCTGCATTCTTCAGCCCAAAGGGCATAACTTTGTAGCAATAGGTTCCTCTTGGGGTGAGGAAGGCAGTTTTGTCCTGGTCATCTGGATGCATGGCGATTTGATGGTAGCCTCTGTAAGCATTGAGGAAGCTCATGCGTTCGTGACGTGCCGTCGCATTGACGAGTTGGTCGATTCTAGGTAGAGGAAAATAGTCTTTAGGGCAAGCTTTGTTCAGATCCATGAAGTCGACGCACACTCGCCAAGTCCCATTTTTCTTCTTCACCACCACTGTATTGGAAAGCCACGTAGGGTAAGTAATTTCTCTAATTGCCCCGGCGTCAAGCAGTTTGTCTACCTCCTCGACAACGGCGGCAGTGTGCTTCACGGCTGACCGTCGGCCTCTCTGTATGATCGACTTACATTTCGGGTTGACATTCAAACGGTGTTGTGAAACTGACGAGTCTATTCCTGGCATTTCGTATGCAGTCCATGCAAAGACGTCAAGGTTGTTGAGCAAGAAAGAGATCAGCTGCTGCCTGTCGGCCTGATTCAGAGAGGCGCCGATCATGAAGAACTTTTCTGGGCTGCCATCAATGTCAACTCGGTCTAAATCTTCTGTGGCTTTCTCATTTGGATTCCGCCCAACGTCATCCAGGATTTCCCAATTCGGCACCTTAATGGAATTTACTTGCAGTTCCTTTGGCGTTCTGGCGGCGAGGAGATAACATGCTTGTGTCGATTTCTGGGATCCGCGGATTTGCTCAATACCGTGTTCTGTTGGGAAACGAAGCAGTTGATGATGGGTGCTTGGGATGGCCTGTAATGTATGCAACCATGATCGCCCCATGATGAGATTGTACGGCGACGGCTGCTTGACGACTAAGAATTTCACGTCCACCGTTCTGGAACCTGCTCGAACGGGTAGGCTGATCTTTCCCAATGGGTACTCTGGAGTGGGGTTGAAGCCGAATAGTGGATAAGGGGCCGGAGTCAGGTCTGACTCGTTAAATCCGAGTTTGATGAAGGTTTTATAATACATAACCTCCGAGGTACTACCCTGGTCAATGAGAATGCGTTCGACGGTGAACCGGTTAACGCGCAGCTCAATAACCAACGGATTGATGTGAGGGAGTGATACACCGATCAAATCAGAATCGTCAAAGGTGATACTTGGCGATTCTCGGGGCCACTTCGCTGGCGTGAGCTACTGTTGGGGACCTGGATGTGATTGGATCGCATGTACGGCCGGGGCTGTTGGCAGGCTGTATATCATGTGGACGGTATCAAGCGAAATTGCGTCCTGCGAAGGAGCAGGTGTTTCGACCACATCCTTCCGGACGCACTGGTGAAGATGTCGTCCTTTGCCAACACCGCAGGGGGATCTGTCGTCGCATAGCCACCGTCAGTTGCTTGCTGCGAGGCCCGAGATCGTCAATCATCTGCCCTCGGTGGTCGCTCAGAAGCCTGGTGCACCGTTCGTTTGGATTTTGATATTTCCGAGGCCAGATCGCAACAAAGGTGTTCGTTCTCAGCGATGATGTTGTCCAACCTCTGTTTGGTTTGCCTAGCTTGCGCCATGGTCGCCTGTATTGTCTTTTGCATTGGGTTTGACGATGAGCGAAGGTTTGAGGGTGGTCTTGCTGCGATGATTTGTTGTCCAAGCGAGTTGTCGGTGGCCATCGGAGGATCTCCGGTCACGCCTGCCATGGATGTATTTGAGTATTCCCACAGACGGTGCCAATTGTGGAGAAGTGGTTTGGAAATACTCTTCAGATCCTGGGAGGCGCTGGTGATCCTCAGCTAGTCACCTAAAAAGAGGAAAACTCCGGTCGGGGGTGCCGGAATTAGCACTCCGACGGACAAGTTAGTTCAAACACTCAAGATAACTTCTTCTTTAAGTTAAGTGAAGTGATTCTTACATACCTTTCTGGATTTGCGGTTCTTATATTTATACTCAGTTTTTTGGGCCTCGGGGTTTGAGCCTACGTTTATCCTATTCACCTTACATTTATTCAGATCTACTGACCCTCGTCTATTCGGCTTTGTTAACGTAGTCGGCGCCCTAGTTACGCAGTACGAAGTCGAGTAGTATCCAGTTTTTGGCGTACGCGCCTCCCGACTCTTCCACTTATTCGGCTCCCACAATTGGTTTAGGAAGTGTTCGGGTAAGGTGTATAGGTTGCAAGATAGAGATAGAGATAGAGATAGAGAGAGAATTCCAAGAATTGGAGCTTTTGGAATTTTTTTTATAACATTAAACCACAAGGGAAGGCCTCGTATATATAGAAAAATAGCCTAACAAGTCGAAAATATCAAGCCTTGAACTGCTGGAGCTTGTGGGGGACAACTGGCCAAAAATATCTAGGTTTTTCACCAGTGGCCGACCGGCCAGAAGTGTAGATTGTCGGCCATCAAAAATCTGCTTCTAGGCCCAACTTCAAATGGGTATGTCTCTTTCATCCGGACTCCTTTGTAGGTCATTCTTGAGTCTAAATTGAAGCCCCTGAAGTCTACTTTCCAATGGTGGCAGTCTCATATCTAAATTATAAGTTTGCTAAGAGATATGCCTATTTTAGTGAAGGTCGCTCAGTTTTGGCTTAACCAGATTGATGCCTAACTTCAACCAACCATATCTCCCTCATCCGGACTCGGCTTTAGGAGATTCTTGAGTGTAAAATGAAGCCCTGGAAGTCCAATTTCCAATGGCGGTGGCCTCACAACTTAAGTCAAAGTGTACAAAAGGATAGACTTGATTTAGTGAAAGCTGTCTGGTTCTTTCTTAGCGGTTTATGCCCAACTTCTTTCCCAACTAGGTTTCTTCCCTCTCCTCCAATTTTCTTCAAATCCAAACATCTAAATAATATGTTTAAAATATTTTTCAAAGAGTTCACCTCTCTTTCATTTATTTCCACTTTGTCCTTATTCAGTTTACCGAAAAACACAATTTTTAACGAAATGCGAGTTTCGGAACATCGTAGAAACATTTTCAGAAATATTTTGAAAGAAAGGGTTTTAAAGTCTAAAATAATTTTGGTCAAAATAGTTTTGGTCCAAAATGGGGTGTAAGGTTGGGATTTAGAGCTCTCCTTGTTGAAGAAATCGAATATTTGCATAGCATAACTCTCATCATCGAGTGATCAATCAGTGGCGTCCAAGTCTTAAGGGCGGTCCAAAATGGGGTGTCTATAGAGTAGTCAGGTTGAAAAAAAAAATTGGGTTTTGGTCCAAAAGAGGTGCAAGGTTCTAGGCTTCTGAAACTCAAAACCGAAGCTTCTTGCTGAGGAAATCGAATGTTTGTACAGCGTAGTATTTCATTATTGAGTGATCAACTTGAGGCGCCCAAGTCTTAAGGGCGGTCAAAAATGGGGTGTCTACAGACGTACAGTTGGCTCATGATTACATGAGACGTATACAGAACAGATAACAAAAATCACATAATGCTAAGGATGCCACGAATACATTTCGGAAATTTGAACCATCATACATCTATACAGAAAATAGTATTTCAGAAAACAAGTCATTTCTTATCATTTAGAAAATAATTAAAGTTAAATATAGCTTTACAAAGTTATTACTCACAGATAGCTCCAGTAGTAGAACAGTCAGAACAGACGGATCAGACAGTCTATAGCGCTTGACCTACACAAACACATAGTGGATACACATTAAAACACGCACTCCGAAGACACTTAACTTATTTCTTTTCTATCTTCGTGTGTTTTTAATCCTTATCCTCATTATTATGTCTTAATTAAGGCTTAGGAATGTCTAAGATGCAATGAAGATGTCAAAATGTACTTCGGAACACTGAGTCAAATTTTCAAAAATAGGGCAATTTACTCGAGCGTAACTTCCTTCGCTTGAACGAATCCCTTGGTCTACAAAACTTCTGAGAGCTCTCATTTTACACTCGAGCTCAACTTCCTTCGCTCAAGCCAAGACTAAAAACAACAGAGTGATCGCTCAAGCACAGATTATGTCACTCGAGCGGAGTGCTCATGTCTGCAAAAGTACTAAGAGCTTGCATTCTT
Source organism: Camellia lanceoleosa (assembly GCA_025200525.1). Classification (NCBI taxonomy): domain Eukaryota; kingdom Viridiplantae; phylum Streptophyta; class Magnoliopsida; order Ericales; family Theaceae; genus Camellia; species Camellia lanceoleosa. The sequence goes on along the minus strand of CM045762.1, from coordinate 3,738,123 downwards.
TGCTTGTGCGCAACTTTCACCGCTTGAGCAAAGAGTGCAAATTTTGAACTTTTCAGATTACTCTCTAAGCTCCAAAACTCAATTCCAATGCATCAAAACTCATCATTTTAGACAAAAACTTGAGAAAACACTTGTAAACTTATAAAACATCATGAATTAAAAATCATTTCGCAAAATCAAGGCTCAAAAACATGCCAATTGTTCAAAGTCAAACTTGTAATGTACATATATATAACATGCATGTAATCCTTTGAACTTAAACCTTCCAAAGCATGATCAATTGAGGTCAAATGGTATGAAATGTGATTAATTCCCAAAATTAAGTTCGAATTGTTACATGCATGAGAGAATTTCTTTTGAAAACAACTTCAAAACTTCATGAAATGTACATGCATGCATGGAATACTCTTCTTTCCTACTTCCTTAGTTTATTTCATGTCTTTAACCTCTAAATTCTCTTGAATCCATGCATTAGTTAACTCAATTATATAACTAAAGACTTGAATTCTTACCTTAGGTATTCAGTTGTGTTCTAGATGCTTAGTTGGTTGAGCTCTCAAGTCAAATGCTCCAATTCTCTACAATTTTCAAGCTTAAACTCAAGTTTCCTAAGCCCCACACACACACACACACACACACACACACACACACACACACACGTTTTCCTCACTCAGGAATGAAGATGAAGTGTTTGTATGGCATATTCTAGGCTCAATTAACACGTTTTCCTCACTCAGGAATGAAGATGAAGTGTTTGTATGGCATATTCTAGGCTCAATTAGCTGTATAGACTTGTTAGTGAAGTTTCATTAAGCCTAGATTAAGCTAATCAATTACATAAATTTTATTCTAATTATTTTGTTCCTAATTGAATTTTAATTAAAGTTATCATAAAATTCTAAAAATTTTAAATTACACATATACGTAGTCAATTTCATGTTCAGATACCGATAAAGCCTTCAATTCACAGATCCAAACAGAATTACCGATAGATATTCCTACAACAGACAGATATAAATACAAATAACACAATACACATGCGATTAACTCAAAATTTTCTCTTAATTACTTATTAAGCATTCTTAATCATGATTTATTGATTAATCACAGTTCAGGGTTGTTACTAACCCATGCAATACACGTGCCAAACAAATTTGTTTTAAAATATTTTTTTTATAAAATTTAGTTAAATTTTTTATATTTTTGAATATATAAAATATTTAAAATGATCGTTCAATTAGAGAGAAAAAAAAAAAGAAGAAGTAATAATTTAAAATTTAAATAATGATTTTAATTATTTATTTTAATAATTTTAGTTGTATCGTTCCATAAAAACGTTACTTAAAGCAACACATATACTAATTTTAAATAAATTATTTATGTATATTTTAATAATTTTAACTCTGTCATGTTATAAAAATGTAACTTACATAATATATATTTTAAATTTTATAAAAATAAAATTTTTAATATTTAATTTTTTTAAAAAAAGTGAAAAGTAGAATAAAACTAATTGGTAAAATATTTTTAGTATGTATAATTCTATTAAGTTTTGTTTATGGGTAATTAGATTAAGTAGAAGTCTTTAAATATTAAATTTTAGAAAGAATTCTGGTAAGGGTATTGATCTGGAATTTTAATAAAAAAAGAGAGAAAAAGAAAAAAAGGGAGATGCGCTACATAAAACAGAGGAAAAAAAGTTAAAGGTTAACAACATTTTATTATTACTATTTATTTTGATAATCTTAGTCCTATCGTTTTATAAAAGTCATATTTAAATCAACACGTATGATAATTTTAAAGAAATTGTTTGTATATATTTTAATAATTTTAGCTCTATCATACTATAAAAATATAGATTAAATAAACATATATAATAATTTTAAATTATATAAAATTATAACACAAAAAAAGAAATATTTATTTGATAATTTTAACCTTTCGTGTTATAAAAATGTAACTTAAATAAATATATATAATATTAAATTATAACTTGATATTAGAAATAATTATTATAGAATTAAAAATGATTTTAATTATTTAAGAAATTCAATATAGTTAATATTATAAATAAGATAGACATAAAAATAAGAAACAATTTTAATATTTTATTTTTTTAAAAAAAGTGAAAAAAGTATAATAAAATTAATTGGTAAAATAATTTTAGTATGTATAATTCTATTAAGTTTTGTTTATAGGTAATTTAGATTAAGTAGAAGTCTTTTAAAATATTAAATTTAAAAAGAATTTTATTAAAATGATATATTGATGTGACATTTTAATATAAAAAAGAAAAAGAAAAAGTAAAAAGATGTGCTACATAGGAGAAAGAAAAATTGAGAGTAAACACTACTTTTAATAATATATATAACTAGTAGGTGACCTGTGCAATACATAAGACTTTATTTTTAAAATGAAAAATTAATTTTGAGTTTTAATACTTTATGTATAGAAAATTTTAACAACTGAAAGGTAAATACAAACAAATTTGTTAATAGTTGATGAAAATTATTACCACTGTGTGTGATCCTATGTAAAATTGGCTCTTAAAAACAATTTCTTTTGAAAATTATATATATATATTTTTTCAAAAGGTGCATTCTTATGTTTTTTATTATATCTAAAGTGCTGCATCGGTTTTTTTTTTTATACTTTAAGTGGTGTTTGATTATAATATTTTTATATGACAATATTCAAATATTTTATTTCATGAAAAAGTACTTAAGGTGGGTTGACTCAAAAATAGGATTTATGCTTATATTAGTAAAATCGTTAGAGTTATTCGCATTAATGCATAAAAAAATATAAATTCAAATCATAAACAGTGTCCTCAAATCAGACACAAAATCTCTGTAACCTTAATAATTTCAGTTCTCAAAAGGGTTTTGATTAATTATGTGACACATCATAATAACCGCAAAATTTTTATTCCAACCAAATTATTTCTGCATACCTTTTTTGACAGAGTTCATGAAGATGCATTATCAATAATACTATAAATTCAAAATTTTTATTTAAAAATTATTCAAGAAGCATCAATAGATACCTTAAATATACACAATTACTTTCGATTAATCATTATTATTTAATAATACTTCACACTATTTATCATTTCACATTTGTCAATTGGCAATTTATCTTCTAAAAACTTAATAGAAAAATATTGAGTTCCATTATTTTGATCAATCGATATCAAATTAAACGCTATACGTGTATGTAAATCACTTCTAAAAATATGATGTCTGACATCAAATCACAACAGAGTATATTTAATTAATATAACGATATTTTATACTATAATATGTGTTATAAAAGAATAATATTAATTTTAATTTTTATTATTTATTTTAGTAATCTTATCCTTATTATTATATAAAAGTGTTACTTGAATACTTATATATAATAAATTTAATTAAATTATTTGTCAATTTATCTTCTAAAAACTTAACCAAAAAAAGTATTGAGTTTCATATTTTAATCAATCAGTATCAAATTGGGCGTTATACGTGTATATAAATCAGTTCTAAAAATATGATGACTGACATAAAATCACAATAGAATTAATTTTAATTAATTTAATGATATTTTATATTATAATATGTGTTTATTTTGATAATATTAATGATTTTATATGATATATATTAAATTATAAGATAGTAAAATAAACACTCATTTTGATATTAAAAATAATAATTAAATTAGAAAGAGAATTAGTAATATAAAACTAAAATTGATTCTAATTATTTAATTTTTATATTTATTTAAAAAATAAAAATTTGTACTGCATAAAATTTATTTAAAAGATTAAATATAAATATGTTGTGATTGGATTAAAAAAAAATACATAAATTAAATATATAGAGTATTAATTTTTTTCCCTTAATATTCTTTTTGAATTATTCATACATATTGTATATAGGTTTATAAATTTTAAATTAAATATAATGGTTTTGTAATAAATAATTTCATATTAAATAAAGAATTAAATATAAATTAATATTAAGACTTCAGTAAGATAAATAAAAAATAAAAAAAATTAATTTGATCCGTTCAATGTACATAATTAAGCACATTAAATTTTATTTATTTATTTGTATTTTGAGATAAATTTTTTTAAATATCATAATAATTAAATTAAAATATCAACTATATAAAAGAAATATAACAACGACAAAACTAAATATACAATGAAAAATATACAGTAAATAAGTATTTCTCAAATAGAGTCCATATAAAATTAGTTATTATAATTGAAATCGAGTTTGTGTAGAACTCTATGGCCCCGTTTATTTTTGGAGAAAGAGGTGAAAATGAGATTGAGATGGAGGTGGAGGTGGGATCCGTGATATGTTGTGTTTGTTTTGAGAGGTGGAAAGAGGATTCATAATCTCATGAGATTATGATGGACCTTGGTATTGGGATTGAGATGGAAGAGGTGGAGGTAATATTAGGAAATTAGTGCTCCGGCTTCCCTTTTTTTTTTTTTTTTTTCATCATGTTGTGCATTTTTTTTAACGTTAATGTTTAATATTTTTATATTTTTTGTTAAGTAAAAATCATAATTTTATTTATTTTAATATTTTATATTTCTTTTATAGAGTAATAATTTAACAATCCATACACTAACAATTTTCATCAAATCAACACATAATTTTACTTAATCCCCTCACTATCAATCCCCTACTAACAATCTCATCACTATTAATAATCCTCTTACTATCAATTCCCTCCATTATATCTCTGAAAACAAACATGGCCTATATATGTAAATGGAAAAAATATGTTGATGTGACTCTCTTAAAATAAAAAAAAAAAAAAAAAAAAAAAAAAAAAAAAAAAAACTCTAATAATGTGTCACCTAAGTATGGGGAAAAAAAATATTACTTTTAATAATATATATAATATGATATGATATATGATTCATTTATGGATAAATTATAAATATATTCCTGAGATTTGCTTAAGGTACATATTATCCCCTGTGGTTTGAAAAATTATAAATACTTCCTTGTTAAAATTTTTTATTTAACAGAATTAACTAAAAAAAATAAAATTCATAATAGCTCTCCTATACAATAAACAAATTACCTAAATTATTAATTAAAATATATTTATAACATCATTAAAAACTGTTAATTGATTTAATGATTTATTAATAAAAATGACGATTTGTTATGAAATTAGAAATCTCAAAAGATGAAATGTAATTTTCAAAATTATAAAAAATAATTCATATTTTAATCAAATTTCAAAAAATATATTTATAATTTACCCCTCATTTATTATTAGTTTTGATGATGAGCGGCCCGCTCTCTCACAAGTTGTGTTTAACCCAATGAAAAATATATATATTTAAAAAATTGTGTATTGTATGTAATTTTTATTCATAGAAAAAAATTAATACAATTAACATCATTAAAAAAGAAAATTGAAAGTATTCATTTGTTTTATGTTAGAAGTTTGCTATGTTGAATAATATAATTGTGTTATGAATCGTTTTTAAATTTTTTTTTTTCTAAAAATGATCCTTTGTATTGAATTTTTTTTTAAATCTTCAGAACAATTTAGCACAAAATCAAAAGGATGAATGTTTTCAAAATTTTCATGTGTTGTTTATTAAAAAAAAAAAGAAGAAATGGCATCAATTTTTTATTTGAATGACACCATTAACAAAATTCTCCAGAGTTATCACACGTAATACTGAATAAAATTTCTCGTGTGTTGAGAAATTTATCTAGGTTTTTTTTTAGTTGAATTGTATAGTCCCTTTTGGATTGTGTGTACTATTTTGTTTATTTATTTACTAGAAATAAGATGTTAACGAATTACTAAGTTAGATTACTATTACAAAGCCAACATTAGTCTATCCACTTGAACAAATATCTTATCATATCGAAGGATAGCTATAAGATCATTGGACTAACAACTAGGTCAAGTTGTGTACTTATGGGTACGAATATGGAATTATGGGATCGAAGAGGATTTTGAGACTCAAATCCAAGTGCTATGGACCACTCGAGGGAAGAGAGGGTTTTAAGGAGAGGGTAGTTAGTTGGACCCTAGGGATCGACCCCAATTTAGGAGCTAGGTCAAGTAGTGATTTAACCGCTGCACCTTCATGGGCCATGGTTGGGCCTCAATTTTTGGGCTTGAATTAACTCCTCCTGCTCAATATGGATCTGTACATTAGCCCATTATTTCATAGAACACCTCTCAACATTGGGCCTATCCTCTCAAAGGAATCGTTGTCATGCCGTGTCACAAAACTACCAAATATGCTCTGCATAAAAACATATATTTAACTGAACTTGATTTCACCAACCAAGAAAGAAAATTAACCCAACAATGATAAAATATTAATTAACATAAATATCATAGGATTAAAAATTTTGATATCATGATCTAAAAAATATTTTATATTTAGGTATGCCACATTTTGCATTCACCCTGTGGTTTGTCTTTCATTTCAAATCTTTCTGCATCTAGGGCTCGATGATTGGAATCATAGGAGGTGAAAAAAAAAAAAAAAAAAAAAAAAAAAAGAAAAAGAAGAAGAAGGGGGACAATTACATTTTAGTGTAGGTTTTTAAAAATAATTTCAAATAAAAAAATAAAAATTAATAATTAAAGGCTTAAACATTTTCATAAAAAATAATTATTTTGTAAAAACAATAGCAAATTGTAATTTTTCCCAACAAAAAAATCGCTGAGATGTTTAGATTCAGTTATAACCCCTTTGACACTCATTGAACCCATCATTGTGCTGAAAAAAGATCTTTGCTCCTTTGCGACTGAGTGGACATTTTAAATTAGATTGTGAGTGATTGTAAACTAGAGAGGGAGAGTGTTTCTTGTAAAACTCAATCAAGTGGCAATGTTATACTAACTTTAAAATGAGTTTAAATTACATGATTTGTCACGACCCAAACCCGTTCATAAGGGTTTAGCATTGTAACCGACCAGTAATTTATGATGACCATAGGCCTGCTTAACAGTAATAATAATTATACAATAAGAGAGGCCGGTAGAAACTTGTAAATATTAAAATATAATGTTCAAAGAGCTGTGAAGACTTAAATGAACAAATAATTTATAGATGTGTACCAATATTCACACAAGTTCAAAACACAACTAAGTATAAAATAAAAGACATGTTAGGAAATTAAATCACAAAGCCAAAACAAATTATACAGCATTCACTTGACTTCAAATAACATTCAAAATGGATGGAATTAGATCACCCAAAAAGTCTTAACATTAACGGTTTGGAACCTCGTAATGAGGCACATTAGGTTGGCTTGACAAAACAAATTCAGGTCGACGATGCTAACTTTGCTCCGGTGCTTGACCACCTACATATATATAAAATAAACTGTGAGTTAAAGCCTAGTGAATAACAAATGTGTAAAGGTTTAAGAAGGAGTGTCCTTTTCAGTATTTAAAACAGTCAATTACATCAGTAGATCATTTATTCGATCAATATCTCATATTTCATATCATTTCTGTCATATAGTAATCATAGCAGTCATACGTTGTATCCAATAGCAAAACGATACAATAGGACTTAGAAGACCGAACAATTAATTGATGACCATCAAACAGTAAACAGTAGTTCCAAAACTTGGAATTGACAGAGATCTCTGTAACAGTAGCAATAACAGTAACAGTAGCAGTAACAATCAGTTGCTATGGATGCCACGAGTACAGTTCATAAAATAGAACAACATTTATTCAGTAAACAATATTATTTCAGAAAGCAGTACAGTTAATCATTCAGAAAATAAGTATAACTGAACATAACTTTACAATATTGTTACTCACAGTGAGCTCCCTGAAACATGTGCTAAAATGCACTAAGGATGCGGCGTCCAACCTAAACAAACAAATTCAAGCACAACAACTCAATTACATTCATATCGTTAGCCAATTTTATCTGATTCGGTTGATAATTATTTAATAACCAATCGACTTTACTCGTTCGGTTCTAAATTTTCATTCGTTCATTCTAATGCACTCATGAGATGTAAATGCACATGAAAACACTATAAAACTATGCAAACAGAGGCACAGAAGGTGGAAAAGTGGAGCGAAAAACAACACCAGGTTTGCCCAAAGGGCTGCACGTGCGGGGGTATTTACCGTACGTCTCCCGTACCTACATTTACTTCAGTATGTTCACTCACCACTGCCTTATTTTCCGCACGTGCGGGACCCAAGCCACACATGCGGTACTAGGTGAAAAACTGTCCGAAATTCTGTTCAAATTTGCAGCTCACATTTGTACCATTACAACTTCATTTCCATACATTTTAAGTTCCAAAAATTCTTCAAAAACACTTGAATTCACAAGTTCTAGCTTCAAACAGAAATGCATGAGTTTAAAACAACCTCAAATTGTCATGAAGAAATCAAACCCTCACTTTGTTATGTAAATGTCTAGAACATGCAAGTGTAAGCTCTAAAATTCAAACTTCCATGGAATTCTTCCTTAATTGAAGAACCATGCAAGAATTAAAATGGATGAAACCAATTTTCCATGAAATTATGTCATGCATGTAGCTATATGAAGTGAATTTGGACAATTCTTCCATACCAAGACATGCAGGTATATCTATCAATTACATTCACACATCATTCGCTTAAACCCCAAATTCATCTTGTTTAATTTGAATTCCATAAGTATAAATATGATTCTTCAAATTGGTGAGATACAAGAGAAGAACTCTTACCTAGAGTTAACGAATTGAGTTGAATACCTACTTCTCCTTCACTTTTCTTCTTCATCTTGGTGTTCTAGATGAACTCTCATTCTCTCTCTCTCTCTCTCTCTCTCTCTCTCTCTCTCTCTCGACATGTATACTAGGAGAGCTCCAAAAAGACGCACTATATTACACTTATCATCATCCTATTCAAGTATTGAAGAGGATACCTCTAATGTTATTTAGTTCCCTAATTAGTTTGTCTAAGGCTTACATTAATTCCTAATTAAGCTAATTAAACTCTAATAGTTTTACTTAAATTAAATTAAACCTCATCATAAAAAGATCTCAATTAAACTAACTTAAATAAATTAAGGTGAATTAGGCTCTAATTCCTATCCAATTTCTTAATTCTAACTTGTTAAAATTAACGAATCAGACAGGTTTAATTTTCACTCTAACCTATATGTCTACAATAACACAATAACAAGACAATACAAATCAATACAATATATATAACACATGGCACATAAGTCACAATTAACACATAATCTCATGATCAACACTAATCACATAATTAACTTCATTAATTTACTTAATTAAGGGAGGGACTGTTACATTCTCTCCCCCTTAGGACGTTTGGTCCTCCAAACTCAATTATCTTCCTCCGGGAAGAATATAGGATCAAGTGGAAAAAGGTCCGGATATCTGCTCTTTATATCATCCTCTCTTTCCCAAGTTGCATAGATACCACCATGATTTTGCCAATCCACTTTTACTAACGGAATTTCTTTATTTCTCAACTTCTTGATTCGTCGGTTTACAATTTGAATGGGCCGTTCTTCATAAGTATAGTCATCACTCAAAACCACATGAGAAGGCTCAATAACATGGAAAGGATCCCAGAGATAATCCCACAACATTGAAACATGAAAGACATTATGCATATGTTCTATTTCGGGAGGAAGTGCTACCTGATATGCCACTAGATTAATCTTTTCAATAATTTCATACGGCCCAACATACCTCGGTGTTAACTTGCCCTTGGTTCTAAAGCGAGTCTGCCCTTTCATTGGTGCCACTTTAATAAAAACATGGTCTTCCACTTCATATTTCGGACATCCGTGTAACTTTAAAGTCAACTTTGCGCAGTTTTCAATCTTTGTTGAATTAATTTCACATTTTTTGTTGTTTCATGTACAATCTCAAGCCCAAGTAAAGACCCATCTCCAATTTCTGCCCAACAAATAGGAGATGACATTTTCTACCATATAAAGCATCGAAAGGCACCATACCAATGCTCGAATGAAAACTATTATTATAGGCGAATTCGGCTAAAGGCAAGTGAGTCTCCCAATTCCCTTGAAAATCAAGCACACACATACGAAACATGTCCTCCAAAGTTTGGATTGTGCTTTCTGACTGGCCATCGGTCTGTGGGTGGTATGCACTGCTCAATCTTAATTCAGTACCCAATGCCTTTTACAAGCTTTGCCAAAATCTCGATGTGAATTTTGAGTCCCTATCTGAAACAATTGACACAGGCACTTCATGCAATCTAACAATCTCATTAATGTAAATTGTAGCCAACTTATCTACATTATATATTGTTTTAACATGTAAGAAGTAAGCAAATTCAGTCAAACGGTCAACAATAACCCAAATTGAATCCATACCTCTATTGGAGCGAGGTAGTCCAACAATGAAATCCATAGTGATGTGCTCTCATTTCCACTCTGGTATTGGTAGTGATTGGAGCAATCCGGGGGGTCGTTGATGCTCGGCTTTGACTTGTTGGCAGTATAAACACTTAGACACAAATTCAACAATTTCTTTTTTCATTCCTGGCCACCAGAAATTGAGCTTCAAATCTTGGTACATTTTTGTATTCTCCGAATGGATAGAAAGTTTTGAATTGTGGGCTTCGTACAAAACTTGCTTGTTTAACTCGACATCATTTGGTACACATAATTTACCTTGAAATTTCAGCACACCATTTTCAAAAACAAAATCCGACCTCGGTTTGGATTCCCATTCATCAATAATCTTCTTCAAAAATTCATCTTATTGCTGTTTTTCTTTAATTTCTTCAAGAATCACCGGTTGAGCAGAAATAGCAGCCAATGTCCCGCCTTGCTCTCGCAAAAAAATTTCAACTTCAAACTTCTCAAGATCTTGTAGCAATTCTCTTTGCCCGGTAAGTAAGCAAGCCAAATTCCCAATTGATTTTCGACTAAGTGCATCAGCAACAGTGTTAGCTTTCCCTGGATGGTACAAGATTTGCAAGTCGCAATCTTTTATCAATTCCAACCATCTCCGATGTCTTATGTTCAACTCTTTCTGGGTAAAGAAATACTTTAAGCTCTTGTGGTCTGTGTAAACCTCACATGTTGCCCCATACAAATAGTGGCGCCAAATCTTCAATGCAAATACTACTGCGGCAAGCTCCAAATCGTAAGTCGGATAATTCTTTACATGTGGCCTCAGTTGTCGGGAAGCATATGCTATTACTCTGCCATTCTGCATCAATACACACCCCAAACCCTTACAAGAAGTATCACTAAAAATAGTAAATCCATCTATACCTGAGGGTAAGGTGTGAATCAGTGCAGTCACAAGTCGAGTCTTCAATTCTTGAAAGGAGGATTCTCTCTGATTGGTCCAATCAAACGACACCCCTTTCTGAGTTAACTGAGTCAAAGGCAAAACAATTTTACAGAAGTCTTTCACGAATCTTCGGTAGTATCCAGCCAAACCCAAGAAACTTCAGACTTCGGTAACATTCGTCAGTCTAGGCTAATTCACAATTGCTTTTATTTTCTGTGGGTCGACAGAAATGCCATCTTTGCTAATCACATGTTCCAAAAACATAACACTATCAAGCCAGAACTCACACTTTGTTAGTTTTGCATATAACTTATTCTCTCTCAAGGTTTGCAAAGAGATTCTTAAATGGTGCTCATGTTTCTCTTTACTTTTGGAATAAATCAAAATGTCATCTATAAAAACAACCACAAATTCATCGAGGAATGGCTTGAAAATTTTGTTCATAAGGTCCATAAATGCAGTAGGTGCATTAGTAACTCCGAAAGGCATAACAAGAAATTCATAATGTCTATACCTTGTTTGGAAGGCAGTCTTTTCTACGCCTTCGGCTTTGACTTTTAATTAGTGGTATCCCGATCTAAGATCAATTTTAGAAAAGACTTGAGCACCTTGCAATTGGTCAAATAAATCATCAATGTGAGGCAACGAATACTTGTTCTTCACTGTGACCTTGTTCAGCTCACGATAGTCTATGCAAAATCTCAATGAACCATTCTTCTTTTTCACAAATAAGACTGGAGCGCCCCATGGTGATGTACTAGGCTTGATAAACTTTTTATCCAACAACTCCTGCAACTGGATTTTCAATTCTTTCAATTCAGTAGGTGCCATTCGATACGGAGCTTTGGAAATTGTCTACGTACCTGATATCACCTCAATAGTGAACTCAATCTCCCTGTCAATCAAATCCCTTGGTGAATCATCTGGAAAAACATCTGGAAATTCTCTGACTATAGGAATACTATCCACATTAGCTTTAGTATCAGCAAGCACAATCAATGCACAACACAAATACCCTTTACACATCTTTTTAATTAATTTGCATGTTTTCATATATGAAATCAAGTATGAGGGAGGTACGACACTGTCACGACCCAAACCTGCGCCTATAGGTTTAGCGTCGTAACCGACCAGTAATCCCTGGATTATGTGGGCTCACCTTTTTCCGCGCCCCGCCTTTCGGAAAGGGTTTGAAAAGAAGGCCTCATAGTTCAGACTCCCGTGGTTCTGAATCTAGTCTCACAAGTGCAATGTGAAACTGATAAACACCAAAGAGTCCAAATCTGGCAAATCATTTTGAAAAATTGATTTTGAATCAAAATGCCAAAATTTGACAGTTTTGCCAGATACAGAGTCGCCACCTAAATATTTTATTTTTGGAAAATTTAGGAAACCCTGACTCGTGCTAAAAGCCACGTGTCCATCATCACCAAAGTTGCTTCGGCTCGACAACTTGGGTACGAGATGGGAAGGTCCTGAAATGAGCACCCCCGCTCGCCCGATCAAAGATCAGCCTCTACTAATCATGATATGATGTTTTATAAACATTATGTGTTCTTATTCCGATTATTAAACTAGCTTTACTATGTGACGCACACAAGCAAGTATAGACTAGTTTGCTCAATTTGGAACAATTCAACTCATGTTTGTTCTCGAAAATGGTTTGAAGTTGCCACCTCAAGTGGGCTTAAAAATGCGGTTTTGCCACCAAACATAGTTGGCTTAAAACATGATTTGCCATAACAAAGTGGGCTTAAAACACATTCGTTGAATCATTCCAATTCAAACAACAAACCTTCATCCATAGGCATTCATGCAATTTAGCATTTAAGCACATAACCTTATGGAAAGCATACGAAACATGGCAACATGGCAATCACACTCATGCAAGTATGCTAAAGCATAAAGACTCACCGAGTACTCCAAGCCAAAACAAAAACTAGTTAGAAAGATGCATGATCCTAATTATACAAGATGTCTAATGCAACACATGCAATATGTAATTAATAGGCTCGGCTACTAATATGGCATATGGATCGATTTGAACAACATGCTATTAAACACGTATTCAAAGAAGATATTGAAATTGTGATGCAGCTTGAATGATGCGCCGAGCCTCGGTGCATGCAAGACAAGTGAATGGATGCAAACATGCAAGCATAAGGTATGCTAATTGAAATATGATCCCTAATCTAACCATCGAAAATGATTAAATAAAAGGAAGAAAGACGTAGGGTTGGAAGACATACACACATGCACCCACACTTATTAAAACATTACGCCCTCACGAAGGAGGGTCTGAATAAATAAGCTAAGCTACACTAAGCTAGGCTAATTAAGCTAACTATTACAACATGATATTTAACTAACTATTCTAAGCTAATTAAATATTACAAATCGAAGTAATTAGCTAAATACTAAGCTAATTAAGTACGAAGCATATAAACTAATTAATTAGCTACCACTAATTAACTAAACAAAGCAATTAAATGGCCTCGGGAAGCGAGGAATGCATACATGCTCGGTTCCTCCACCCGAAAAAAGCCACTGTCTTGCCACTGAATGCCTCTGTTTGCGCAATTGAACACTGAAAATTGTGCTAACTTCTAGAATGCCTCTGCTTCAACTTACCAACACATGGTGTAACTTTCATTGGTGGCCGACAGGGGACATGTCAGCTACCAATGGTGGCAGTTGGCTACCACTGGTGGCCGGTCGGCCACTGATGACATGAACTCCTCTTTTTGCTGCAACAGAGAGCGGACAGAGCAAAAGAGGGTATTTTCACAGGTTTGTGCGTACTGTTACACCCCTTATCATCAAACAAGCTCAAAGGAGTGTAACTCTTGGCTCTTAAACCACCAATCAAGCAATTTCCATGCATGATGGCCAAAGAACCAAGTTTGTACAAGCTTAATGAGTGCAAAACAAGACTCAAAAGACCAACACCCTATCATACATGATCAAGGGTGATGGTGACCAAGGAAAGTGGCACATTTCATCACTTTCGAGTATGAAATGTTCCATTTTCTCGTGTTTGAATTAACATCAGATTCAAACACATGCAATGCAACACAAAAGATGCTTATCTTGCCTCTTTTACTTGTTCATTTTTGTTTACTCATTTTACATTACCGATTAATTCTATAATCGATTAAGTCCAAAAGTGAGTGTCTTCTAAAGCGAAAGAAATGTCAACCAAGGGGTAGTTCAAGGCATGAGGAAAGCTTCATGCCGTTGGTAATGAACCCTCGAAGGAGGATTAAACCATTAAGCATGAGCCTCAACCTCAAGCTTAAACAACCCTAAGGTTGAAACAACCCTCAAAACAAATGAAAAAGTGAAGCAAAGAGAGAGGTTACAGAGATGTTAAGTGCTAGAATTAGGCATGAAAAAGCATTAAAACATGCAACCAAGACACACAAATGATACTCAAAGCCTAGAAACACTAAGCTAGTGAAGGAAATTGCACCATAACTATACAAAACAAAGCTCAAATGACCCAAAAAACCCAAAACAGAGCTAAAGTAGGTCAAAACAGAGGCAAAAGCATGTTGGACTAAAGCTAAGTTAGGCTAGAAAAACATGCTAACATGTGACGCTAACTAGGCATGCAAGCAGGACATAAGGAGGGGAGGCTAACCCCTCCAATTTTGGACTTCAAAAGAAGGTTCATACCACTGAAAAAACTCCAAGATTTAGTGGTTGAAAGGCACAAAAATGTTGTTTTCAAAGTGATGAAAAAATGGCACAAAAGCGTAACAAGCTAAAAAGTAAAAGGGATGAACAACCCCTTAACTTAAAAGAGCTCAAACCACCATTTTTAAGCCTCAAAAACAGAACTTTTTACATATCAAAACCAGCCCCAAAATAGTTTTAAAAAGATGGCTAAGCAAGTATTGAAAGCAAGCTTAAGCAAGGTAAGTTCTATACCTTTGAAGCACAGTACAAAACAACCACAAATTCAAGCTCAAACCTCCTTCAAGAGCTCAAGCAAGGTCCCAAGTTATCTCAGCCCAAAGGTGAGAGTGTTTGGTTAAGGGTTAATGTACAAAAGCTAAGAGAAAACAAGCTATAAGGCACAAAATATCAAGAGAGAGAGAGAATTCTAGAGAGAGAGATTTTTGTTCTAAAATGTCTAACCCTCCAAAATGGGGGAGGACACCCCCCATATATAGAAAATCAAGGTTTGAGCTTGAATACATCCTACCATACACGTGTATGAAGATGCATCTCAGTGAGCAATAACTGGCACAGCTGGCAAACAAATATCCAGAAATATTTGGAAAAGGAGACTAGTGGCCGACCGGCCACATCCCTGGCCGACAGGCATATCCCATCGCTGACAGCCTAGGGGGGTGGCTGAAAGGTCACCAATAGGTCCAGACACCAAGTTTTGGTCCAAAACAAGGCAAAGAAAGAACAAGGTTCAAAGGCTCAAAGACCGCCGAGGACTTCGGGCGCTCAAAACGAACACAAAACAAGCACAATCATCGAGTGCACAAACGATGATGTCTAAGTCTTGAGGATGGTCAAAAATGGGATGTCTACGGATTACCAAAGGCCTCTTAACAGAATAACATATAACTAGGGGCTACGGAAGCAAATATACAAAGTATTCATAGTCCATAGAGCTGTGCAGACGTATATGAGATAGAAATTTAAAACCTTATAAAATATATACATGTAATGTCACATCCATAAACGTCTGGCAATGCCGTGCAAGCATTATAAGAGGGACTTAAACCAGAATACAGAAAAGTAAAACAAGACAAAACACAAGTGTTCTTAGTGTGATACACAAAATAACCCTTGGCATGGTCCACAAAACTTGACTTTATGCACGGGAACCTCCCCGGGAGGCACGATGGATGGCTTGACAAGAACTTAGGCCCTCAATTCTGGGCCTGATCATGTGCTTGGTCACCTACATACATAAATAATTACAGTGAGCTAGTGCCTAGTGAATAATAACAAAATAAATGTTTTAATGAATAATGACCGTAACAGACTTAGATTTCAAATCTATTATCAAAACAGAAACATAGTCATGATCGTATTCGTATCAGAAACAGAGTCATATTCATATTCAAATCATGGGTGGTACTTCTTTTAGCGTAACATATCATGTTGGTCAAGCATATCAAGTTCCATAATGGAACCTCCGGTACCAGGTAACATATCTCGTACATGGGCCACAATATTATTCCGGGCAAGGGCTTGGCCACGGTATTATTCCCCTAGGCAAAGGCCTCCGCTAAGGATACAACAAAGATATTTCAAAGAATTGGATCATCATTCATGTAACCACAAAATAACCTTTGTATCATTCAGAAATAGTTCATATCATATCATAATGTTCAGAAAGTATTTCATATCAAACATAGCTTTACTAAGTTATTACTCACAGATAACAGATGGCTTCAATTAAACAGACAAAGTAGACGCTTTAGATTTCTTGTGGCACATGGCCTACACAGATATAAAGCGAATACATATCGAATTACACACCCGGAATCATTAACTTAGTTCTTTCTTGTCTTGGTGTGTTTCTACTTCTTTATCTTCATTATAGTGTCTTAATCTTGGCCAATGAATGCCTAGGATGCAATGAGGATGTAAAAATGCATTTGAAAACACTTGGTGTAGACACCCCATTTTTGACCGACCTTAAGACTCAGACGTCATCGATTGAGTGCTCGGTGATTGCGCATGTTGTGCTCGTTTTGAGGTTTCAGAGTTTTCGGCTGAATGCCTTGCCTCCGGGTCTCTGAACTCTTTGTGTTTCAGTTCGGTTTGCAGACCAAGCCTTGTTTCTCATCCCTGGAGGGAGGGAGAGGTCTTGTAGACCACTCTTTTGTGGTCGTAGACCACTTTTCCTATTTGGAGACTTGTTTCCGATTTTCGGAGCCTTTGGCTGCGTGCCTTGTCTCGGGACCGCTTAACGTTCTCCGTATGGCGTGGTTTTTGAACCACACCTTGTTGCCTCTACCTAGAGGGACACTGTGGTCCGGGAGACCACTTTTGTGGTTGTCGACCACCTTTGATGCCCGTAGACTAGTTTTCGAGGCTTCTGGCTGCGCGCTTTGCCTCTCGAACTCTTGTCTTGCATCCATTTTGGTTTGTTTTTGGCACAAACCTTGTTTTCCTTGCTTGGAGGGTGGAATATGGGTGGAAGACCAGTTTCTCTCCCCGTAAACCACTTTTTTTCCTCGCCAGCCAGTTTTCTGGTCGGCCAGTTGTGTTTTTAATCGAGCAGTCCTCGCTAAATCAGGCCTATCCTTTTAAATACTGGGATTTCAGATATGAGGCCACCACCGTTGGAAAGCTTACTTCCGAGGCTTCATTTTGCACTCAAGAATCTCCTAAAGCCAAGTCCGGATGGGGGAGATATGGTTGGTTGAAGTAGGGCATCAATCTAGTTGGATCGAAACTACGCGGCTTCACCAAAACAGGCATAACTTTTTGCACAGTTGGAATTTTGATGCAAGGCTGGCGCCATTGGAAAGCTAACTTCTGGGGCTTCAATTTGGACACCTGGACGACCACTTTTGGCCTTGGAAGCCACTAGACGACCACTTTCTCTTCCAGAAAACCAGAAAAAAGTAGCTGCCCGACCACTTCAACTGGTCGGCCACTTTTATTACCTTTTTGGAGATATTTTCTTCCAGCTGGCACAGCTGAAAGGCACCAGAACCATCCTCCATACACGTGTATGGAGGGATGGCTTTGAGCCTTAACTTCCTCAAGAAGCTTTAGCTTTTGTTCTCTATAAGAGAGAACCACCTCCTCCCTCCTCTAGGGTCAGAATTTTGGAGCTTAAGTGATAGATATACACTTGTATCTATACTTCCTTCTTTGCTTCATTTTTGTGCCTTAAAGTGTAGTTTTGTCTTACTTTAACACACAAACCACGCTCAAACACCATCCTTTGGTTGCTGAGGTGCTTAGGAGATGGTTTTGGTGTTCTTTGGTTGGTTTGAGCTTGAAAAACCTGCTGGAGTTGCAGCCTTGAAAAGGGTCATCAAGGGTGAGTTTCTAACCCTTAAATCCCTCATTTTTGCTTAAGCTTTTAGCCTTATTTTTATGCTGATTTAAGCTTAACTTTCTACTGGAAAAAGTTCTGTTTTTGCATGCTTAAAAAGTTTGTTTAAGGTCACTTTTTCATTGGGGGTGATCTACCCCATCTTAGGCCTTGTTTGGCCTTGATTTGTGCCTTCTTTGTAAGCTTTCGGATCACCTTGTTTTGGCCTTCTCACCACTGAAATTCAGAGGGATTTCAGTGGTAGGGATGGTGTTTTAAGGTCCCAAAAAGGAGAGGGTCATCCCCTCTCCTTGTATTTTGAATACTTGTTTCATATGCCTCATGTTTGAGCATATTTATTAAGCTTGTGTTGGCTTGTTCTTAGCATGTATTTGGGGTTATTTCAGCATGCCTCAGATCTGTTTTGACTTAGTTTGGTCACTCCATGCTTGGTTTATACATTTGTAGTGTAAATCACATACACTAGCTTTGTATGTTTCATGAAGTAACATGTCATTCAAGCTTATGTTGAGTCCATTTTAGCATGTTTTAGGTGATGTTTTTCTATGTCATACCTCTGTTAGGGTTTGGTTTGGTCACCTCTTGCATGCTTCATGCACTTGTAGTGCATTTCCATGATTTAGCCTAACATGCATCATGTTTTAACATGTCATTCTAGCATGCTTTTGGCTTAACCTTAAGAAGCTCTTGTCCATGTTTTAACATGCTTCAGCTCTGATTTTGGTTGTTTTGGCCATGTATGCCTTGCTTTGTATAGCTATAGTGCATTCTAGTTTGTTAGCTTTGTGCATCAAGTCCACTAGCATGCTTTACTTGGACTGTTTGAATGATTTGGCATTATTTATTATATGATTTCAGTGCATGTTTCATGGCCATGCACTTGTATTTTTCACTCATTCAATGCGTTGGAGGGTTTGCCCCTTTAAGTCTTGACATGAACCATTGTGTATGCCTTCATGCCTTAGCCTGCGAGCCATCATTTCAGTGCTTATTTGGGGTTATTTTGCCATGATATAACTCTGATTTTTGTTAGTTAAGTCATCCCATGCTTGGTCTTAATAGGTGTAGTGTAATCCACCTTATTTGCCTCGTATGCATCATGCCTTATGCCCTTTATGCTAGCTTGTTTTGGTTTCCCTCCATACATGTTTTAGTATCATTTTGACATGTTCTAGGACTTTTTTGGGTTGCCTTTGCCATATGCTTCATGCTTTGTATAGCTGTAGTGCAATTGGCCTTGCTAGCTTTGTGTTTTGATGACTCATGCATGCTATCTTTGAGCTATTTAGATGATTTGGCATCATTTAATACTTCATTTCAGAGCATTTAGCATGGCTATGTTCCCACTTCTTTCATGCTTTGAATGCCTTTAAGTGTTGTACATTGTTGCCCTACTTATAGCCTAGCATGTATGCCATCTTGCCTAGGTATTTGAGCCCTCATCTCAGCATGTTTAGGTCTTTGTTTTGACCTACTTGAGCTCTTTCCATGCTTAGTTCATGCTTCTTTGCCATGTATTGCATGTCTCCTTTGTGGTTCTCTTTATTAGCTTTAATGCTTAATGACCATTGCATGCCATACTTGCTTTATTTGAATGATTTAGCATCATTTCTTACCTCATTTCAGTGCACTTAGTGTTGTTACACTTCCATTTCTGTCACTCTTTGAGCACTCTTGAGAGTTGTGCTCTTAAGCCTAATTGGTGAGCCAATTGGCATACATGCTTATATATGCTTTCATGCCTTGGTTTTGATGCATTTTGGCCACTGATTTGGGCATGACTGAGGTCTACCCCTTTTTGGTTTAAGTCCATTTAACATGTTTATTTGCATGTTGTTCCCATGCTTATTGTTCATTGCATTAAGTATGCCATCTTACATTGCATTGTGCATGCCATGTCGTTATTTGCATTGTGCATGCCCTTAGCATTGGTGGTTTGATCATGTTGTTGCATGCTTGTCCCTTTGCATTGCATGTTTGCATACTTATGTTGCATTCCATTATGCTTGCGTGCATTGCATTGTAGTTAATCATAGTGCATTGCATTGTGTATGCCATGTTCTTACTTGCATAGTTGCATTGTGTATGCCATGCCATGTTATTTGTTGCATTGTGTTTGGAATAGGTGTTAGTCTAAACACGGGAAAAGAGGGACGTTTCATACTTGAAGTGATGAAACGTGCCTTAATTCCCGGTCGCTGACGCTCTTGATCAAGCATGATAGAGTTTTAGGCCTTATGTGTTTACTTTTGCATTCATTTTCATATTGAATTGTGCAACTTTGCCTCTCGACCATCACGCATTGAAATGCGTGATTGGTGGCCCGAGGGTCGAGAACCGCACTCCCTTGAGTTCATGAGATGATAGGGAGGGTGGTTGTGCACACATATCTTGCAAATACATTGCCATGCCCTTTCTTGCTCTCTATTGCAGCAAACTGGAATTCAGCAGCAACAACTGGTCGGCCAACCAAAAAAACTAGCTGGCCGACCACTTTTTCTAGCTTTCTACAAGAAAAGTGGTCGGCAGGTGGCTGGAGAGACCAAAAGTGGTCGGCCACCCTCCCATAGATCTCCCAAGGTGGAGTTTCAGCTTTTTGGAGCTTGGTGCAAGTTTTTGAGGACAATTGAAAACAGAGGCAAATCGGGGCATCGCATTGGATTTCCAAACGAGGCGACCGGACATGCATGCACTCTTCTCCATCTAAAGCTCCTGTTTTACTGTTTTACTTAGCTAATGTGATTAGCTAGTTTATGCTTTGGCTTGTATTTAAGTAGTTAATGCGTTTAGCTACTTAATTGTTTTGTAATAGTTAGTTAATTAGGATTAGTTAATTAGCTTCGTTGTGATGTAATAATTAGTTTAATTAGCTTAGATTAGTTAGTTAGCTTCTTATTCAGACCCTCCGTCGAGAGGGCCAATTGTTGTAATAAGCATGCGTATGTGTGATGCATGTCTTCCCACCCCCATTTCTTTCTCCTTTTTACTTAACCGCTTACGATGGTTAGTTTTAGGGCATATTTCATTTAGCATACCTTATGCTTGCATGCGTGCATCCATTCATCTGTATTGCATGCACCAGACTCGGCGCATCATACTAACTGCATTGTATTTTCAATATATTTACTTGAATACGTGTTCAAACAGCATGTTATCAAGTTGCATTTCATATGACATTCTAGATAGCCGAGCCTATTTTAGTTGCATTGTTGCATGTGTTGCATTAGCCATCTTAACATAAACTAAGATCATGCATGATTTCTAACTAGTTCTTTGTTTTGGCTCGGAGTACACTGTCAGTGTTTACGCTTTAGCATACTGCATATGTGTTATTGACTGCCATGAAAGCATGCTTGCCATGAGGCTAACTGCTTATTTGATATAACTGCCTGAATGCCTGTGAGTGAAGGTTGGGTTACTTGAATTGGAACAATTCATCCAATCCTCGTTTTAGCCTACTTGTGAGTAGCAAACTTCAAACCGTTTTCAACAAAATGAACATGCAATGTTTTGTTCCAAATTAGGCGATCTAGTCTATACTTGTATGCTGTGTGCATCACGTAGTAAGATTAGCTAATTAACCGGAATAAGAGCACATGTGTTTTCAAAAACAAAATATCATGCTTAGTATAGGCCGATCGCTGATCAGGCGAGCGGGGGTGCTCATTGCATGACCTTCCCCTCTCGTACCCAAGTTTCTGAGCCGATGCAACTTTGGTGATGATGGACACGTAGCCTTAGGCAAGAGTCAAGGTTTCCTAAATTTTTCCAAAATAAAATATTTAGGTGGCGACTTTGTATCTAACAAAGCAGTCTGTGTTTGGCACTTTTTTATTAAAATCAGTTTTCCAAAACGATTTGCCAGATTTGGACTCTTTGGTGATTTATCGGTCTTACATCGCACATTGTAAGATTAGATTCAGAATCGTGACATTTGAGTCTGAACTGTAGTAGCTCAGAGAACAAGACGAGATTCGTGCCACCCTCGCAAGCGCAGCTTATTTCGCTCGAGCGGACATGAAAAATGTGAGGGGACGCTCGAGTACAACTTCCCTCGCTCGAACGTTCTGTAAACTTTGCAAAAGTACTGGTTAAGTGAAATCTTCGCTCGATGGCCGCTTGACTCTCGCTCGAGCGTGAGACTCATGCCCTCGCTCAAGCGCAACTCTTGCAGCTCGAGAGATCTTCAAAACATGCAAACTTCTGGAAGCATGCATTTCACGCTCGAGCAGAGTTCAAGTCGCTCAAGCGAGAATGTAAGATCACAGAGTGGCCGCTCGAGCGCAGATTCTGTCGCTCGGGTGGAAATGCAGAATCTAGGATTTCCAGATTGCACTCCTAAGCTCCAAACTCGAATTCAAAGCCAATTAACTCAACCTTTGGGCCCCAAAACTTGAAAAAATCAATTTAAACTTGAAAACATTAAGAGTTAAAGATCATTTCAAGAAATCAAGGCCCAAAAGCATGACAATTGTGCAAAAAAATTCAACTTGAAATGTAAGAACATGATATGAACATGACATGCATGTATTCATTTGAGTTCATGGCTTCCAAACATGATCAAATGAGGTCCAATGGTGAAAAATGTTATGAATTCTTCAAACCATGCTAGAATTACAACATGCATGTGAGGAAAGCTTTGAAAACAACTTCTAAATGCTATGAAATATGCATGTATGTATGGAATGACTTAACTTTCTTCAATTCTAGTTAAAAACTCATGTTAATCCTCTCAATTCTCTTGAATTCATGAATTTACCAACTCAAAAGCAAGACTAAAAGCTTGAATTCTCACCTTAACTTCTCAATTTCTTAAGATTTAGAGGTAATCTTGAGCAATCCTTTAAGTCTCCAAGCAATGTCCTTCTCTACCTCAAGTTTGATCTCAAGTTCTTGGCCTCTCACTCTCTCTCTCACGTTTTTGCTACCAAGGATGTAGATATGAGAGTGTAAAGTATGAATAAGGGTCCCCTAATGCCTTATATGGGCTAAATTAATGGTTTAATTAAATGGTTGATCAACTAATCAATTGGGCATTAATTTATTCTAATTTAATCATTCCGAACCAAATTTTAATTAAACCTACCATAAAATTCTAAAAATTCCAAATAACACATAAATCAAGTCAATTTCTGAATCAGATGCCGATAAGGCCTTCAATTCGCAAACTAAAATGGAAACATGAACAAATCTTTCTACGTTAAACATATATAAACACAAATAAGGCAACATATGATGCAAAATTTTACTTAATTACTCATTAGACATAATTGAATTATGGATTAACATTAATAAGAGGTCGGGGCTGTTACAGACACCAACTCTGTTAAATATAAACTCAAGAAACCCAAGTGGACGAAAAACAACTTGTTTTGTTACGCAATCAATGGAGGCATGATATTTTGTTAACCAGTCCATCCTCGAAATTACATCAAAGTGATCAAGATTTAGAGGCAATAAATCAACATATAAAACTACATCCCCAATAACAATCTCACATGCAGCATACACATAAGCACAAGTCATGGACCCCCCACTAGGTGAAGACACTGCTAATAAATAGTTCATGGGTTCCAATGGTCTAGACAATTTTCTCGAAAAAGCATGCGACATAAATGAATACATAAATCCCGAGTCAATCAAAATATAAGCATTTTAAGCACAAATAGGGAGCATACCTGATACCACTGTCTCAGTATTCTGCACATCCCCTAGTACAAGTGCAAACACTTGGCCTTGCCTCAAGGTTTCTCTCCCGATAACTTTACGATTGGGTTTTAGTGTAGCGGTTGATGCTGCAACACTTGCTACGGGTCTACTAATGCCTTGCGATGCGAGAGGACAATCTTTGACTATGTGGCCCACCTTGCCACACCTGTAATATTCCCTAGAAATTTTGTAACAAACCCCTTTATGTCTTCTGCCACATTCTGGACAAGGTGGTATAAAATTATTCCCCTGACTAGAACTACTGGTTGACCCTGTATTCTATTTCTTACTCTGTGAGTTATTCTGAGCCTTTTTTAAATTAAAACCTTGTCTCTTACCCCACCATTCAATCATCGGCATCTTAGCCTGCTTCAAGGCTGCAATGTTTTCCTCGGCCATGATAGCTCGGTCAAGGACATCCATATACTTGAGTAATTTCAGAACATTGATCTGGTCAAGTATCTCTACATTAAGTCCTCCCTCTAATTTTCGAGCCTTTTTATAGTCAGTATCTACCATGTGTGGTGCATAACATGCAAGCTCAGTAAATTTTGTTTCATATTCGGCCATGGACATAGTACCTTGCTTTAAGTCCCCAAACTCAGGTACTTTGCGATCACAGACACATTGAGGAAAGTATTTATCATAGAATGCTTCCTTGAATTGATCCCAAATCATAGTATTATTACTTTCACGCACAAGCATCCATCATTGCCTTGCCTTCTCTTGTAAAGTAAAAGTAGCCAATAACACTTTATGTGCCTCTAAACACGGAAACACTTCAAACAACTTTTCAATTTCTAAGATCCATGCCTCGGCTTTTAGTGGTTTCAGTCCTCCTTGAAATGTCGGTGGCTTCATTTTGTTAAACTTTTGTGTTAAGGCAATAACATCATCATTGGCATTTGGTTTAGGTTGCACTGGTGGTGGAGGAGGAGGTGTGGGCTGTTGATTCTGTTGTTGTCTTAGAGCTTCAGTAAAGAGTTCAACCATTCTCTCCAATCTTGCAATTCTTGCTTCGGGTGATTCATTTTCATCTACATTTCTTGCATTCTCCATTGCACTATATGAAACATGGTAATAATAAACATAGGAAATATGGTTTTCTTATTCATGTCAGCAGATATACACATAACATGTCCACACACACTCATTTATCCTCATGCAATGCCCTGCTTGCTTTTCTAGGACATCCTATAGCTCATTTGGATACGTGTGTGTGGTATAACTCGTGCTTTTATACTAGTCTGTCATGACCCAAACCCGCCCCTAAGGGTTTAGCATCATAACCGGCCAGTTATCTGTGATTACCATAGGTCTGCTTAACAGTAATAACAACTATACAATAAGAGGGGCCGGCGGAAGCTTGTAAATATTAAAACATAATGTCCAAAGAGTTATGAAGACTTAAATGAACAAACTACTTATAGATGTATACCAATATTCACATAAGTCCAAAACATATCTAAGTACAAAATAAAAAACATGTTAGGGAATTAAATCCCAAAGCCAAAACAAATTATACAACATTCACTTGACTTCAAATAACATTCAAAAATGGTGGAATTAGATCACCCAAAAAGCCTTGACATTAAGGGTTTGGAACCTCATGGTGAGGCACATTAGGTTGGCTTGACAAAACGGATTCAGGTCGACGCCGCTAACTTTGCTCCGGTGCTTGACCACCTACATATATATATATATAATAAACTGGGATTTAAAGCCTAGTGAATAACAAATGTGTAAAGGGTTAAGAATGAGTGTTCTTTTTAGTATTTAAAATAGTCAATTGTATCAGTAGATCATTTATTCGATCAATATCTCATATTTCATATCATTTCTGTCATATAGTAATCATAGCAGTCATACGTGGTATATCCAATAGCAAAACAGTACAGTAGGTCTTACAAAACCGAACAGTTAATTGATGGCCATCAAACAGTAAACAGTAGTTCCAAAACTTAGAATTGCAAAGATCTCGTATGATGGCGATAATAATAACAATATGATGCGATAAGAATACCATTTGCTATGGATGCCACGAGTATAATTCATAAAATAGGACAACATTTATTCAGTAAACAATATCATTTGAAAAAGCAATACAATTAATCATTTAGAAAATAAGTATAATTGAACATAGCTTTACAACATTGTTATTCACAATGGGCTCCCTGAAACACTTGCTAAAATGCACTAAGGGTGCGACGTTCGACCTAAACAAACAAATTCAAGCACAACAGCTCAATTACATTCGTACCGTTAGCTAATTCTATCTGATTCGGTTATTACCTATTCAACATGCATTGACTACAAGGATGCAACAAACATGCAATGTAATGAGTATACTACAAGATACAAATGCACGGACTTACACTAGGATGGAGGAACCTCAGCCACCTCCCCAAAACAGTGGCCAAAGTGCACTAAAATGATGATGCCAATCATGCGAAATAAGCATGCAAACTAATGAGCCTAAGACTAAGGCATGAAAGGCAGCTTTCAAGGGCACTCACAAGATGACAAACATGGATGCTAGGCTAACATATTAAGCTCTGAAAATGCATAGAGGAAGACGCCAAATCAACCATGTCATGCAAGCAAGGCATGCAACAATGATCCAAACTTGAAGCCAACCAAGAGGGATCAAACCATGGCCATGTTAATCAAACCCCAATGGACCAAAATGACCTAAAACAGTCCTAGAGGACTCCAAAACAGGGCTGGAACATGCATGGGATAGAGCCAAAAAAAATGCTACGAAATGGGCATCAAAACAAAGGCATTCAAGGTCACCAAAAGGGCATTACTCTACACCTCCCCCCACCAAACATGGCATGGACTTTCCAACCAAAAAAAGAGTTTTAATGCATCAAAATACACCCTAAAACCTACATGAATGGCAGCCCAAGGACTCAAACACATAGGCATGCACAAGGACTCAAACATGGAGCATAAGACCATATCTCTTCAAGGCATTAAAAGGATAACAAATGCAAGCATGTAAGCACAAAACATGGTTTGAAATGACATAATAAGTGAGTTCAAATCACTAAAATAGCCAAGGTAATGCATGCCAATGACTCACGCACCCGATGCCAACATGCTAGAATGCAAAGAGACTATACAAAGCATGAAAGGCATGACCAAATCAACACCCAACAGACCTCAAGCATGGCAAAATATGACCAAAAACTTCACAAAGCTAGGCAAAAAAATGCAAGCATGATGGTCTAATGGCAAGATGCATTTCTAGGCAAAATGGGAGAAAACAAAGCAAGTGTATTATGCATGGAAAGGGTCAACAAACCAACATGGGACAGAGGTATAATATGACCAAAAAACACCCAAAAACCTCTGAAATGGAGCCAAAGACAACTAGGCATGCATGCTACCTTTATAAGCCTTAAACACAAGCAAAAGAGACACAAGGGGAGAGGGGTGTCCCTCCCCTATGCAAGACCTCAAAACCTCTTCTTCACCACTAAAAATCCACTGGATTTCAGTGGTGAGAAGGCCAATACACAAAAGGTAACCAAAGCTTAAAGGAGAAAGCACAAAAAGGGCCAAACAAGGTCTAAGAGGGGGAGGTCGACCCCCAACAACAAAGTGACCTTAATGAAGTATCTTAATCATGCAAATACAAGACTTTTTTCAGTTATACACAAAGTCTAAAACAATAAGAAAGATAGGAAAAAGTCTAGTGCAAGATTGGGGAATCTAAAGTAAAAAAAGTTACCCTTGAAGAACCCTTGGTGAACAGCAAGTGCAGCCTCCTTCTTTTGATCAAAACCAGTCCAAAACCTCAAGAACAAACCCTCAATATCTCTCAAATTTGAAGTAAGGTGTAATGCTATGTGTTTTAGTGCAAAACTAAGAACAAACACACACTTTAAGCCCTCAAACACACACAAAATGAAGAGAGAGAGGGAGATATAGAGAGAGAGGATGATATATATCAGATATATATGTGTATAGCTCTGGTTTTTTTTGCTAAACCCAACAAAGGAGAGGGTTAGTCTCCTTATATAGGCAAGGGAAAGCTTAAAGCTTACAAGAGAAGCCAAGTGAGAAGGGCCAAGGGGGTCAAGGCTTCCTAGAGAAGCTAAGGCAAGGGTGCAAGCTTCTTGAGGAAGCTTTGACAAAGGGTCAAGCTTCCTCAAGAAGCTTGATCAAAGGGTGCAAGAAGTTTGGATCAAAAGGGGTCAAAGGTTCAAAACAACCACACAAATGCACGGGGGAGAGGGTTTGTGCATCCCAGCTGGCACAGCTGGCATGCACCATGCTTGAAGGGTGCAAAAGGGTAAAATCAGCCAGAAAAAGAGGTCATCGGCCAAATAAATGGTCGGTCGGCACAATAAATGGCAGGCCTGCTATTTTTACTAGCCGGTCAGCTAAATTGATGGCCGATAGGTGGCTACCAAGGTAAAAAAGTGGCCGGTGGGTATCCAAATTGAAGCCCCGGAAGTTATCTTTCCAATGGTGCAAACCTTGCATTAAAATTCCCCCTGTGCAAAAAGTTATGCCCGTTTTGGTGAAGCCGCGCAGATTCGATCCAACCGGATTGATCCCCTACTTCAACCAACCATATCTCCCCCACCCGGACTTGGCTCTAGAAGATTCTTGAGTGAAAAATGAAGCCCCGGAAGTAAGATTTCCAACGGTGGTGGCCTCATAGCTAAAATCCAAGTATGCAGATGAATAAGCCCGATTCAGCGAGGGCTGCTCGACTCCCTTCTACCCGGATTCATGCCGAACTTCTCCCAAAGTAGTTTTCTTCTCTCCTTTCCTCTTTTGTTCAAAACCAAACCCCTAAACAAAGTGTTTCAAAAGATTTTTCAAAGATTTCATCTCTCTTTCATTCATCTCCACTTTGTCCTTGCTCGGTTTATCGAAAAGCGCATCATTTGACAAAATATGAGCCTCGGAACATTGTAGAAACTTTATTTCAAAAATGTTTTGAAAGAGAGGGTTTTACGGTTTAAAAACCATCCAAAATAACTTTGGTCCAAAATGGGGTGTGAAGTTGAGATTTGTTTCTCTCCTTGCCGAAGAAACTGGACATTTGCCCTGCACACCTTTCTCCACCAAGTAAACCATCAGAAGTGCCCAAGTCTTAAGGGCGGTCAAAAATGGGGTGTCTACAGCTATGGATATGATAGGTAAAATACATCCACCCTTTTGAAGCACCATTGTTTCATCCTAGTGGCTACAGATTACTTCACTAAGTGGGTTGAAGCTAAACCATATAAAGCTGTGGATCAAACTGAGGTTATTGGATTTATTAAAGATCTAATCTACAGATTTGGCATCCCACAGGCCATAACTATAGATAATGGGATTGTATTTGATGAAAAGATGGTAAAGTCTTTCACAGCAAAATTTGGAATTAGTTTTGTTAATTCCACCCCTTATTATGCACAAGTAAATAGTCAAGCAGAATCATCCAACAAGTCATTGAAAAAAGGAATATAAAGAGTTGTGGAAGACAATCCTAGGGATTGGCATAATTTCTTGTTGGATGCATTATGGGCCTATAGGACTTCTCCAAGATCAAGTACAGGAGTAACTCCTTATGCTTTAGTATATGGACATGATGCAGTGTTGTCTGTAGAAATTAACATTAAGTCTTTGAGGGTGAAATGTCAGGACCAGTTAACTTCTGAGCAGTACCATCAAAGCATGTTTTTGGAATTAGAGAGTATAGAAGCTCGAATTCTTGCATTAAATAATATTCTGTTCCAAAAGAAAAAGGCAGCCAAGAGCTACAATAAGAAGGTTAAGCACATTAGTTTTGATGAAGGTGATTTGGTATGGAAGATAATACTTCCAATAGGAATTAAAAGCCATAAGTTTGGCAAATGGTCACCTAATTGGAAAGGTCCATATCAAATTCATAGAGTCTTGCCTGGGGGAGCATACTATTTGAGAAATCTGAATGGATATGTGCATCCGAAGAAAATTAATGGCAGGTACTTGAAACCTTATTATCCAACTGTGTGGGAAACACAAGAAGTGTAGAAAATTCTAAACAAGAGAAGCATAAAAACACTCAAATAATGAATAAAGATTTCATTTCATATAGAGTTGAGTACATGCAGCCATAAATTGGCCCAAAAATCAGTACAATGTTTCAATTTTTCTCTTATAATGGATTCTCTACTCCTAAGAGATGGGAATAACTGAATGGCAGTAGCCATGTCCTGCCTTCGATCAGCTAGCCCTTGATTGATGATTTGCAGCTTTGTAGCAATTCGATCCAAAGCTTGATTAACTGCTAACAACTCTTCTTCTAATTGAGCCTTCTTTTCTAAGAGTTGGGTTCGAAATTGAAAAGCAGAGGAATGTTGTCCTTTCAATTCAGACACCTCAACATGTATATGGGAAACAAATTCCCTGTCTTTTAATAGCTTCTCTTCTGCAACCTTGGCAATTTGGCAGATGTTGATATAAAAATCTATGGTAGTTGCTGCTTGGGACAAGTGACTTGAAATAGCCATGTTGGATTGCTCAATGACCCTACAGCATTGGAGAAAACCATTCTTGATGATAGGCCTTTGTAAGGCTTTGAATAGGATCCTTGATAATAATGTCAGCAATTCCAAACAGATGCCCAAGTCTAGTGGAGGTAAGAAAGCCTTATTGATGGTTGAAGAGCTCTAAAAAATTTCCAAGAGAGAGTCAACCAAAACCAATGGCTCAGCTTCATTACCGGTTGATGAAATGGTAGAAGGTATGTCAAAAAGGCTAGCCAGCCTAGCTTCAAAAATGTCCATCTCTTCCACTGACATTGGAGGTGCAGAAAGGTCTCTAGTGGAAGGAAGTAATGGCTACATAGGGATAGGAGAGGAGGATGAAGTGTCCCTAGAAGTGTCTATAGTCCTGGCCACCAATAAGTCAAGAGAAACAGGATTGGAGCTGGATAATGATGGTGGACAAAGAATTGGTGAGCTACCAGTATTTTCGCTAGGAGTATCCGCTATCACTGAAGATGAAGTGATAACTGGGATCTCATCAGGTGGTGAAGAAACAGCCATGATTATAGAAAGAGTAAATTGGACTAAGGTAAAGGTTAGATGAGGAAGATATGGAGTTAAGCTAAAGGATAAAGATATATAAATGCTTTGCCTCAAAAAATGTATGAAAAGTATAGAACCAGGAAGTGGAAGTATTGTCTGGATGGGCTCTACACTTAAAGGCACTTTAGTGTCGATTTTCTTCCTCCTTTTTGAGGTTGCATCTAATGGTCTTTCAACTTTAGATAAGACTGAAGAAACCCTTATCGAAGAAGGAAATAGAATAACTATTGCTGCAAAATAAGAAATATGAGGCAATGTTAAGTTTCATTACTGAAAACTTGGGAAAGGAAATTACTAGAGACACAAAAGGAAATTACCAGTTTCGGAAGTGGTAGCAATGGTTGGAGAACTGCGAAGGGCATAATGTTCGGCAGTTTGTTGCCTCATTGCAGCTTCTCTTTGGAGTGCATCAGCAGCAGCAGCTTCATCCCTTAGTACTTGCTGCTGTCTCCTCTTCTCAAACCTCTAAAATACAATGATTTCTTTGGAGTGCTCCTCTTCCACTGATTTGGCAACTGCTTCATAAGTAGAGTCCCCAATAAGGTCAGAGGGAGAAAATGTCATTTTCTTCCTTCTTTTCAATGGTATCTCTTTCTCTTTTCCTATTTCTTCCTTTTCCAAGTGAGTTTCAGGTATCTCCTCCTCAAGATCAAGCAAAAGTTTTCTTTTCCTCTGTTATTGTTGCTTGCCTTTGAGGACATTCAAAGCCTGAACTCTCTAAGATTCTACTTGTGAAGCTCCTGCATTAAAAAAGAAAGCCATAAGTAGATGAACAAGGCCTTATAAACATCATAGAGAGAAGAGAAGGGAAAAAATGAAAATGCATGCCTTTCTTCGAAGCAACCCTGGTGACTCTAGGAGAATGAGAAGAGGCAGCAAAAGTAGTCTCTGTGACAGCAAGAGTAAGAGTTGGGATAGCAGGGGTAGTAGAGACTGTAATAGCGGTCCCAATCTTTTGGGGTTTGGCTTGAGTGGACACATCTAGTCCCACTAGCAGATCTTTGGAAGGTATTGCCAAGAGCACCTCCATATTGGCTGTCCACCAATTTGGAAATCTTTTCAAAGCTGTGCCATATGGGGTAAAGGGAGTGAATTGAAACTCACTCAACACTTGTAGCAATTTAAATGTTGCTTCTTTCAATTTTTTTTCGGGTACCTTTAGGTCTCTAACTATGAGATTGGTATTGGAGAGGCTACAAAGAGGGACAGGGATTCCTTGAGTAAGCCCAAATTGCTTGGCAAATTGGGAAGGACAGTAAACTTCAGATATACATTTGTAAGCTCGAAGATTCAAAGTACAAATGAAGAGTTCATTTGGCAACAAGATAGAGACCCACATATCCTTGTGTAATGAATTGGAGCACTCCCTATCAGCCAAAAATGCCCTGAGCCAGGCTGGTCCTGTATTTGTTTCGATGGGGCAAAAGAAGGAAAGAAGTGGAGAAATTGGAAGTTAATGAAAAAAAGTAAAATAGTAGGCAAAGCTGGAGGGATATAAAGAGATCCTGGCAAATTTTTCTCCGTAAGTAGTGGGTTCTGGCACCAAAAATCTCAAGCACTTGGAATGTAGACCAGTGAAGTATGCGAAGAGCCAGAGTTGTAATACCCATAGAGGGCCTCCTTGGTTAACATCCAGAGGT
The DNA here is from genome assembly GCA_025200525.1 of Camellia lanceoleosa. Classification (NCBI taxonomy): domain Eukaryota; kingdom Viridiplantae; phylum Streptophyta; class Magnoliopsida; order Ericales; family Theaceae; genus Camellia; species Camellia lanceoleosa. Next base: position 3,705,344 of record CM045762.1, on the reverse strand, counting down.
TTCTCGTAAAATTGGGAGCAAGCTCTATAAACATGGCCTAAAACATAAGGAGCCAAGGTTATCCTCTTCTTTGAGGCAGGAGCCTTGGCAAGTGGGGCAAACTCAGGCATAATCCGCTGAGATGAAGTGCAAAAGAGAAATTTGCATAACCAGTACAGAATAAAGAAAAAGAACTCTCGATCATCTACAGAACTTACCTTCTTCTTCTCAAATTTTACAAAATCACTGAAAGAAGAGTTCAAGGATGGAATGGTGAAGTTGACTGAAAGGTCTGGGTAACTAGGCGAAAAGCGAGTACCAAGTAGTGAGAGCCCTAAAAGATGGCAAATATCAAGAATTGTGGGGGTCATCATACGACACCGAAACTAAAAAAAAAAAAAATTAAAAACTGAATTCCAAAAACAAAGGGCTGCAGGAATCAAAAAATGATCCTTAAGGGATAATGAACCTGGAAAGGCGAAGGGCATCAAGGATACAGAGCTCTTATAGATCCAATTCTCTAACTGACACAACTCTGTCATACCACTCCTCCCATTCAACCGTCAATGTGGGCCAACAATGATGGGGATGGTTTACCCTCCAACTTCCCCAATCAAAACCCCTTTCGTAGAGTAGGCAGTAATCCTCTAAACGAAGATACAAAGCAGGAAGTTGAGCTGGGGCTTCTCTGAAGATGGGTCCCAAGACGTATTCATGTTGTTCATTATGGCAAGGAATAAATAGGCAACCATCTATGGCATTCGATTCACCAGCTCTGAGCTTGGGTATCTCTTCGTCAATACACCTCTGTAAAGCCAATGATGGACTCACACACTCCACAACTTGTACTTTTAGGGAGGAAGAAGCCATTAGCAAGATTTTACGAAGGATGAAGCTGAGAAAAGAGTAAAAAAGAGGAGAAAGCAGCAGAAATAAAAGGGTTTGTGTTTTTGGCAAATGAGTAAGATAAAAGCGCGAAGGGAGAGGGTTTTAAACCTTTCTGCTCGAAAGATGCCCCATCTATCTAAATGGGTAAAAAGAACCAAGATAGATTGTTTGGCTGATGTTGGAACCCATATGAGTTTAAGACTTTGTCCTAAAATTTGTGAGGGTCCTGAAAGTGCAATGTGAAAAATCTCTCTCAAGGTTAATTGTTGGGGCGGGAGACATATCTCAGACAATCAAATTGCCTTCGAAAACAAATATTTGGCTTCGAAAGTCAAGATTTGGCTCCAAAGCCAGATGTCAAACGATCAACTAAGGCTTCGAGAGCAGGTAATTGATTTTGAAGCACATTTCATGCTTAAAAATACAAGAACGCTTAGGTTTTGTCTGCTTCAAAGGGATTGGTGACTTGTTATTAGGTTTCTTGTAAAGATAAAATCCTTCGAAGTAAACTTTGAAGTGTTCTGCAGCTAGAATTTGTTTGTTTTAGACTTCAAAGTTGCAAAACCAGTATTTGGTCAAGTAGTGAAGAAACCCAAAAGGGCTAACTCTTTAAGAAGTAAGCAGTATAATTCCTAAGGGAAGTTTCCATACTTCAAAGCATGTAGGCTGTTCTTCGAAGCAAAAATGTTTAAATTCGAAGCTAATTGGTTATGCAGATTATGTTAATTATGTAATTGAAATGTGAAGCTTAGGGCAAAAGTTGTCTTCTTTAAGAAAAAATTTCGCCACACTTTGAGAGTAAGTTTTGATTGATTCGAAGTTTTTTGTGAACATAGTAAGAAGCAAGGTCACATCAATCATACAACCAAACATACAATTGGAACATAAAACCAAATCATGCCGAATAAAGAAAGAAAAACCTAGCTTTATTGATATGTAAATAATTACAGTAGAAAGCCTTCTTGGCTACAAATTCAATCTCATAAAAATAAGGAATAGAAAGAATAACAAGGTCATGAAATTTGTCCCAACAGTGGTCAATGAATTTATGTTCCTTCTTTATTCTGTCCTCTGTCCTATCCAAGCTAGGTTACTATAGCTGATATGTTCTTATTTGATGGAAAAGTTGTTCAGCTTTCAGTTCGAACTCTATCTCCTTCAATCCTTATTCTATTTCGTCCATCTCTAGATCATCCCAGTATGCAGAATCCTTATTCTTAAAGTCATTATATTCATCAATAAGATTCTCTACCTCGTACTGGGTTTGAATTCGTTTGGCCGAGATTTGGTCCAAAGAATTAGTGGTAGCCAAAGAAATTTGGTACCAATGGAGAAGAAGCAGAAGTTGATCCAAAAAAGCCTGAAGCTCTGCTTGAGCAATGGGGTTGAGAACATGACCCTGAGTCATAATGTCACAGGCCCATCAGAAGTTCTTGAGAGGAGTCTCATCTCCAAGAACATTGAAGGGCAAGTGAGAAAAAGACACAAGCAGAAGTTGAGCTTGGTATCGCTCAAATGTAGTGGGAAAATCTGGAGGTTGGTAGGAAAGAAGAAACTAATTCTCGAAGAGAGTAAGTTTCAGTTCCTCCATCCAGTGAGGATTCTGAGGAAGAGAAGGCACAGGAGGGTCCATCCCAAAGGAAGAGGGGATTATTCACACATTCAAGCCGATCAGAAGAGCAAAGTTTTGCCTTCTTGGCCAAAAATGACAGATTGTATCCTTGTACTTCCTCTGGATGAGAAGTTGCTCGCACTATCTTCGTAGGCATAGAAGATGTGTACCACACCACAAGTAAGTTGTCCTCCAGACTACGTCGGTGATCAATGGATACATAGGGGTAAACCACTGAGCTCCGAGCAAAATGAGGGATAGACAGAGGATCTGCGAATTCGACGAATCAATGGTGAATTCGCTCTCTTAGTTTGGATTCATCATGTTAGACTTATTTATTTTGATAATTTATTTAATTATGTCTTAATTTATTTGAAAAAGAAAAATAGAATACAAAATTTATTTTGATGATTTATTTAATTATGTTTTAATAGAATCTGTAGACACCTCATTTTTGACCGTCCTCAAGACTCGGTTGTGCTTGCAGGTACACCCGGACACAAGTTTGATTACTCGTCGGGCATTCGACTTTTTGTGAACGTCACGAGTTCGAGCTTCCTGCACTCAGATCCTTTCTGTCCCATTCTTGGACCATGACTTGGTCCTTTCAGAATGTGTTTCTTAGTGCACTGCCGGCCTTCACTTTGTTGCTGCCGACCATTGATTGAGCTTGCCGGCCATCAATGAGCCTTCACTGCCATCTCTCGATGGCAAAGACTTTCTCAAAGAGTTTTCACCTGATCTTTGAGACAAATGGAATCTTTATCCGCCTCCATACACGTGTATGGAGGGATGAAGCTCTTGCCAAGCTTCTTGAAGAAGCTTTGCATTGTTTTTCTTCTATATAAGGAGAGAGCCTCTCTCCTTATCAGGGGTTGAGCATTTTGGAGAAGAAATATCTCTCTCTCTCTCTATATATTATTGTTGATTTGTGCCTTGAAGTTCATTTTCCTTGCACTTTTACACTACAACACTTAGAGATACACCACCATCTTTGGATTGAGGTTCTTGGGAGGACTTCTTGAGCTCTGAAAGTGAGGTTTCACCGCCTGAAGTTGCTAGTTTCGAAGTTGATCTTCAAGGGTGAGCTTCTTCCCCTTTTTAGCACTTTCTTGTACCTCATTTTGGCCATACTTGCATATTGTTTTAGGCCTTGATTTCAACTAAAAAAAGTCTTTTTTTTAAGTACTTTTGAAGTTTGTTTAAGGTCTTTTTGGTGTTAGGGGTGCACAACCCTCTTGTATGCTTTGTTTAGCCTTGTTTTGAGTCATGCCTTAAGGCCTCCGAGCTAGCCTTGGTTTGGCCTTCTAACCACTGAAATCCAGTGGATTTTTAGTGGTAGGCATGTGGTTTTGAGGCCTCAAATCAAAGGGGGTGGCCCCCTCTCTTTTGGTTTTGGTTTGCTTGCATTTTTGGCCTTCCAAAGGAGCATGCCTCTTTGTATTTTTGAGGCTTGGTTCAGGCCCCTTTTTGTGACTTTTAGGACCTGCCTTGGCTCTGTCCATGGTTGGTTTGGTCACCTTTTGCATGCATCTTGTATGTGTAGTGTAATCCCATTTGTAGCTCATCAAAGTAGCATGTTTGCCTAGCTTGTGTTGAGTCCATTTTAGTAGGTTTTTGGTGATGTTTTACCATGCCTTAGATCTTTTTTGGGTTGGTTTTATCACTCCATGCATGCATAACACACTTGTAGTGTAAATCACACACACTAGCTTTATATGCTCCTTGAAGTAGCATGTCATTCTAGCCTATGTTGTGTCCATTTCAGCATGTTCTTGGATTTGTTTTACCATGTCATACCTCTATTTAGGTTTGATTAGCCTTTTCATGCTCCATGCACTTGTAGTGCATTTCTATGAAATAGCCTAACATGCATCATGTTGTGACATGTCATTTTAGCATGCTTTTGGCTTAACTTCCTGAAGCTTTTGTCCATGTTTTAACATGCTTTAGCTCTGATTTTGGTTGTCTTGGTCATCCATGACTTTCTTTGCATAGCTTTGGTTCAATCTTGCTTGTAAGCTTTGTGTATTGAGTCCACTAGCATGCTCTACTTGGCCTATTCTAATGATTTGGCATCATTCATAATGTGATTTCAGTTCATGTCTCATGTCCATGTATTCACATTTCTCACCCATTCAATGCGTTGGAGGGTTTGCCCCTTTATGCCTTAACACGAACCATTGCGTATGCCTTCATGCTATAGCTTGTAAGCCATCATTTCAGTGGTTATTTGGGGTTATTATGCCATGATATAACTCTGATTTTTATCGCTTAAGTCATTTCATGCTTGGTCCTAATAGGTGTAGTGTAATTCACCCTATTTGCCTTGCATATTCCATGCCTTATGCCCTTCATGTTAGCACATTTTGGCTTCCTTCCTTGCATATTTTAGTATTGTTTTAACATGTACTAGGACTGTTTTGGGTTGCCCTTGCCATATCCTTCATGCTTTGTATAGCTGAAGTGTAATTGGCCTTGCAAGCTTTGTGTTTTGTTGACTCATGCATGCTATCTTTGAGCTATTTAGATGATTTGGCATCACTTAATACTTTATTTCAGAGCATGTAGCATTGCCATATTCCCACTTCATTCATGCTTTAAGTGTATTTGAGTGTTGTGCATTATTGCCTTGTTTTGGCTTAGCTTGTATGGTTGCATGCCTAAGCCTTTGGGCCTTTATCTCAATATGTTTAGGTCTTTGTCTAGACCTATTTAACCTCTGCCCATGTTTGGTTCAATCATTTGTGCCATATATTGCATGCCCTTTGTGTAGTCCCTTTGATGGCCTTGTGCCTTAGGTCCCCTTGCATGCCTTACTTGTGTTGTTTGAATGATTTGGCATCATTTCACACTTGATTTCAGAGCCTTTAGTGTTGTCACACTTCCATGTTTATTGCTCCTTTATCATGCTTGAGGTTTGTATTTTGAGGTCTAGTTGTTAAGCCGTTGCATTGCGCATGCTTATATATGATTTCATGCCGTAGATTTGATGCATTATGGCCACTGATTTGGGCATAACTGAGGTCTGCCTATTTTGGTTTAAGTCCATCCCTCGCATGTTGTTGCATGCTTGTCTTGCATATTATTGTATGCTTGCTCCATCTTTGTATATTTTCACATGCTAGTTCCATTACATGTTGTTGCATGTTTATTACACTTCATTTTGCATACTTAAGTCATATTGCATGATTGCATGTTCAAGTTAGCATTGTGTATGCCATCCTTGCATTGCATTGTTGTTTGGATTAAGTATTAATCCGAACACGAGGAACGAGGGGCGTTTTATACTTCAAGTGATGAAACGTGTCTCAATTCTTGGTCGTCGACGCTCTTGATGATCCATGATAGAGTTCTAGGCACTTATGTGTTTATTTGTGCATTCATTTCACATTGATTCACACAAGTTGGATCTTTGGCCATCATGCATCGAGATGCGTGATTGATGGTCGTGGATCCGACTGTGCTTCTCCCTTGATGTTTTGAGATGATATGGGGTGGCATAGTGCGTACATATCCTTGGGAGACCCTCCCTTTTCTTTATTTTGTGCTATCGCAGCTTGTCCGTCTCAAAGACATCGGTGGTCGGCAAAGGTTTTTTGCGATGGCTTGCAGAAGGTTTTGTTGTTGGCTGGCACCCCTTCATTTTTGGTCAGCAGTGGCTCCCCATGGCCGGCAGGCCACTGATGCACTCCCCAGCATGTTTTTGGTAAGTTCCAACAGCAAGGTCTCAAGGACACCCTCCAGACAGAGCCTCTAAAGAGCAACCAGAGAGCGTTTCGAGGCGAGAAACCGAATGCGAGCATGCATACTCCTCTTCTTCTTCAAACAGAGTTGGAGCAGCTTATTTTTCATGCTTACTTGTTAGTTAGCATCAATTTGTAATAATTAATTAATTCGTTAATTAGTTAATTGTTGTAATAATTAGTTGTAGCTAGTTATTCAATTCGGTTATGTAATAATTAATTAGCTTGTTAGTTAGTTAATTAGCCGGCATGTATTATTCGTTCGAATCCTCCGTCGACAGGGCGAATTTTGTAATAAGTGTGCGTGCGTGTGTGGATGTCTTCCAACCTCCATTTCTTTCTCCCTTTTACTTACCTGCTTTCGTTGGTTAGTTTTAGGTCATGTTTCGAATTAGCATACTTATACTTTGCATGTTTGCATCCATCCATCTGTCTAGCATCCTTATGCTTCGCATGTTTGCATACATTCATCTATCTTGCATGCACCGGGCTCGGCGCATCATACTAATTGCATCATATTTCAATTCCAAAGTTGAATACATGTATCAATTGTCGCATCTTATATGCCATTATTAGAATAGCCGAGCCTATTTCTAGTTGCATTTTGCATGTGTTGCATCAGCCATCTTAACATGAACTAGGATCATGCATTGATTACTAACTAGTTTTCTGTTTTGGCTCGGAGTACACTATGAGTGTTTATGCTTTAGCATCTTGCATGAGTGTGAGTGTTGCCATGATAGCATGCTTGCCATGATAGCATGCTTGCCATGAGGATATTTGCTTAAGTGTTTAACTGCCTGAATGGCTGTGGGTGAAGGTTGGATTACTTGAATTGGAACAATTCATTGAAATCCGCATTTTAGCCTACTTACGAGTAGCAAACTTCAAACCATTTTCCAAACAGACGGATATGCGATGCTTTGTTCCAAATTAGACGGTCTGGTCTATACTTGTTGTGTTGTGCACATCACATAGTAAGATTAGCTAATTAATCGAAATAAGAACACATGTGTTTTCAAAAACTAGATATCATGTTTAGTAGTGGCCGATCTTTGATCGAACGAGCGGGGGTGCTTATAGCTAACCTTCCCCAATCATACCCAAGTTCCCGAGTCGAGGCAACTTTGGTGATGACGGACACGTGGCCTTAGGCACGAGTCAAGGTTTCCTAAATTCTTCCAAAATAAAATATTTAGGTGACGACTCTATATCTAGCAAAGCAGTCCATGTTTGGCACTTCTTTCTTAAAAATCAGTTTTCCAAAACAATTTGCCGAATTTGGACTCTTTGGTGATTTATCAATCTCACATTGCACATTGTGAGATCAGATTAAGAACTGTGACAATTTGAGTCCGAACTGTAGCATGAGGCCCTCAGGGCGCGTCTACAAAATCCAAAATTTATTTTGATGATTTATTTAAATTATGTTTTAATTTATTTGAAAGGGAAAAATAGAATCAAAATTTATTTTGTCCCATTATTTCTCACCTCAACTTTTATCCTAAATGTTGTTTGAATGTATTTAATATTTGCTTAAATCATGAGTTCATTTCAACCCAAAAATAATGCTCAAATCAGAGATTCAAATAGCCCAAAACAAAGGTTCAAATAGCCCAGCACAGCAGCAAGCCAAAAGGTTCAAGTGGAAGATATTCAAATTAGTAATAATGGAGTGGAAGATATTCAAATTAGTAATGATGGAGTGGAAGATATTCGAATGAATACAACGGCTATAAACGGCTATAAGTTTCATTATATATACCAAAGCCTCTAATGTAAACAAGTTACAAAAAAAACTAGAAAATATTCTTTAATCTATAATCACTCACATCTATACTCTGAAAAATTCTCTGAGAAGTGTTTTTCAATTTTTGTTTACATCGTCTTTCAGAAATTATACACTGAGACGTATAGCTTTAAGCCCATCTTTCCTGTGTGAGATTTACAGAAAAACCAGAGCTTCATTTTTATATCTATCTTTGAGAGATAATTCTTGTAGCTTTCTGTGAAAGCAAAAACACCTTCTTTTCAACCTTGTAAGAGTGTAATACAGTCAGTGTTCTTGACTTAGAAAGTCTGTGTAAAATCTGTGAAAGATTGCTCCATCTGTGAAAAAGTTGCTAGCACCCTGTAAAGCTAGAGTATAGTGAAAAATCTCAAGTGAAGCTTGAGGAGTGGACGTAGGCCGAGTTGAAGCCGAACCACTATAAATTTGTTTGCCTCTCTCTCCCTTATCTCTTTATTTTATTTAAATTGCCATAACTATATTTCATATTTTTATTGTGCTAAAATCATTAATTGACATAGTTATTAAAACACTTGTTTTAATTATTTTTATTTCATTAACTATATTTATCTATTGTGCTAGTCATAATTTTTATTAAGGTATTATTACTTTTATTTGTAAAAACCTAATTCACCCCCCCCCCCCTCTTAGGTTGTCTTTTAGGTAACAATTGGTATCAGAGCCTAGACTCTTATTTTAGATTTAACCATCTGGGAGTTTCGATCTATGGCAACCTTAGCTGAAGGACAAGCCACAAATAGGCCACCATTGTTTGACGGAAACAATTGGAAGGATAAGATGACCCTATACCTACAAGTCACTGATTATGCCATATGGATTATTGTCACCAAAGGTCCAAAAATTCCTACCAAATTAGTAGGCAATATTAGTGTACCTAAAACTAAAGATGAATGTGATGAGAGGGATCATAAATTATTGCAAGCCAATGCTAAAGCCAAACTTACCCTTGTTTGTGGATTAGACTCTAAGGAGTATAATAGAATTTCAAGTTGTGATTCGGCAAAAAAAATTTGGGACAAACTTGAGGTAACGTATGAAGGTACAAACCAAGTGAAGGAATCTCGTATTGATATGCTTGTTCATAGTTATGAATTGTTTAAAATGAACTCTAATAAATCTATTTCAAGTATGTTTACTAAATTTACTGAAATTGTAAACTCTTTGAAATCTCTTGGCAAAACTTATACTAACAGTGAGTTGGTGAGAAAAATTCTTAGGTGTTTACCAAAGAATTGGGAAGCAAAGGTCACGGCCATTATAGAAGCCAAAAATCTCTCCACACTTTGATTGAATGAGCTTATAGGTTCCCTTATGACTCATGAGATCACCATGAAAAGACATGAGGATGTTGAAAACAAAAAAGAAAAGTGGAATTGCATTCAAAGCCTCATCAAATGAAGAAGAACATGAAAACTCCACTGAAGATGAAAGCTATGCCATGTTTAGTAGAAATCTCAAAAAGCACTTCAAGAAAAACAATTATGAAGGAAGAAGACCTTTCAAGAAAGAGTACAACAAAGATAACAAGAAATAGCCTATTATTTGCTATGAGTGCAAAAATCCTGGATATATGAAGATGGATTGTCCAAAATTGAAGAATCATAGAAAAGACTACAAAAGAAACAAAAAGGCCATGGTAGCAGCTTGGGGACAAAGTGAAGATGAAAGCTCAAGTGATAAAATTGAAAATGAAGTAGCCAACTTATGTCTCATGGCTCTTGAAGATGAAGACTCTACTCAAGATGAGGTAACTACTCTTTATGAAAAACTTGAAAGTGCATTCCATGAACTACAAGATGAATTTAGAAAAGTTTGTGCCAAAAGTAATGTGTTGAAGAAATCTATTGCATCTTTATCTATTAATGTAGAAGAATTAAAGAAAGAAAAAAATTGTTTTGAAAAACGATTTTGATACTATCTCTAGTGATGATTTACTTTAAAAAAACAATATTGATGATTTAATAAAAACACTTGAAAATTTTGTAAGAGGTAGAAATAATCTCAACACGTTTCTTGGAAATCAAATATGTGTTTTCGATAAAACAGGCATTGGATATGACCCTATTAAAAAATAAAAGAATCTCAATACAATTTTTAAAAAGGCACCTCTCATGACTTACCCTCATATTACTTGTTATTATTGTAGAAAGAAAGGTCATTATATATCTTCTTGTCCATCCAAAAATAATATAAACATGGAAATTAAAAAGATTTGGATTGTTAAGGGATCTAACAAAACTAATCAAGAAGGATCCAAGAAACTATGGGTACCAAAAACCAACACTTGATTGTCATCTTGTAGGTTTACTTTAAGTCCAAAGCTAAGGAAGGGAAGTGGTACCTTGATAGTAGATGTTCCAGACACATGACCGGAAATAAATCCTTCTTTACTACACTGTCATCCAAAGGTGGAGGTTTTGTTACTTTTGGAGACAATAAGAAAGGAAAAATCATCAGTATTGATAGCATCAGTATTTCTTCTTAGCCTTCTATTGAAAATGTTTTACTTATTGATAGACTTAAGCATAATCTACTTAGTATTAGTCAATTATGTGATAAAGGTAATCGAGTTATTTTTGATAAATCACATTACACAATTAAAAGCATAAATGATCATAAATCTTTATTCGTTGGTAATCGTCATGATAATAGTTATGTTTTTCATCTCAATGATCTCTATGCTAGTGATGTTAAATGTTTATATGTTAATAATGAAAATAGTTGGTTATGGCATAGAAGACTTGGTCATGCCCATGTGAATTTAATTGCTAAACTTTTGAGAAAGGATTTGGTCATTGGACTTCCAAAAATTAAATTTGAAAAAGATCATCTTTGTAGTGCTTGTCAACAAGGAAAACAAACTAAAACATCATTTAAATCAAAATCTCATATTTCCACTACTAGACCTTTACAACTATTGCATATGGATTTATTTGGTCCCTCAAGGACATCTAGCCTAAGTGGTAAACATTATTGTCTTGTTATAGTTAATGATTATTCAAGATTTACATGGGTTATGTTTTTAGCACACAAAGATGAAACATTTTCCTCTTTCACAAAGCTCTGTCGTAGAATTCAAAATGAAAAAGGCTTTCTTATTACTAATATTCAAACCGACCATGGTAGAGAACTTGAAAATGAGAAATTTGAATTGTTTTGTGATGAGCATGGTATTGGACATAATTTTTCAGCACCTAGAACCCCTCAACAAAATGGTGTAGTAGAAAGAAAGAATAGAACTTTAGAAGAGATGAGTAGAACAATACTTTGCAAAAATAATCTTCCTAAATATTTTTGGGCCAAAGCCGTTCACACCGCATGCTATATTTTAAATCGTGCATTAATTAGACCTATTCTCAAAAAGACTCCTTATGAACTTTGGCATGATAGAAAGCCCAACATTAGTCACTTGCATGTTTTTGGTTGTAAATGTTTTGTGCATAATAATGGTAAGGATAACTTAGGTAAATTTGATTCAAAATATGATGAAGAAATTTTTCTTGGCTATTCCTTAACTAGCAAAGCTTATCATGTTTTTAATAAAAGAACTCTTGTTGTGAAAGAATCTATACATGTGGCATTTGATGAAACTAACATCTCTGCTCAAAAACAAATTGTTAGTAATAATATAGATTTGGAACCAAATGTGGAAGATTCAAGTATCTACAAAGAAGAAAACCAACCATGTAAGTTGAACAAAGAGATTGAGCAACCTATTCTCCCACCTCAAGAAGAATGAGGAAACAATGATGATTTGCCAAGAAAATGGAAGTTTGTTCATAATCACCCTAAGGATTTAATCCTATGTGACCCTACAAAAGGTATTGAAACTCGCTTTTCACTTAGAAACATTTGTAGTAACTTGGCTTTTCTCTCACAAATTGAGCCTAAAAACTTTCAAGAAATCGAATTCAATGAACATTGGATGATAGCTATGCATGAAGAGCTTAACCAATTTGAGAGAAACAAAGTATGGGAACTTGTGCCAAAACCTAAAGATCATACCATTATCGGTACCAAATGGATCTTTTGAAACAAGCTTGATGAATCCGGCACAGTTATAAGAAATAAGGCTAGACTTGTTGCACAAGGATACAATCAAGAAGAAGGTATTGATTTCGATGAAACCTTTGCTCCGGTTGCTAGATTAGAAGCCGTTCGCATATTACTTGCATTTGCATGTTTTAGAGATTTCAAACATTATCAAATGGATGTAAAAGTGCATTTCTTAATGGTTTTATAAATGAGGAAGTTTATGTTAAACAACCCCCAGGTTTTAAAGATCATGCTTTTCCAAATCATGTTTTTAAACTATCAAAAGCTTTATATGGTTTGAAACGAGCACCTCATGCATGATATGAACGATTAAGTAAATTTTTGATTAAAAATAATTTTTCTAGAGGAACGATTGACACAACACTTTTTGTTAAAACTAAAAATGATGATTTATTTATTGTGCAAATATATGTGGATGACATTATATTTGGTGCTACTAATGAAACCTTGTGTAAGGAATTTGCTAAGTGTATGCAAGGTGAGTTTGAGATGAGCATGATGGAGGAGCTAAATTATTTCCTTGGGTTTCAAATCAAACAATATAAGAAAGGAATTTTTATCAACCAAACTAAGTACACAAAAGAACTACTCAAAAAGTTTGGTATGTATGACTCAAAAATAGTTGGAATACCTATGAGCACATCCATTAAGCTAGATAAGGATGAAAAAGGTAAGTCCATTGATCAAACAAAATATCGAGGTATGATCGGCTCACTTCTTTATTTAACTGCAAGTAGACCCGATATTATGTTTAGTGTTTGTATGTGTGCAAGATATCAATTAAATCCTAAAGAATCACATCTCAATGTTGTTAAAAGAATTTTTAGATATCTTGTTGGCACTCAAAATTTGGGACTGTTTTATCCTAGAGGTGTTGCATTTGATTTAATTAGTTACTCAGATGCCGACTTTGCCGGATGCAAACTTGATAGAAAAAGCACCAGTGGCACTTGTCACTTTCTTGGCAACTCATTAGTATCTTCGTTTAGCAAAAAGTAAAATTTTGTTACTTTATCAACAGTCGAAGCTAAATATATAGCTTCAGGAAGTTGTTATGCCCAAATACTTTGGATGAGACAACAATTGGAGGATTTTGATTTGCATTATGATCATATCCCTATTAAATGTGATAATACTAGTGCCATCAATTTAAGCAAAAATCCGATTCAACACTCACGAACAAAACACATTGAAATTCAACATCATTTTTTAAGAGATCATGTTCAAAAATGGGATGTTGTACTTGAATTTGGAAACACCGACAAGCAATTGGCGGATATTTTCACAAAATCCCTAAGCGAGGATCGCTTCAATTTTATTCGTAGAGAACTTGGAATGTCAATTTCTACTTAAAAGTTTTGTTATGACTGTGAAACTTGAATTTTTGTTAAAATGATATATGTGTATTGCTACAATGATATGGAAACATTTATATCAGTTGAATGCTCTCAAGTCCTTCATACATTTATTATCCTTAATAGTTTGCTATTCTCAACTATGTAATTTTTTTTGGTTCTGCATCTTGAGGTAAAATTAACTTTACTTACATTGATTTTCTTTAAAACCCTTATAGTATTTTTTTTTTATTACCCTTCCAGCAACACCGACGTCCCATGAAGTATAATTTCTGCTGGTATTATGTTACTTTAATTTTTTTTTTTTTTTATTTCTATTAGGCTTAATATTTTTTATTTTTTATTTTTTTATTTTTATTTTACTAATAGGCTTCATTTCCTTTATTTATTTTTTTCTTCTTGTCTTTTCATTATTTTTTATTTTTTGTTGTTTGGCCCTGAGACTTAATTTTATTTATTATTTTCTGCACTTTAATTTCATCTTCAAGTGATTACATTAAACATAAAAACAAACACAAATCACAATATACCTATTTACATAAACAAAAAAAAAAAAAAATCTCCCTTCATTTTTCTAGCCATTGGCCGATCTCACTTGCCTCTTCCACTGCTCTCTTCTTCTTTTTATCACCTTGGGCGACGCTTGACATCCCTGCCCCCGTGCTTTCGTCGAGAGCAAGCACTCCCCGCCAACTATCAAAAGCCAAGAACGACGTTACTCTAAATTGGGCCATGGAGGTGGTCTTCCATTTAAGTTCTTTATTTTCGGCCTTCAGTGCGCAAATCTCTACTCGCGCATCCTTGTACATGCGCTGGAGCAGAGAGAGTTGGGCGTTGACCTAGTGGAGCTCACTCGTTCTGTTCTACAGTCGATGTGCCAATTTTGTGACTGCAGTCACTGTCTCCATACAGGACGTCAGTGTGAAATGATTGGCTTCAATATCTGATTGCACTGCCATTATTTGCTCAATCGACATCATAGGAAGGTTGGGAAGAGTAGGAGCCAAGGCACTCAGCCCAGCAGCGCTTATGGGATCATTCAGGTCCGGAAAGAGAGTAAGGGGACGGGACGAGGCCATGTAGTAGGAGAGAGAGATGTAATCGAAAAGAGGGTCGTTTTTGGCAGCCTTTCTACTCTGATTAGTCTCTCTGTTCTTTCTCTCTCACGAAGACGAAGAAAGGGATGGAAGCGAATGAGGAAGAAGAAGGAGAAGAGAGTGATTAAGATGAAGACGGAAGAGAATACGACAAGAGGGAGAGAGAGCCGAGGCAATTGATTGACCCATCTCGCTTTTGTCGGTCAACTGACACAACGCAAAAGCGAGGCCGCGTGTCCGAGGCGATTTTCGACAGAAAAGAGAGAGAGGCGGGCAAATTATATATATATATATATATATATGTTTTGATTATCTGTTTTTGATGCCATTTATCACTATCATTTTCTTCCTCCTCCCGATTCTGAGCCATGATTTCCTTTTGATAATGTCACAGGGGGAGAAAATTATGATATTATGTATTATGATGTTATATATTATAATGTTATGTATTATGGTATTATTTTCAAACTAATATGATGTTATATATTTATAATTTGATATCTTAATCTTATATCATGTTGTTGATTAAAGCTTATTTGTCACGCATTTGCTAACCTATGTATTTAGAAATGAATTCAAGAAGCATGACTTGAGGGGGAGCATTTCTTACTCCCAAATCAAATCAAAACATTGTTGTGTGCCATCATAAAAAATGGGGTGATTGTTAGACTTATTTATTTTGATGATTTATTTGATTATGTTTTAATTTATTTGAAAAAGAAAAATAAAATCCAAAATTTATTTTGATGATTTATTTAAATTATGTTTTAATTTATTTGAAAGAGAAAAATAGAATCAAAATTTATTTTGCCCCATTGTTTCTCACATAAACTTTTATCTTAAATGTTGTTTGAATGTATTTAATATTTGCTTAAATCAGGAATTCATTTCAATTAAAAAATAATGCCCAAATCAGAGGTTCAAACAGTCCAAAACAAAGATTCAAACAGCCCAGCACAGCAGTAGGCCAAAAGGTTCAAGTGAAAAATATTCAAATTAGCAATGATGGAGTGAAAGATATTCAAATTAGTAATGATGGAGTGGAAGATATTCAAATGAATACAACGGCTATAAACGGCTATAAGTTTCATTATATATACCAAAGCCTCTAATGTAAATAAGTTACAAAAAAAACTAGAAAATATTCTTTGATCTATTATCACTCACATTTATTCTCTGAAAAATTCTCTGAGAAGTGTTCTTCAATTTTTGTTTACATCCTCTTTCAGAAATTATACACTGAGACGTATAGCTTTAAGCCCATCTTTCATATGTGAAGTTTACAGAAAAATCAGAGCTTCATTTTTATATCTATCTTTGAGAGATAATTCTTGTAGCTTTCTGTGAAAGCAAAAACACCTTCTTTTCAACATTGTAAGAGTGTAGTACACTCGGTGTTCTTAACTTAGAAAGTCTGTGTAAAATCTATAAAGGATTGCTCCATCTGTGAAAAGGTTGCTAACACCCTGTGAAGTTAGAGTATAGTGGAAAATCTCAAGTGAAGCTTGAGGAGTGGACATAGGCCGAGTTAAAACCGAACCACTATAAATTTGTTTGTCTTTCTCTCTCCCTTATCTCTTTATTTTATTTAAATTGCCATAACTATATTTCATATTTTTATTGTGCTAAAATCATTAATTGACATAGTTGTTAGAACACTTGTTTTAATTATTTTTATTTCATTAACTATATTTATCTATTGTGCTATTCATAATTTTTATTAGGGTATTATTACTTTTATTTGTAAAAACCTAATTTACCTCCCCCCCTTCCCTCTTAGGTTGTCTTTTGGGTAACACATCAATTTCTGGCTAGCTTCCCTAGCCGGTAGACCTGGAGGAAGAAGGAGCAGTTGTGTCCCATGTAAAGGGTGGTGGGGCAGAGAAAGAAGCAACTGTATCCCATACAGAGGATGGTGAGGCAGAAAATTAGTTTCTAAGATCCAATTTTGCAAATGCTTGATCTAAGGGTTCGTAATTGGCAAACTTTGGGTCTAAAGGTTGGTACGTTGCAAAAGCTTCCATAACTTGCATAAATGAAGACAGATAGGTGTAATCAATAAATGCATTGAGATTCTTTCAAGACCTATAATCATTTTCCATAGACTCCTCGTATGCTCAATCAATGTAGGAGAATGTGATATTGGCCATTGGGGATATACCAGTCTTTTCGTCTACTCAAAGAATGGGAGTGCAAGATACAAGGATTTAATGAAGTTCACAGCTTCACTATTCAAAAAGCGGTTATGCTATCAGAATACATAGAGTCCATGCACGTCTTAGAACGTGGGTGGATTGCACTGGTTCACTAATATCACCAAGTATTGGGTATATTAGTGCAGCGGGTAATGTTGGCTGCATATTTTGTTTAGACCAATCACAGCTTAACACGTGGCGAGATGAGGGCAACATGGGAAGTTAATTCAAGTCTTCAATCGAAATCAGACATATGGCAATTAGCATTGGTAATCATGGATCTGTATAATACTGGATCAGCGGAAAAATACAAGATAATATGGCCTAATGGTTACTCACAAAGTTTAAATTCAAAATCAGGAGGGAAGCCTAACTGCAAGAGTGGCGTAGTGGGACTAACTGTGAGAGAGCATATTCAACAATCATGGGAGGACATTTCGATAGTTGAAAGCTCACTTTGACGGTTATCATTGGAAAGTATAAATAGCAGAGAAGGCCCCAGAATGAAAGATCTAGACTCAAATCAAAAAACTAGTTTATTTACTTCGTTTTTCCTTCCAGTTTTTACAGTTCTTTACATTTCTGCACTTCAATTCCTATACTGCACTTCTCCTAGGAGTAGTTTCAAATAGCTTGTTGCTGTAAACCTCTACGAGGCTGGGTCAGATCATTATAAGTTTTTCATTTTACTTAATGAAATTCAGATTCTAAAATTATTCTTCACTTGTTGTTATTTACTAAATTCTCCTAAACAAGCCATCAGTAAAAGTCTTTTTCATTGAGGCTGAGAGAACTAAAAATCGTCTAATAATTTGTTGGCAATTAATATTCTGTAAGGACTGATTGATCCTTGCTGGCACGCTTAAAATTACATTATAAACCTTCGAAAGCCAAAAAAGCCAACAGAGTCCATCCTTACCCAAACATGTAGTCCTACATCATCTAGGACTTCTTATCCTCTATTTGAATATCTCAAATTCCGACATTACTGTACCATATCTTAGCAATATTACAATAACCTCGGCATCATAGCTCCCCCACGTAACACCTCGACCAACACCTCAACCACATGATGTGACCTTAAAAATATGTCACCACATACTATATAAATTCAATATCAACCAAACACTCCAATTCAGAATAAATTAAAAATAATTAAGTGCAATTTAAAGAATTAGGCTAGGTTTGGCATACCATAAAAAAGTCAAAAAGTCAAAAAATTATTATTCTATTTAAGTCATATCATCTTATTTAAATTATATCACCTCTCTATCACATCACTTCAAATTCAATCCATATTTCATAAAAAAGTCAAAAAGTACACTTATTTAGATCATTCTAAACAACCACTTAGGGGTTGTTTGAGGTGTCCTAAATAAATGCACTTTTTGTCTTTTTGGACTAAAAAATTGAGAAAAAAATATGAATGTTGAGATTAACTTTTTAACTTTTTATGAAAAAATATGTATTAAAAAATTATATAAATTAGTGTGTAGGAAAAAATTAAAATTAACAATTATACAATCATAATTTTTTACTTTTAATAAATAATGATAATTTTTTAACTTTTAAATAATTTGTTAACTTTTTAATTTTTTTTTCAACTCGTCAAACTTTACCTTATTTTACTCCTCCAAGTAATTGTTTTGAATTTTCACAACATTTGAATGCAGGAACGTGGGGGGAAAGTCCGTGGGGTCCGTGTACGGGGGTACGGTAATGTACGGAGACGTCCAGTACTGACCGTTTTAAAGTCTCCGTCGCTTTCCTGGGTCCCATCACCGAATTCCTTCGTACACACAAGTCAATTAATTAATCTACTACGCGCTCTCACATTTCTTGCTGTACACTTTAATACTAACATTTCGTCTCAAAATAATAACTTTTTTTAAAGAATTTAATTTTTTTAATAATATAATTATTGTATTTAAAAAACTTAAGCTATGTTTGGAACGATTCTGTAAATCGTTTTTAACATGTGAGTTTGAGCATGGTGTTTGGATGGAGCTGTGGAATTAATTTTTCACATTTCCGCAAAAACGATCTCAGATGTTGCCTGCTCATTAAAACCAGGGCTTGTTTCAATTTTTTTTTTTCAAAAGGGACGTTCGGCCGGTTGACCGGATGAGCGATTTTTTTTTTTTTTTTTTAATTTTTTTTTTTACAAATTTTTGCAATTGATATATAATTCAAAAAAATATTTTTTGAAATTTTTAAAATTTTTTATGTGCTTTAAAATAATTTTAAGTTGTATGAGTTATAAATTTTTGTACCACATATCAAATGTCACATCAACAATTCCCTACTCAAATCAAAACTCTTTTTAAAACAATTTTCAAAACTCTTTACCAAACAAATTTTCTACACTCAAATCATAATTCCACAACACACAAACTCAAAATACAACTCATACTCTCTAATCACATTTATAAAACTCTACCAAACGCTACCTTAATTTTTTAAAATTATCCTATGATAACATATTTTTTGAAAAATATCTGTTATAATTATATTTTTTGTATTATTAATAAATTTTAAAAAAAATTAAAATAGAAAATTCATATTATTTTAATTCTTAATTTTTGAAAAGAGATTAATATGTTGGGACAATAAAAAATAAAATAAGAAACTAATATTTTAAGATAGAGAGAGTATAATTTTAGAAGGTGTTTGGCGTGTGCTAAATTACTATAATTCTTATTTTTTTATGAAAAACGTAAAATATGAATTGAGTTTGAAATGATATGATAAGAAGGTCATCACCCAAATAAAATAATTGTTATCCAAATAAGATGGTATTTTAGCACATGCCAAACAGTGCCTTAATTATTAATGTTTATAATTTTTTTTTTTACTTTTTTATAATTAACTTTGGCATACACTGTACAATTATTTCTCCCAAAAATTATGATGTGATTTAATTTAGATCATATATTTTAAAAGAAAACATTCATAAAAATATTTATTTACTAAAATTATATTATCGCATCATTAAAAATATTTATTTACTAAAATTATATTATCGCATCATTGTTATGATACTTTTTTTAAAAAAATTATTTGGGAAGGGCTCAAGTGACTCATGAGCCACAAAAGACAAAACAGGCTTATGAGCCACAACAGACAAAATATCACATCCAACCCCATAATCATTACACTCTTCTTTCACAAAAAAAGCCAAAAAAGTCAAAAAAAGCCCTTCCTAAACTTTTGAGCAGCTCATATAAATAAAAAGCCAAAAAACAAATTTAACTTCCCAAACGAAGGATATATGATTAACATTTTTGTCTCTTTATTTATTAGGATGAGATCCTCTACACAATGTCGGGCTTCTCTATGCCTGTTATGGGCCACTTTATAATTTAAATGGTTTATATTATAAAATTTTTCAAGTAAATTATTCATAAAATAAAAATAAAAATCAAATTAATTGAAATATGGGAACTTTGTTAAGCTCACATTTATTATTAAAAACTAGAGGATAAATATAATTTTTAAATTTGTTTTTATATATTTTGAAAATAAATATAATCAAATCATATATTTAGGGGTGATTTGGGATTATCTAAATAAGTACACTTTTTGACTTTTTATAAAAGATGAATTAGGTTTGAAGTGATGTAATAGAGAGGTAATGTGACTTAAATAGGATGATGTGACTTAAATATGATAGTAACTTTTTAACTTTTTTTAAAGATGCCAAACAAAACCTTATAATTGAGTTTTGGCATAAATTATTTGCCTTTTCTCATCAATGAATTTTGTTCCACATAATCCGAAGGTGGTGTTCCTGACTACTTCATAAAGGGTTGTTTTGAAAAGATAGTTAAAAGTGATTTTTTGACTTTTAATCAAGCTTTTAGCTTTTTAAGACAAATGATTTGGGAAGTTAGTAAAAAGTGACTTTTGACTTTTTTTTTTAATATTTATTTATGATGTCAAATCATAATCAAATGACCAAATTACCCCTATTTAGTTTAAAATATTACAACTTCACCCATGTAGCATATTTTGATTCATGAGGGGTAAAATTGTAATTTCACCCTTGTCTAAAAACCACCTTCCCAAATGAAAAAAAATGCAAAAAAGCCAACTTTTGGCTTTTGTTACAAACCAAAAAAAGTGACTAAAAGCCAACTTCCCAAAATAGCCCAAAATTTCCCTTCACATTGAGCTATATACACTAATGAGCCATACTGACACTAGACATTTTACCCTAGAAAACAAAGCATACAATTATGTAGCATCATGTGATATTACTTTTAGAATGTTTTAAATTAATTTTGTAATAAAAATTTTATACTATGAGACATATTGATTTGCTTTTGCTACCTTGTCCAAATTAGTAATTAAAATTGTTGATTGTTGCTTTTTGCAAAGCAATTGGTGACATGTAATATGTCCCAAATGTAACCATTCTACTATTACACATGAATTTATTATCTCAAAATTTAATCTAATAAAATAAAACTAGACATTCAAAGATCGACGGTTCCTTTTTTAGCACATAATATATATTTATTTTTGTCCAATTTAGGTTGTTTGATCATGCATTTGGTTCGTTTCTTGTTTATTTTTAATCAATTTTTTATTTTTCATATTTTTGGTACGCCATACTGAACTTGTATAATTTTTGTTTGCTAGTGGTGTTTGGGAAGTTTGTGTGTTAGGTTTTTTTTTTTTTTTTTTATACTAAAAGACAAATTTTTTGCAAAACCAAAAAAATAAATCCAAACAAAATATCACATCCAATACCATAACCATTTCACTTTTTCTCTCATAACCATCACATCCAATCACAAAAAAACCCAACTATCTTTCTAAATACCAAAAATTTTTTATCTAACAATATTTTATAACTAAAAAAACCTAGATAAAAATTCACTTTCCAAACACTCACATTGTGAATCAATTAGAAGGCGAGCTTCTAAGAAGTATCGTGAGGTCAACCTCATGGCATAATTGACTGACCAGTCTTCTTAAACACTAACTTCTAGGAAGATGTTATAGTTTGAACTTTATTATTGATGTCAATTAAAATGAATATTGATTAACATATTTCAAATTGCCAACCCATTGTGTTGAATTTTAGTTGTTAAATTCCTATCTATAATGCTTTTTTTTTTTTAAATTATTTTAAGAATTAAGTTTATTGTCATGACAATCGTACCACACTCGAGTTATCTTTAAACATAAATGACTTGAGATTTTTTTTTTATATTGGAATCAAGAATTTACACAAATTTTATAAAAACAAAAAAAACTCACTCTTAACAATATTTAGGCCTCGTTTGGCAAGTGGTAATTTTATCCAAAAAGTCACTAAAAATTTTAAAAAGCCAACAATTTATATCAAAAAGTCAAAGATTTCCTTTTCTCTTCACTTTTTGCACATCTTTTCGTAAAAAAATCAAAAAGTCATCACATACATATTAATTTTTTTTACATCATATTTTAGTCAAAAAGTTAAAAAGTTACTAAAAAAACATGTTCCCAAACGAGGCCTTATTTTCAATAAATTACGAAAGCCATTTAAATCTATTAAAATCACAAATAAACAAAGATTTTAAACATTCCTCTTAATCTTCTTACACAAAAAAGAAAAAAATATATATATAAACTTTTATATTGCCCTCGTCAAGTTTTCATATTTTGTGATTAATGTATAATCTTCTCATTATCAATGCAATCAAATACTTATGTGAATTTTATCAACCTCTTTCCATTATTGTAATCTATGCTGGTAAAAGCAACAAAATAAATACTCTAAACCCACTCTTCTTATCGCTTTATCCAAAAGCGGTCAATCTTTCTAACACGGTGGTGTGATAGAAAAAAGTTTTGAGATAAGGATACATGAGAGATTGAGATATAAAAGATATCGATTTTATATGAAAAAGTATATCTAATTTCATAATAGAAAATGATATATAAATCTATTTTTTAGTTATTTTTTAAATCTAGTGATATATAAGTTAGACATATCATTGATTTAAAAAGTAAGCTTAATTTTTAAGTTAAAATAGTAATCACAATTAAGTGACTAAAGTTTTTTAAATTCGTTTTAACATTTGCAGTGGATTCAATTTGTACAAATCAATAGCTCCTGAGGGTGGGTTCTATGGCAGCCTAAAGACGCTTTTACTTGGGCTCGATCCTCCATTGCTCCTCGACGTGGCACCCTTACACGTTGTCTTAAGTAATGTCTTAACCGGGACTAGGGACTCAGAGCCTACGTGACCCTCTTTTTTCAATACCAAAAGAAAAAAAAAATTACGAATCAATGAAATTTGTTTTATCTAAAAACATAAATAATTGTTTTTCACAAGTCTTTTAGAATATAGTAGGATCAATTAACACTACAATGCTATAATAAATTTCGAAGGTGTTAATGGGACTAGATTTCTTAACAAATATTTTACCCATAATGGTGTAGATGGTTTGATATGGTTTAATTTTTAAATGAATTAAAAAATTGAATCAATCTCGGTGGTTTTAAAAATTTTGAGACATTTCATTTCAAAATTGATTGTTTTATTTTTCTTTTTAATAAAAAAACATACAAAAAATTTATAAAAAAAAATAATATGATAATTTATAATAATTTTTTAATTATAAATTTAAGTCCCCAAACTAAGCTTAAATTTGACTGCGGTCTAGTTTTATGATTTTAGATGATTTCAAAAGTAATCGATGTATACAAAATATAAGTTATTTATGGAAAGTTATAGCTGGAATGGGACTCTATTTACAGTGTTTTTTGTATAGAGATAGAGATGGGTGTCTTCTCCTGATTTAAGTAGGATAATTATATAAAAAGGAGAAGTTATTGAATCGTTTTAGGTACCGTTACACGCTTCAATACGCTTATAATTGACGGAAGGGATGAAATTTTAGTGGTGTTTTAGGAAGTGGGTTAAAAATCACTTCTCTACTTTTAACTTATTTTTTATTTTCATAAAAAAAAAGTTAAAAAATAATTTTTAATCTTCTTTTTAAAACACCTCTTATAAATTTGTGTTGAATAATTAAAAAATATAATAAACCATGAGTGGTATAAAATATGACCACGTGACTTTATGAAACTAACCAATAATTTTTGCAATAATTTTTGGATAAATTACAAATATATTCTTAAAATTTATTTAAATTATAAATTATTCATTGTGATTCTAAAAATTACGTTATGTCTCTTAAAGTTTCTAATTTCATAATAAATAGATCATTCTATTAGTAAATCATCAAGTTAATTAACAGTTTTTAATAATGTTAAAATTTTACTTCAATTAATAATTCAGATAATTTTATTATTGTATAGGTGAACACTTAAAAATTTTACTTTTTCATTTAATTCTATTAAATAAAAAATTCTGATAAGAAAATATTAATAATTTTACAAACTATATAAGACAAATCATATTTTAAACAAATTTTAAAAATGTATTTGTAATTTATCTATAATTTTTCTATGAAAAGAATCCTAAAATAAATACAAAAATGATTTGTGGCACTAAAAAGTTGGGCACTAATGCCCCTAATTTTCATTTTGGATAACTATTTTATTTTTGTTTTTTTGTTTTTTTTTTTGCCTTATATGAAAATTAGGAACATTAATGGCCAACTTTTTAATGCCACAAATCCGAACCGAAATAAATAAAACAATAAATTCGATTATAATTAGGATTAACAATTGTACCTGCCAAGTACGCGTACCTGTCTGTACCTCTTAACCATCTCCAACGCCTTCTATATATCTCCCCTCTCTTCCCTCCTCAACCTCCATTCCCAATTCTCTCTCTCTCTCAAAACTCTCAAAACTCTCAAAACTCTCTCTCTCTCTCTCTCTCTCTCTCTCTCAAACTCTCTCACACCAGTCTCTCTCTAGAGCACATTCTCTCATTCTCTCTCCAGAAAACCGATGAAGAAGCTGATCCGGCGCCTGTCGCGTGTGGCGGACTCGTCGCAGTACTGCCTTCTCCGATCCGAATCGAAGACGCCATCTCGTTCCGGCGCGTTTGACGATTTCCGTTTCCGTTCCGCTTCAATTCGCCGGTCCGGAGTCCGATCCGCCACCGTACCGGAGGGACACGTACCGGTGTTCGTCGGCGATGGGATGGAACGATTCGCTGTGAGTGCAGATCTCCTAAACCACCCGATCTTCATCAAGCTTCTCAATAAATCGGCTCAAGAGTACGGATACGAGCAAAAGGGCGTCCTTCGAATCCCCTGCAATGTACTCGTCTTCGAACGCGTACTTGAAGCTTTGCGTGTCGGCGACGATTCAGTTCAAGATCTTCTCAACTCTTTGTCCGATGAGTTTCTTTAGGCCTGTCTTTCTTTCTTCTTTTTTTTTTTCTTTTCTGAATGTGAGACAGTGAGATTGGAACAGAGCAGATCTTAGTCGTACAACAATTAGATCGTTTTAACTCTTGTACATACACTCCGTAATCAAATATCAAAGTGAAGGAAGGAATCTAATTAGGTTTTTGTGAAAAAGTGTTTTAATATGGCGCACTGAAATATCAATGAAGTATACTTTTTTTCTCCCTTAATTTTGTGTTATTTGTTCAATTGATATGATATTATCCTGTTTGGTTCCCGAGAAAGCAAGAGAAAGAAAAGAGTTCCGAATTCTGTTTTGTTTACGGTGATACTATCTTTAATGGAGTTCATGTCAAGTCACTCGCTGGTTCTTTTTAAAATTCTCAGTGAACGTTTTTGGCTTAACATTTGGACATGAAAGTTTATGAAATTTATAAGTTTTTTTAAAAAAGATTTTTTGGGTCAAATTAGTTGTGTTTGATTTGAATTATTTGAACAATCTCAAGATTTAGCGAACAAGAACTAAAAATCTTCTTTTTCCACAACCCCCCGACAAATCAGTATCAAACGAAGCTTTGAGTTGAGTATTTCAAATAGTACCTATCAAAATCATAGAAAATTACATTCAAAGAATTCTTAAATACCCAAATCTTAAATATAGTGTTGCACATGTATATGGTTTAGCATTTTTTTTTTCGGTAGTGATTGTTGTTTTGGTATGTTCCTTTTCTTCATGTTGTAATGGTTGAGATGGTGTGGAGAATTGCAGAAGTGTGAAAAGAGTGAAAGGCTCGAGAGGGGTGGCAGTGATTGGTGGATCGGTAGAATGGGCGGTGGCAGGGTGGGGAGAGGGCTGGTGGTGATTGGTGCGGAGGGGGTGTGTAAACTTTTTTTATTAAAATATATTTTATTTTTAATTGTAATTTTTTTGGGAATTTAATTATAATTTTAAAAAATTGACGAGTATAATCTGCTAAAAATATGGTGTAAATAAAAGCTAACTTCTTGAAAAAGTGTTGATTTTCCCTTAAATTTGCTTGAATATCCCATGTTTTTTTACGTTAAATCTTCAAATTCACAATTTTTTTTTTTTCAATTTGTGGTGGGGAAATTCCATTTTTTTACATTCAATTTAATGATCCATGTAATCTTGTTTGACAATGATGAAAATATTGCATATGTTGTGAATAATCAAATAGGTTGGCTAGTTTGGCTTTCTTTTTATTTATTTTTTTATACATTTAAATGTGATTTATTTTTACTTTTGCTGGAGTTTACTATGTAGTTGGTGTATCTATTCAAATAATAGGGTTACATTTGGACCGAGTTTGTTCAGAAATAGTAACGTTAGTGTATTTAATGATGAAATGGCCTATTATATATCACATTTGAATATTAAGACTTATTTATCATTTTATTTGTATAAAGGCCATATAGATGAATGGATGTGAACAAAATTTATGAACAAATATAGGTAAAAAGAAAAAAAAAGTAAATGCTTTTATGAAATGGGAAAACAACTTTTGAGATAGCTTTAGTTGCATGTAAAGTGCCACATTAAACACATTTTTTTATCTTTTGGGATGACATTTTTTTTTCTCCAAACCAAAAATCCACAATTGTTCAAGCAATATTTTATTGCTTCACTGCAAATGATTGAAGGAGGATGTCTTGCAATTTATGAGGGACTTTCATCAAAATGCCAAGTTGGTTAGAGGGTTAAACAGTTCCTTCATAGCTTTAATCCCAAAAAATGAGAACCCAGCTAGCCTAAATGAATATAGGCCCATCAGCTTAGTGGGCTCCATGTACAAGATATTGGCCAAGGTACTATCAAATAGGTTGAAATAGGTGCTGCCTAGGATCATAAGTGAAACTCAATTGGCATTTTTGAGGGGTAGAAACATTTTAGATGGCATACTTATTGCTAATGAGATAGTAGATGGGTGGGATGTGGAGTTGTGCTTAAACTGGATTTTCATAAAGCTTATGATTCTGTCAATTGGGAATTTTTGTTCTCTATGTTATTTAAATTTGGTTTTGGTACTAAGTAGGTGAGTTGGATGAAGGAATGTGTTGCTTTTGTAAGAACTTCAGTGTTGGTTAATGGGTCTCCAACTCCTGAATTTTGTACACAGAAGGGACTTCAACAGGGAGACCCACTGTCACCTTTTCTGTTCATCATTGTGGCTGAAGCACTTAATATCTTAATGGGTAGAGCAAAAAATTTGGGACTGATTAGAGGGGTATCTGTTGGGCCTAGTAGTCTTTGGATTACGCATCATGATACTATTTTGTTCTATGAAGCTGATTGGGGGGAAATAGTTAATATAAAACGAATCCTCAGGTGCTTTGAAGTTTTGTCAGGACTTAGAATTAATTTTAACAAAAGTGTGGTCTGTGGGGTGGGGATTCCAGATGAACTGGGTTAGGATTTTGCAAGTAGGTTGAATTGTAAATTTCAGAAATTGCCCGTCAAATACTCGGGGTTGCCATTAGGGGCCAACCCAAGTAGTAGCAAAACTTGGCTGCCAGTGATTGTTAAGTGTAAGCAAAAACTTGCTTCTTGGAAGAGAAGATATCTATCCTTTACAGGTCGGCTGACCTTAATTAAGTCTGTTCTTGCAAGCTTACCTATTTTTTATCTCTCAATCTTTAAAATGCCTGAGATGGTAGCAAAAAAGATAGAAAGTATTCAATCTGCTTTTCTTTGGGATGGCTCAGATCTAAAGAGGAAAGTGCACTTGGTGAAATAGGAGGATGTTTCTAAAAGTAAAAACATAGGAGGGTTGGGTGTTAAGAGAATTAGAATCATGAATGTATGCCTTTTACTGAAGTGGTGGTAGAGGTTTGGTGCTGAAGAGAACTCTCTTTGGAAGGATGTAATATGTGGAAAGTACAAGGAGACAGGTTAGGTATGGTTTCCTTCTACTCAGAGGGCTAGCAAGTTGTCCAAAACCTGGGCTGACATTATTTACATTGTGGCTTCTAGGGCAAATCTTATGCAATTTTTTAGGAGTAATGTTATGGTCAAGATTGGGGATGGTCGAAGAATTAGATTTTGGTCTGATTGTTGGGCAGAGGATGTATGTCTTAGAGATGAGTTTCCTAGACTATATTCTCTATCAGTTGATAAAGAAGAGTCTGTATTCATGTTTCACAGCAATAGAGATGTATATGGGAATTAGGTGTTTAATTTTAGGAGGCCTCTCTTTGCTTGGGAGGAAGAAGAATTGAGTAGATTGCTAGTACATCTAAGTAGTCCCCCTTTGCTCAAAGCTAATGTTGCTGATTGTTTGACTTAGAATGCACATACATCTGGTTGCTTCAGTGTCTCATCTGTCTATCAGTGGTTTGAATTGGGCTTTGGGTCTAATAGTTTGATCTTTAGAGTTTTGTAGAAGACTCCTGCTCCACCAAGAGCACAATTCTTTGGTTGGTTGGTTTGGAGGGGAAGAATCAAGTCTGCTACTTATTTGCGCAGGATTGGTATCCTAAATGCCAATGTTGATGTTTGTTGTGTTTTTTGCAAAGAAATGGAGGAAACTATTAGCCATGTGTTACTTCACTGCCCTCGTGTGTGGCTGATCTGGTCTTATTTTGTCAGAGGGTGGGGGTGGCAACGGGCTTCACTAGGTTCTGTTCAGAGTGTTATTCAGTGGTGGTCTGGTGTTAGAATGAGGAAACTTGAAAAGAAGCTGTAGAGTGTAATACCATATGCTATTTTCTGGTCCGTATGGAAACAGAGGAATGACTCTGTGTTCAATGGGGTGGAGCCTAATTTTGTAGTTTTGTGTGAAACTATTAAAGTACGAATTGCCTTGTGGGTTAAGTCCTCTGGCCCAGCTTTGAACTTCACTGTCCATGACCTAGTGCATAATTTGCAACAAAGTAGAAGGTGCTTGGCTTAGGAGTTTCTGCAGCAGATTGCACTGGTGGTTTATAGAGATGGAAGGCAATATAGAAATGGAATTTTTGTGACTTTTTGCAGCTCAACAAGGTTTCAGTACATCAGGTTTTGGGTGTGTAAAGCAGAGGAGGTGTCATTGATTGATTGCAAAGTGATTCTTTGTATATCAGCATGTTAGATTCTGGTTGGCTGGTGTACTGGTCTGGCTAATTAGCCTTGGGGAATAATTTGTGGTTTGACTAGTGTAATCTTGGTGGTGATTAATTGGTTAGTAACTGCTTTGCTGCACTGGTTTAAGCGTTGGTGTGCTTTGGCTGTTTGGTTTTTGCTCTCCTTACTGAGATGTTTGGATTAGGTGAGTCTGTGGTAGACATATGAATGCTGCTATGTATTGTTGATTATCTACAGTAAGTATACTGTAGTGTAGTTTTGCTGGTCTGTCCTGAAGAATTTGTGGCTTGTTCTGCAGTGTTGCTCTCAACTCTTGTTCTGGTTTAGCTTGGTTTTGCTCAGTTGTAGGGCTGAGTGGTGTGCAAGTCATATAGAACCAGGGGAGATGTGTAAAATGATGAGTACACTGGGTTTTTTCTGGACATGGAGTGAATTTTGTGGCTGCCTACTATTAGTGACTCCTTCAGGTTGGAGGGCTAAGACTGCAACACTAGGTGGGATGAAATGCTACAACACTTCAAGTTAATGGTCTGTTTGCTGGTTTAGTTTGGCTTTTGTTTCAGTTTTGGGTGCTGAGTGGTGTGCAACCTGCTGGAAATATATTTTGTGGCTGCCTTCACTGTTGTAAGCTATTACTTTGCTCTGGTGCTGTTCTATTGTGTATACTGGAGCTGCTCACGTTTCATGCTTCTCACATCTTTATTTCGCTTCTATTTTTTTTTTTTTTTTTTTTCTCTCTGTGTTGGATTCTCTCCAACTGGAGCTCCAAGCTTAATGTAGTTCCGAGCTCCTCTTTATTGATGTTTCTTTTTATTTGATTCCATTAATAAAGATTTTTTTGCTGATCAAAAAAAAAAAACTGTAGATATAAGCAAAACCAATATTTGTTCATTCTTAGAATTACACTTTTGTTTATAAAATCATGATACATGTGAAAAAAGGATTTTTCGCCAAATGTAAAACAATGCGAGTGTGATTAATGTCTTAAACAACAAGAGGGATCCATCGAAGAAGATCCTTCTCCTTCTCTTTCTTCGAAAGAAAATGAGGATCCAGACAAAATTGATAAAACAGAAGAGATCCAAGTGGCCAATGGCAGAGGGAGTAAGGGACCAGGGAGGTCACGTGCCACCCTGGATTTTGGAATTTTTTTTTATTTTATGTTGCAAACATAAAGAAAAATTTTTAAATAAAAAAATTACAAAAATATTATTAGAGTAAAATTTCAATGACATTTTAAAAATTATGAGAATAATAATGGTTGTTTTGATTGAAAATAAAGAGACTACCATAAACCATATTATTTACGAAAATTTTTGAATGTAACAGTGATGTTATTATTAGTGACATGCAAGTATAATTAATCTCACTATAAATATATGAAATTTATTAGATTGTTACATTTGACATGTGAGATTCACTCTCTGTGTGTTTATTTACTATTAGTGAGTGATATCACATACCAATGATGACGTTGTATTACTATTATATTGAATTTGTAATCAAATTTTGTATAAAAAAATAATTTATCATTATATAATTTATTTTAGGGAGATTTATCAATAAATCCCAAATTTTGAACTTATGAACCAATTGATCCCATTTTTATTCTATTAAACCGTTTAGTCCCATTCAATTGTGATGGACGTAAATACCCTCATGTAACCGTTGTTGATGCGTCTGTGGGGTGAGAAATGGGTGAGGCGCGTATGTGGATGACGTGCCTGATTAGCGAGTGGATGACGTGTGTGTTACATGTGATACATTTTGTTGGTGTCACAGAATGGAAAACCGTTGCAAGGGGTTTTTTTTTGTGGGTTGGGTTGGTGTGTATGGGCGTTAACAGAAGGCCCATAACACATTGTGGGATGGGATTCAAATTGTGACTCATCGGACACCGACATACCCACAACCCGTTCAACTTTAACCCGATTTGTCCATCTATATTCACACAGTCGTTGTGGTCTCTCATTCTGTAGTGTTTAAAACCCTATATGTGTGGTTGCCAGCTATTTCGCTATTCCATTTGATCAAATACGCCGTTGCTGTATTCGGTTGTAAAAAGGATTACGTTTGGAAGGGTGATAGGATCGGTAGACCTGGTGTGTTGGTTTGTTTATTGATCGGACGGTGTGAAGTTACAGAAAGTGTCCAATTAAGGAACCCTAGTTCGCATAATCCTTCATCGGTGCTCTGACATAGTTGTTACGTGGACGCAATGGGTATATTTCGTAACTTTTATTTTGGTATATGTGTTTGATAGTGTGATTCATTGTGTTTTTGTGTTTTTCCTCTTGTTTTCGTTCGTTTTGTGTAGTAATGGTTACGAGTCAGTGAAGTATGTTGTTGGTGGTTGTGTGTGTCTAAGTTGTTTGGGTTTTTATGTGTGTGGTTGTTGTTGGGTTTGGTTGGGTGGTTGTTGTGATTGTTGGGGTAAGGGGTCGAAGAAAGTGATTGAGGGGGACATTTTTGTTGGGGACCCCACGTGGTGGTCAAAAAAAGGGTATTGTCATGTGGGTTGGATGTATGTGTGTATCTGTGGGTATGTGTGAAATATTGTTCTGTGCTGCGTGGTTGGTTTTTGGAGGGGTATGTGTGTTTTTTTGTCTGTCTGTGGGGGTACTTTGGTAGTGTGTGTGGGACATGGTTCGACTAGTTGAGGGTTGGGTTTTTTTTTTGTTTATGTTTGTTTGAGGGTGTGTATTGTGTTTTGGTTGGTTGTGTGTATTGGGAATTACGGGCAAATAAAATTGGGTTGTGGGGTACGTTGGTTAGGACACATATGACGGTGAGCAAAAAGTTGTGGGTTGCTTCTGTTTGTGGGGAAGGTTTTGTGGTTTTGGTGTATGGGTTTGAGTTTTGTGGGTTTTGTTGTATGTGTGTGGTGTTTTTTTTTTTTTTTTAATTACTTATTCTATGGGGAATGGTTTTGTGGGGTGTATGTGGGTGTGTTGTGGGGTGTGGTATTTGTCATGGTGGTTCTGCTACGGTGTGGTCTTTGTGGTAGGGTGTGTTGCAATGAAATTCTTTGGATGAGTGAATGTGTGGCGTTGGTTTTTTTTTGTGCAATAGTTGTGGTTTTTGTGTGGGGGGTGTATGTATGTGGTGATTTTTTTGAGCAGTAGTTGTATTAATTGTTGATTTGGTTTGTTTGTGTTGTTGCAGATAGCAGTATGGTACGTAGTCGTGGACGTGATCGTGTGAGAAACGGAGGGCTGAGGAAGCGTCTGGGTCAAAGTCATACAAAGTAGGTGTGAAAATGGAGGGACGCATCCTTTTCAAACAAACGAAAGTTGTGCATAATGCGGTGGGACGTAATCTGAGCAAGGTTAATTACTCCCCACAGCGGCAAGCACACACGAGGATTAACTACCGCTCAAACGTTGCTGGTATAATAAAACTTGTTAGTTCTGTGAAACTGACGGAGGCACATATGAATCAGTTAAAGAGAACGCCATTTTGGATTATGATCAAGGCGATCCACGTTAACAAATTGAACCACAAAGAATTCAGGAAGTGTGATGATCTGATTTGTAAGATTATAAGAACGTATGATCTGCGTGATAATGCGTTTCATATTGGAGAGGCCAGTGTCAAATTTGCTAGTAGTGATGTGAGACTTATATTTGGTTTGCAATGCGGGAAGAGACGGTTGGATTTATCTCCGGGTCAACGACCAGTGTCGGACTTCATTCATTGAGTCTTGCGTGACACGTCACGGTTAACATCGAAACTGGTGAAAAGTTTGTTCTTCGAAGCTGTTAAAGGGAGGACCAAGCAAAATGAGGAAGATGTAGCAAAACTTTTGGCGTTGTACATGTATGGCAAGCTATTTTTTGCAAATTCAGGTGAGACAATCAGTTGGGCGTTTGTTCGGTACATTAACGACTTGGACACTGTGAGGATGTACGACTTGACTGGAGCCATAATAACAGCACTGATGGGGTCAGTGAAGGAGTTCCATCGAATGCCATGGAAGGTGACAGGCTGCGTAGTTGCGTTATTGGTATGTGAATGTTTGTTGTATTTAGTCGTTGTAACAAATACTTGTGGAAGACATATTATTTGACTGATATTTTATGTTTTTGTTACATTTAGTATTGGATATGTGAACATTCGACAATAATTGAGCCGCAAACGGAGAACATGTTCCCAAGATTCATGAAATGGGACATTGGGAAATTGATGAGCAAAGCTCAGGGGGTCGATCTGTCTGGCCCAGTTAATTTCCAGGTATATGTGTTTGGTGTGGTTGTTATTTGTAGGTATTTTTTTGACTGTATGAACTTATGTTGAGTTTGTTTACCATTCGTGATGGTAATTTGTTTGTGTTTGCGCAGGTTAAAGTAGACCGAATTAGGTCGTTCGAATATGAACGTGAAATGATGGGTGTAAATGTTGTTGTGTTTGGAAATGTTCAGTCAGATGTGATTGACTGTGTTGGAGGTGATGATGCTTTTGTGGATGAAATTCAAGGTGATGGCGTACACAAGGGGGCTGCGATGCATACGGACGACATGAAATTTGGATTTGGCGATGTACGTGAGGAGTGAAGTTCTTGGGAAGGGCACAAACCAGACATGACAGTGGGGGGGAATACGACAGACGCGTTACATGGTTCCACATCTGGGAAGAACAATGAGGGGGTGGATGACAGTAAGGTTGATGAATATTGCAGTGCAATCACAAAACTGGAATTGGAGAGTAAAAGAAAAGATGAAATGATTGCCTTGCTTGAGGGAGAAGTTGCTGGTCTGGAAAAAAAACTGGAGGCGCAAGCTGTGAACATTGCAGGGGGGTTTGAGTGTGTGTTGGGAATTAAGAACGACGAGGTGGACAAGTTGAAGAAAGAAAATATCGAGTTGCGGAGGAGTGTATTGGTGCTTGAGGATCAACTCGCTGATCGTGATGTGCACGTGGTGACGCAAGCTTTTCGGGATATGGAGGTGCGTCGTGACGGCGTTGGAGGTAGTGATGCAAGGGTTAGGGTTGGAGGTAAAGTTGTGTACAATGTGTCACCGGTTAGAGCTGGTATTGGGGGTGCGTATATGTGTAACGATACTGTGGGACCGAATGCTGGAAGTGTAGTTGTTGATTCGGATGGTGAACAATGTGGAGGGACTGCTGGTGGTATTGTGAATGTTGATCTGTCTGATGTGGATGGGGGGGTAGTTGTTTCTGGGGGCCAAACATCGTTTGTGCGTAACATTAAAAACAAAGTTAGGTAGGAATGGAAATTGCCGGATTTCGAGTACCCAATCTTACATGGGCATAATAAGAAGCCAGTCACAAACAGGTGCGTTGTGGTGCGTAATAATGATTGTGTTAAGAATGACAATGTTATTGATGTGGACGCTGTGGTCTTAAAGGGTAGTAAGTGGTCCGGATTTGATATAAACAACAGGTTGGGGGTGTGGAAAATGATGACAGTGGAAGAAAAGTGTAGAATCAAGCAAGGTTATGATAGGCGTGGTGATCAGTACGTATGGTTTTTTTTTAGATTTGTTGAAACTTGTTTTCATGTAATTTTTTGTGGGAAATAATTGTTAGTGTGTGTAGGGCTGTCATGTGGGAGGATGGTGAAGCTGGTGTGGTGGTGGACTTTAGTGATGTGAAGAACCTCATACGGCAAAGTAGCCTTTGTGGAAATGTGAGTTTTTTTTTTTTTCGAAAAATTATTTTTCTTTAACATATAGGGAATGAACTCCTATGGCACAACATACGCAGCATTGGTGTTATGTGGATAGAAGTTGTTTATTTGTTTCTGTTTATTGGCAGGTGATTGATGCGTCTGTTGAGTTACTGAAAAGTGAGCATGTGATGATGTATGGGGATGATCAGTTGGCTGATAAGTCGTATTTTTTTAGTAGTGTTTGTTTGGTGAGTTGTGTAGTTATATAGTGCACATTGTTTGTTTTGTGTGTTTGTGTGGTTTGTTGATGGTTTATAGGTTTTATAGGATATGGTGAAAAACGATGATGAGCATGCAGTGAAGAAGTTTGTGCGTACGAATGTGTCTGCTGCGAGCGATTGTAGGTTCATCCACTTCCCAATGTGTCACGATGGACATTGGACACTTGTAGTGTACGATACAGAAGATGGGACGTGGAAACATTACAATCCGATGAGCCAACGTGGAGAAAGAGCTGATGTGCATCACAATGTAGCAACACTGTTGGTATGGTTTGTGACATTATTTTCTTATATTTGTTTTGTGATTGTGTGATTGTTTTCTGGGTTAGGATTGTGAAGATTGTGTAATTGGTATTTATGAATTATAGCAGAAAGAACGTGTGACAAATGTGATGAAGCAGACTTTGCGTGAGTTCGGGTTAGATGAGCAAAGCGTACTGGCAAATTTCAGCAGCTCGCTGGAAACTGTGACCAAGTGTCTGCAACAAAAACCCGAGACATAAGTAACTTGTGTTTGCGTGTTGTTTTGGGGGACTGGTTTGTTTAGGGTTGTGGGTACTGTGCATTTGGCTGCTGACATGTAATATTTTTTGTTTGTGCAGGCTTGATTGTGGGGTAATTGTGTGTGCTATTATGCGACAGTATGTGCATCGGTGTGACGTGAAACGTATGCTGCAAGGAAGTAATTGCATCATACTACGTGCAAATATGGTTAAGGCTTTTGTGAATGATCCAGCACGTGGTTTGAAGGAGTAGAATCATGATAATTAGGACGTAGTGTTTTTTATTGTTTTGGACATCGTTGGTACAGAAGCGTGATGATTTATTACCTGGCTACGAAGACTGGTCTATGATACATTGTTTTTTGGGTCGTTGTTTTTTTGGGCTGACATCGGTATGGTAAATGTTGGAGTGTGGTTTTTTGAAATGTAATTAAAATGGTGATGCAGAAATATTTTTTTTGTTGGAAAACTACGGTTTTATTTGACAAGTGAAAATGTTTTGGTTTAGAATGGTACTTTTCAAGTTTATATTTGTGTTGTGGTGCATGTTATGTGTGATGTTGAGTAGGAAAGTGACTGGTGACTATATGGCAATGCTGATGGGTAATGTTTTTATGTGGTGTGGGAGGTGAATGGTAGGTGAAAGTAGGTTTGCATGCTTTGGGTGTGCGACTAATGTGATGGAAATCGTGTACTGTTGACAACATACACGGACGGTGTTTAAGTCGTACCGGTGAAACGTTTACGTATGATATGTTAACTATTTGAACATGTTAACAGCATCCACAAAATGAAGTATGAAAAAAGAAGACAATACTTTTGAAACAAAAATGAATGTAACAAGTTCAAATATCATTAATACTGATGGGTAATGTTTGTATGTGGTGTGGGAGGTGAATAGTAAGTGAAAGTAGGTTTGCATGCTGTGGGTGTGCGACTAATGTGATGGAAACCGTGTACTATTGACAACATACGCGGTCGTTGTTGAACTCGTGCCGGTGAATTGTTTACGTAAGACATGTTAACTATTTGAACATGTTAACAGCATCCACAAAATAAAGTATGATAAAAGAAGACAATACTTTTGCAACGAAATGAATGTAACGAGTTCAAATATTATTAATGGTAACGAGGTGTAAATTGTTCACCTGGAACTTATAAACTGGAAGATGTAAATTGTTGCCTGTAAACTTGTCTGTCATACAGGTATAGGTTATGGCTGTGGCATACCCAATTATTTAGATAGAAAACAATTGCAATTGAAGCTAAAGTATGGAATTTGGAGCGCTGTGTGTGTGTGTCTAGTTAAATTGGTTCCTTGCACGTTGTGCGGTTGTGGTTACCCATGCGTTGACACCGGCCACATCAAATTTGTTGCACTTCTTCACCTTGGGAAAGAATTCTTTTCTTCTTGGGTCGGCCTGGTGGTCGCTTTACCGAAGGTGGTTATATGACAAAATCCTCAGGATTGAATGCTGGTTTGTCAACAGTTGGAATGGGTTGTATGTTCTGTTGGTATGAGTTGCGGTAAGTAGTGACGTGGTAAAATTCAACCACTAAATCGTATAGGTCGAGGCCGCTATTTCGGATAGCAAAAACTGCGTGAGAGCATGGAAATCCATTTATTTGCCACTTGAAACAGGAACATGTACGTTTGTCAACGTCAACCATGACAGATGGAAAAGAGTGGACCTCAAACACTGTATCGGTGAATTGGCTGACAAGCCATGCTCTGCCTTTATTGTACACTTTGACCAAACGAGCTTCCATTTTTGGGCAAATAACACCGGGCCACGCTTGTGATTTTGTTCTGCGTTTCACCATTTGACGCATAATCTTAACTCGAATACTGTCAACCAGTTGAGTTATTGGTAGGTGGCGTGCTTCCCGTATCCATGAGTTAAACGATTCAACGGCATTGGAACTCATCTCACCGTACCGTGAACCGCTAGCATTGGAAAAGTATGATGCTATTGAGAACATAGGCAAATGGCATGGAAATGTGAAAAACAAAAAAATGTGACATGCATTATGAACAGAGAAGAAAAAGAAAGACTAAAATACATACCGGAAGTAAGCGTTAGCCCAAAATTGAAGGGGTAAGTCGTTTAAGAACGCGGGAACAACCTTCCGTCCACATCTTGTAAATTCCTCAACGCATTGGTTGAATGAAGCCACAGTGGGTGCGTAAGCACAAACCCGGAATTTAGTCAACATTCCAGCTCTGTATGAACTGTTAACATATCGCAACTTATGTTGCAAGTTACATTGCAAATGTTGTAGGCAGAATGCGTGATGGGCGGTGGGAAATATGATGGGTATTGATTCCAATAAGCCTGCATGTCGGTCAGATACGAACGTAAGTGTCCTGTGACTGTTGACAATATTTGCGAGATGTCCCAAGAACCATGCCCAGTTTGCAGTGTTTTATGAATCAACAATCGCGATGGCTACAGGGAAGAGACCTAGAAAGTGTTGTTGTCAGTTAAGTTTGCAAATGTGTTGGTGGTGTGTTGGCGAGACAAATTAACATGTGAGTGAGTGAATGTGCACAGAAACAATGTGTCAGAAATAATAATGATATTATTATTGTACAACGAAAATATTTTGTGTCAACATTATAACAGTACCTTGATTGCCATCCTTCGCAGTAACGGCTAGCAAGTGACCCTTGAATTTTCCCTTCAGAAAAGTCCCATCCAAGAATAGTAATGGCCGGCAATGATTGAACCCATCGATACATGCTTTGAATGATATAAAATACCTTAGGAAACGGTTGTTGTGTTCATCACACTCAATATTGACGTAACTTCCAGGGTTGTTTTCAATGACAACGGAACTGTACCACGGCAATTGGTTGAAAGAAATGAAGTGTGCACCAAACATCTCCCCCCGAGCTTTTTCAACACCTAACCACACAACCCGGTAGCTAACCTTTAATCCATAATCTTTTTTCAGGTCGTAGACCACATCTGTGGGTCGCGTAAGTGGCTTGTCACGTACCCGATCAGAAATAACATCGGACACTAAATCTGATCCAGCCTTGGGGTTTTTCGGGGTCCAAACAGCTACGCCACAGATGTGATCCTTATTCCACTTGCGCAGGTAGAAAAATCCGTTAGCATGCAAAACGCGTGCGTGCACCGACCACATGCATCCCTTCAATTCCTTCATCATGCACACAGCTGTGATCCGCACAGAATCGTTTTTGACATATTTAAAATGAAAGCCACATTCTACAGCATACTTGCGAAGAACACTCCGAAATTCATCGGCTCCACCTTCAAAACTTTGGCCAATACGTTGAATCCCATTAGCCCATTGGGCAGACAGAAACACTTTGTCAACATGAGGGCAAAATTTTCCCAATAAATCATCTTCGTCATCCAAATTCGACTCGTCGAACACATCGGTCGGCTGACAATGAGTTATCTGTAATTGGCTGTTTGCATTGTGACCGTCTTGTGCACGTTGTACTTCAATTAGTAC
Source organism: Camellia lanceoleosa (assembly GCA_025200525.1). Classification (NCBI taxonomy): domain Eukaryota; kingdom Viridiplantae; phylum Streptophyta; class Magnoliopsida; order Ericales; family Theaceae; genus Camellia; species Camellia lanceoleosa. Next base: position 3,666,298 of record CM045762.1, on the reverse strand, counting down.
ATCAATGCATTGCAATTGAAAAGACCGTGCAAGACACACCATGTTCGCCACATCAACATCGTTCTGCAATATGAAATTGGTATAACCGGGCATCTTGAAGTAAAAACATGCGTCGGCAGGTGTGAGACCTTCAAACTTTTCACACACACCACGGACCACGTCGTCAAATCAAAATGGAACTTGCAAATTAATAGCTACATTCACATTGCCGTAACAACATATTAGCATAATTCCATTGTCCATCCTCCTGCGAATGTGAACATATGATTTATGAGGGGGTGAGGAACAGCAGATAAAAACAAAAAACACTACGAAACGGGGCAAGACACACACTTGAAAGTATGACTCCCCACCCAAAGCAAAACACATGTCCCTACGTTACCCAAACAGAGCACATCCCACCATGAAAACATGGCACGTCAGAACCAAGGTTAACACCACTACCACACCACACACCATTAACAACGACGCCTATAAAACGCATGTCCCTCTGTTCCCTATAGAGAGCGAAGTGCCACACACACCCAACACAGCAATCAGACTGACGAACCATGATCGGTCAACATACAGAAACAACCCACACACGTGAAAGATGAAACAAAGACAAACCACATTGTTAATACGTACAACCCATATCAAAGCTGAACGACACAAGGACAAATAAGCATACCAGGTAGAGAATGGCGTATACACAGCAGTTTTTTGAATCTCTGCGGGAGTGCCACACAGCCGTCAGCAACGAAGAAACAAAATCAAAATCGAAAACCTTACCTTCAAATGTATTTGAATGTATCAACAAAATTAACCAAAACGAAAGGAGCAACGTTTCCAAAAAAAGAATTGACCCGGCAAAGACATTACCACAACGGCCCAAGGGCAAGATCGTCCACACAGTCCTATGAAAAAAGGAAAAAAAAAACAAAAAGGACCAACTCATCCCACTATCAGGACTAACTAGTATACTACAATAAAAGTGGGACTATTTGGTATAACAGATTGTGAAGTAGGATTTATTGGTAAATAATCCTTTATTTTAAGACTTATATCTAATTTTTTTTGTATTATCCATAATACACTAGTTACAAATAATATTATTTTTTTGATATTTTTTGAAATCAATCGTAAAAACTCACACGAAATATTTTTGTAAAAATTTTTAATATTATAATTAATAAATGATCCCTTTAATTTAATTTTTTGACTCCGTCAGTGCCAGTGGCCATCTGTGTGGTATTGTGAATCTAGTTGCCAGTTATATATCACTGACTTAGAAGAATTTTATCATTTTTTATAGTTTTTTTTAATATGTATATATATATTTTACAAAATCATGATACAAAGAGGACTTTCCCAACCTAAAACCATGTGGACGTGTCTAATGCCTTAAGCATCTGTCATCTGTATAGTATTGTAAGGATAATTTTATAGCTCTAGAGGAATTTTATTTTCTTTTATTATTTATTTTTTCATTTCTTACATGTATTCAAATGACAATATCTTAGGGTGTGTTTATTTTGAAGGATTAGGGTGTGAGATTCGACTATTAATTCCACCGGATTAATAGTCCATTGTTTGTTTTAAAAGTTTTGCTCCAGACTAATAGTCCCGCCGGACTATTAGTCTCATATTTGTGGAACTATCCTATCCCACGGGGGTGGGCTAGAAACCAAGAGATAACTCATCTCATGGGATTAGACAATGAAATTATATTTTTGCCCTCTAGTATTTAACTACTTATTATATTTAGTAAAATTCAAAAAAAATTAAATGTCTCAATTTAAAAATAAAATAATTTAATTTAATTTTTATTTTTGTTTTATTTATTTAATTTTTAAAAATATTTTTTTATAGATATTTTATTGATGTTTTATTTTAAAATTTTGTTTATATTTTATTTAATTTCATTATTTAAATTTTAATAGATGTTTTATTTTATTTCATTATTTAATTATTATTATTATTTAAAATAAATTTATTTAAAATTTTAATTAAAAAATAACATATATTTTTATTTTTATTTAATTTATTTAACTTTTTAAATATAAATTTATTTAATTGTGTAAAAAATAAAATAAAATAAATTTTTATTTAATCTAGCTAAAAATAATTAAAATATTAAAGCTATGTTTAATATTGCTATTACTTAGTAAATAATTGAAAATGATAAAATAGTCATTTGAGCATTTATCCTTTTTCATAATATGTCAAACAAACATTAGATTCACTAAAAATAATCAAATCTAGATATCTAATCTCATGACTAAACAAACATAGGATACAAATCCAGTCCAACCAAATAGTCCTGAGACAATGTATTACAGAACTAATAATCCGATGGATTACAGTTCCTCTTTATTCAATCCATCTAAACAAACACACCCTTAGGGTTGGTTTGGGATGTTCTAAAAAAGTATACTTTTTGACTTATTGGTTTATATGGGTTGGGTTTGATGTGATGTGTTAAAGAGGTAATGTGATTTAAATAAGATGATGTGACTTAAATAGGATAGTAACTTTTTGACTTTTTGTATTATTTAAGTTATGCCAAACTTGACCTTAGTATACTAAAAAGAACACTGCTATGTACCCCCAGTGGGGGTCGACCCCCAGTGACGTAGGGCTCCCCCACTGGTCAATTTCTTGTTTTTTTTTTTCCAAATTAATCATCCATGACCCACGTGAAATTTGAAATTGAGTCGTAACCGGGTGTATCCCGCATTTTCGAAACAATTGGTGGTCTTGTAATTTCTTAGATATAGCATACACAACCAAAAGATTCGTAGGTGAAATATGAGAATTATGGCTTTGTACTATTGTTTAAGCTACAAACTATAAAGGTTAGTTTGAGATGTGAATTAATTTTTTAATTTTTTTAATTATTTTAGTCTGAAATTAAAATGTTTCGTTTGAGATAAATCTTTTAATTTTTTAATTTTATGAAAAAAAAATAAAATTATTATAATTTAAATGTAACATTTATTTTATTAATTTTTTAACTTATTTTATCTTTTTATACTCCCATATCCTCATCCCAAGCTAGTGCTCAATATGGTCATACTTCTTCTTCTAAAACTAAAATAATAAGAATTTGATATTATCCCAAAGGTGGTGATTCATCTCATTAATTTTTGGACCATTAATAGCACTAATAAACTAAAAAAAAAAAAAAAAATTTAAGCCAAAACAATACATCACTTTGGTAAGACTCTCTGTGTCACCTCATTAGTGATGCTCTAGTGCTCCCAATTTAAAACTCTAAAACATTATTGTTATCCCAATATGCTCAATGTCCTTTCTGTCAAAATAATAATGTTGTTCGGTGTTAGCTTGTCAGAGCATCCGTAGCAGCTTCTTGCCATTATAGGAGGTTAATTTTTCACAAATTTTTTTTTAATAGATCTTTTAATTTAATCTCTCAAATATAAGTATTGCTATAGTGATTTCTTATTTTCTTATAATTTATAAATTTTTATTTTATTTCGTTGAATGCACACAAAAGATGTTCTCTCAAATGTCTCTTAAATATCCCGTGAATGCACTCTAACAAAAAAAAGAAAATACTCAAAATTAACTTGACCAGTCAACCACTCGGCGGACCACCCTTCTTTGTCCCATGAGTGCTCTGTTTTCCTCCGCTGCTTTTCCTCTATTTTCATTATTTTATTATTAAAACAAAATTTAAATTTAAAAGTAATTAAAAAGATTATTTTAATAAAATAGAGAAAGAATAGGAAGTTTGTTAGAGGAAATAGATAAAAAAGTGATTCTTAAAATAGTGAATAAATTTTTTAATAATATTTTAGGGTAAAATTTAGGCAATATGATAGGGACACACTTTTTTTTTTTTTTTTTTTTTTTTTTTTTTTTTTTGATAAATGTTAGCTTGTTACTCTATACCATGACAATGCTTGTTTGGTTGTTACCAACTGCATTGAATTTCAATCAACTTTTTCAAAATTTTGAATGTTTCATTTCTTAAATTTTCCTTTGTCACTGTTACTAGTGAACAAAGACTTGCACAAGACTCATCAATTGTTGAAATAATCTCACATCATGAATGACGATGCTTAAATAGTGTTTGGTTTATTAGAATAAGGGATGAAATAGAATAGTTATTTATTGGCACTGGCTTCCCTCTAGGCTCAGATCGGACTGGAATGTGCTGTTGGGCCCGTTGGGGCATATCACGGGTTCCGTTTTGATAATCCGAACCGTTTAATATGTAGAACTCGTCGAGTACTATATGGTTGTAAACAATCACGTTGATCGGATATCAATAGCTACGTGATCAATCAGTTTTGTATTAAAAAAAAATGACAGCGAAAAAATAAACAATTGACAAAAAACTGATCTGATGAGATAGTTATTGATATCCGATCAACATGATTGCTAACAAGCATATAAAACTCGACGAATTCTACATATTGAATGATTCAGATTATCGAAACAGAACCCATGATAGGCCCCCACGAGCCTAACAACATTTTTTAATTCGATCTGGGACTGGAGGGAAGCCAGACCTTTATTTATCAACCTCCTTATAACATCATGATGACCATTTTTTTAATAATAGTAAATGATAATTGTAATACATTTTTTATCATTTTTTTAGTAAAGTAAAATGTGAGAATCAATATTCTGATAAAATAATCATTTTATTTTATCTTTATTCCACTAAACCAAACAATGTCATTAATAAGTACATAAAGACAAGGTAGGGGCTTCATGAATGTTGCTATATATACGTATATAATTGAATTTGGCCAATTCAATATTTAGTTTCCTTTATGTGCTTACCTTTCCACTTTGATTTTGATTCTCTCAGTTTCCCTTGTTGAAAAATCTTCTGCCAACCATGTGAAAATAAGCTGTTTACAGCTCTTGATAAGCACATATATATATTATATGTATATATATTATCTCTATTCTGGCAAGAAATGTCTATTTCTATTTCAATATAAAGCTTCAACAATTTATCAAAATTTAAAATTAATATCTTATAAATTATCACATCATTATGAATTTTAAAAATCATTTTAATGATTCGTTGTTTGTTTTTTAAACTACTGATTTCTTGGTATGATTCTATTATCATCATTGATTATGAAATTGAAAAGCTCCATTCCTTCCTTGTAATGAAAGGAGAATCTAGATCCAATAACTCAATTAATAAATAAATCATAGAATATACTTAAAATACATAGCTAACATACAATAGGAACGCGGGTTTATGATTGGGTTTTATGAGGTTAATAAAATAACAATAATGTTTTAGAGCTCTAAATTGGGAGCACTAGAGCATCGCTAATGATGTGACACAGGGGGCCCACCAAAGTGATGTGATGTTTTGGCTTGAGTTTTTTTTTTTTTTTTTTCTTTAGTTCATTAGTGCTATTAGTGGTCCAAAAATTAGTGGAATGAATCACTACCCATAAAATAAATGTCCTTAATTTGCGCTCCATGCAAATGTAACCTCTTCTTTTCATTATCTTTATCGTTAACAGAAAACAAGAATGTGTTATTTTAATAATTATTTTTTGAAGAAGCAAAGGTATTTTGGCTATGTTGTTAGTCTCATTTTGTTTTTAATTTGTTTTTAAAGAGAAAAATAACAAAAAGATCCGGAAAAAAGCTAGCTGTATGAAGAAAAAAACATGGAAATATGTGATATTATATAATGAATGATAGCACACGACTCAATCATTCCTACGATCACATTGTCACTTGTTATTAAAGATCTTCTACTTATTTAGCAATAATAACTGATGAACTTCACCTTTCTTTTAAAAAAAAACACTGATGAACTTTACTGTATTTGTTTAATTTATGCTCAAATCAGGATTTGGTTTTGCATTGGTTTGTGTTTAAATTTAGAGTTTTGAATAGGGAATTTTGGTTTTTTGTTTTTAATTTAAAGATTAGAAATTGTTGGGATCAATTGTAAAAATTTACATTAGAAACTTTGGTAATGAATACTGAAGTTTTTATGTTCAATATTAACTCAAAAAGATTGATACTAAATACAAAAAAATAAAAAAATTGAGATTGTGATTAATTGTCTGGCTTCACCATTGCCACCAAGACTGCCTGCCTCCCTCCCTCCCTCCCTCCCTCCCTCTATCACATAGTAGTTATCAAATGAAAGGAATGAATTTTCAAGGGTTCAATGGCTTCTTCAACAATTCAAATACTATAAAGAAGTCACTAAAGTTTCAGTAACAGAACTATACCCTTGATAGGGGGAGGGAAATAAAAAGAAAAAAGAAAAATTAACCAACACATCAAAATTTCACTTTGGAACAAATAAATCAGTCAAACAGCTAGATCTATTTCATTTTCAATGGTTTTGAGCCATTTTGTTTTCTTTTCTTTTGCTTCTTATACTGTTCATATAATTGCAATGACCGCGTTGTACGATCCAACTCACCCCTCAATCTCTTATTTTCACTTATATCATGAATAAGTGAGAAATGCTCAGAAAGTCTCTTCCTCACCGTATCTTCATCAGTCCAATCTGTTATACCAGGATTCGTTCCGCTACTATTAGCCACAGAAGACCCGCTTCCTCTTCTCCTTTTATGATTTGGTTTCTCTATGTCAACCTTCAGATCGAACGGCTCATGTTCGAGCGATAACTCCATGAAAGCTTGTTCAGGTGACACATTGGAATGATAAACCTGGTTCTGAGCAGTGCTCAACATTGAAATGGTTGACGCTAGTGTTGAAACAGTTGGATGATAATGCTTAGACAGAAGGTTGAGTTCCCAAAGAACTGAAGCTAGGGCACCACTAAGATTTGGGTCTGAGGCATGAGGTTGATACTTCTGCAAGTAATTAAATTAGTCATTAGTAAAAGGACAGGAAATTCAAATGAAGATCCCACCAGTTCAATGGAAGGTTAACTACATAACAAGAATAGAACAGGTTATGGATATCCCATCCACTCAAACAAAATATTAGTGGAATACCAAATTTCAAAGTTCCCACAGAAACATACGGAAACACTGAAAACATGTCAAAATAATGAGTTATTACAACACCAATTAAGAATATTTAACAATGCTCATTTCTAATTACTTTATTTGTCAAAAGAAAAAAAGATGTGATAATATAAAAAAGTACTACATTTATTAGAGAATCTGAGAAACTATATATGAGAGAAGAGGAGAGATACACATGAACAAATAAAACAAAAAGCGGCATGATTAAGTGACTTTTCTTCGTTTCTACTACTACAAGAATTTTGCATTTTTTAAATGTTTTTCTCTTATAAACTGTAAATCTCTTCCCCAACTAAGCTTTTAAAGCATTTGGTTACGAGCTTCTAATATTTATAGACTTCAACATGTTCAACCATTTAAATATTTAGAATTATTAACATTTATATAGGTTTTAGTTTTGTTTCCAAAGATTTGAATACATTTTCACATTGTCATCTCATTTCCCTTATGTTTACGAAATGTTTCCGAAATATTTCTGTTTCCAACTAACCAAAACAACCTACCAAAATGAAATTTCGATCCCTGCATCCATCCAATAGGTGCAAGTCATATGAAATTGCCTCGGTGATTCTTCTACCATTTTAACAGGAATAGAATGAAAGCTTACCGCAATGGAACCTGAAACCGATCCCCCTCCAGCGTCATTTTCTAATAGGTTCCGGCACTTGACATTTTTCTGAAGAAGATGTTTTACAGTCACCAAGGCTGCATGAGTTCCACAAGATGAACCAAATGTTAAGACGTAGAGCCATATGGGAGTAATCAAATTGTTAAGCATGAAATAACAAATTAGTAAAAGATACCAGCCATGGACTCTGCAGATCCAAAGCATAAAGAGAATGTAGCTAAACGCTTTATAAACGCAGCAGCCCTTTGCATGTCATGTTGTCTATCATCACACAACATTATCTTCAGAGCTTCAGCTAATACTTCACCTTGATCCCTGATTCACAACCGCATGAAAGAAGTATAACCACCTTGCACATTGCATTGAGTAATATGATGAAGAATCTCTTCTAAAATGCCATTTTTGCAAGAAGTTGTGGATTGTCAAAACCAATCAACAATTTTCGCTATTAAATAAATAAATATATATATCAAGAGAGAGAGAGAGAGAGAGAACTTCAAATATAACCCAAGGACCACTACCACCTCAAGCAGTTAAACTCACAAGGGCCTTGAAGCTAAAGCATGCATTAGAAAATTTTTACCACACTCCACTGATGCATAGATTTCAATGCAGAAAATGTTCGGACAGCAACTAAAATAGCACAATTGACTTCATCGAACCAGATTTTAGAATGTATAGTACCAACCTTCCTGGCCTGTACTCAAGTATAATACTGTAAAGCTGAACAAAGAAGTCCTGTAAATCAACATTTAAGGCATCAAGATTGTTTCTCATCACTTTAAAAGCGACAATGCAACATCGCAGACGTTCAGATACAGTCAACTGTTTCAAAAAATTCTCTGAAGAACCATCTGAGCTGCTGCCTCCTCCAGAAAGCTTTCTCAGATAACTTATGAGATCACCCATAAAGTCCAAGTCAATTAGATGAGAGAACTTTCCAATTCCATTTAAACAAGGAGCAAGTAATGGGTGACCCACAAATGCACCAGCTGATGAGCTCGAAATCCCTTCAGACCTGAGAAAAAGGGGGGGCGGGCGGGCGGGCGCGCAGGGGGGGGGGGGGGGGGGGAGGGGAATTAGCGGAAAGAATATAAATAAATTAACAAAAAGAATAGAAACTGAATCTGAAAATTGTTTTATAGATTATCCAGAATCTGCCCGGCAGCCACATTGAATCCAACGAAAAATAGAAGGGAGAACCATATAAAAAAATTGATCTTCATTCAACTTAATTTTGCATCATATTGTAGCGCATATTAAAAAAACAGTGGTATTCATTCTGCATTTTTTGAGGCATTGAAATTGGGTGCAATTAGTGTTGCCTTCACTACTGTATGTGCTTTCAACGATGTTTTCAATAAAGAAATTTATAACACCTACGGTAGTAAGCGCATACCATAGTGGAGACAACAATGGTTGCACCCAAGATAATGTGGTAAATGATGATGTAGAAAGATACCTGGCTGCAATTGACTGCATAGCATGCTTCAAGATGCGAAAGAATGTTTGAAATACTGCAGAAAGTGTCTCAGTTTGCATCCTTCTCCGCTCCATAATATCTTGGGTAAGTGAAGCAGCCTTAAAGTCAGCATTAACCTGTGCAAAGTGTTAAGAACCTTTATGATTGGGAGTTTGAGAAGTTGATGGACCTTCTTGGTCGTTTATATTCTATCTATCTTGGGGATGGAAGAGACACTATCTAATGGTCTAGATCCACTTTTAGCATTTTCACTGTTAAATCTTTCTATGAGGCTCTTGTGGGTCTTAGAGGCCCTTTTCTTTCCCTTGAAAAGGGTGTGGGGTACAAATGCGTCTTCTAAGGTGCCTTTGGTAAGATCCTCAATTGATAATTTGATTAAAAGGAAACAATTGCATGTTAACTGGTACCACATGCAAGAAAGACAGGGAACCGGTAAGCTACCTCCTTAGGAACTGTGAGGTCGGTGTGCCATGGGTGTTCCTAGGCCAATAGGGGCATTGTTTTGTTCTTAGAGAGTAGCTAGAGTGCATAGAAGGAAGAGGAAGGCTTGGTGTTTAGTCCCCATGGCTTTGACGTAATTGATTTGGGGAGAAAAGTAAATAATTTTTAATGGTAAAGAAGAGAGCCTTTCATTAAATTGAAGGGTAGACCTTTTTTTATATTATATATATTTGGTTTTGGGGGTGACTAACCAATTTCTGGCCTTTGAATAGGTTTTGATGTATGTTGGGATAGTTTTCTTTTGTATACAGGTTGCACCCCCTTGGTGCCTCTTGAATAAAATATTTTGTTTATCCTTTATGCCACAGAAGGAAAGAATAGAGAGTATTTCTCCATTCTCCCAAGAAATGGAGAGTAAGCCACATCAAGAAACCAATGCCATTCACCCAAAAAAAAGAAATCAATACTGTCTCAGGGGTCAATACCTCATCTCTTGTCTTCAACATCAATTCTTTCCGACTTTTCTTTTTGTCATTCTCTTGACTAGGCTCCTCAGAATTCTTTCTCTTTTTATTTTTCTTGTTTTTGAATTTATTATCTGCCTTTGACATTTCAGTCCTCCCAATATCCTCATCAAACGACAAAGACATGAAAACCTGAGAAAGCATAGAAAAAGGAGAAGTGAATACAGTATGTGATAATCAAATAAAATTAAACGGCCAAGCTCTTTCATTACACAAAACTACTTCATAGAGTAAGATATTGGTCCATTATTCCTCACATCAGCCCATGGGCACATACCTCTTCCCACCAATAATTAATCTACATCAAATGCTTCTCCAAAGAATACTTTTGTAAATATGTGTCCAACACCACTCTAGACACAAACAAACATTTCTATCAATATATGTCAACCAATGTTTTCTTATTAGAACAAACACACAGGATTCATCTCCTAATCAAGTGCCTCTGGGGCACTTGTTAGCATGACCCATGCATTAATTCCTCAGCCGAGGTTTTCTCTTGGCTGACCTATGAAATGCTCTTTTCAACTAGTAAACAACTCATTATAATTATTCAACATAAAAATATACATTGTTGTTGCACAACATAAATTTGGCAATGCTTCTTTTATCCACAAACTCTGTGATGGATAATTTCCAATCAAAATAACGAAGTTGTCCAGGCTGTAGTACATAACTATTGAACCAAATTATTAGACTCCCAAGACAATTGCCTCCGCTAAAATGAGTCAATTTCGGGCAATAGCAAAGAAACAAGGGCCAAGGCATTCTCCAGCGATACGCCATAACAGTCAGCTTTTCAAGAACATACACCACTCATCTACGTCTTGTGCTCATATTTAACATTTTCTCTAAAGTGTAAGACACTATCCCCAACCTCAAAAAGCCAAACAATGCACAGCACCACAAAAACACAATCAGGAAAAAAAGTGAAGTACAAAGAACAAATATTCCCTCGAACAAGACATCTGATTCTGCAAAGTTGAGCGTGAACAAAAAAAAAAAAAGAAATCAATCGGCTTACCATAGACAGTGTCCGACGGAAGTATGTATACTTTTTATGAATACATGACATAAAACAGTGAATGGCAATGACAGTGTAATGTCCCATTTCTGTATTTGGACATAGCACCATTCTTTTAGTGCTGTACTCAAGTAGGTTGATATTGACAACACAAAAATCCATTCCAATAATGAACCAAAAAAAAAAAAAATACCCACACACTTCTCATTCTGCAGGCGTAGGCATATAGGGTGTTTTTATCTACAGTCACATGTGAGGGCTTTCTATGTACAACCATTGCAGAACAGGCTGGTGCAAAGAGAGACACAAAAATAGATGCAAAGACACAAACTTCATACAGAGACAAGCACATGCACACACAACAAATATGCAATAAGAAAAATAAAACAAAATACCTGAAGGACACAAAGTCCTTCAAAACAATGAAAAGAGATGATGATAAACATAAGATTGGAACAAAACATAAAGGGGCTCATATCATCTAGAGTCTTCTCAAAAAAAAACAAAGTAGCACGCAACAATGTTCAGAAATAAACTAGATTAACCTTTATGATTTATACTCAATTCAACTTTTAATAGTTCATGTCAAACCTAAATGATGCAAAACCAAGTTTATAATTAAAATTATGGATAGAGTGATAGGAACACCAATACACAAGCAACCAACTGGGAAATTAGATACCTCAATGGAATCAGGATGTAATTGGCAATCATAAACTTTCACATGCTCTGCAATCAATTGAACTGCCTCCACAATAGCCTCACCACCATGCTTTCCCTCATTTATAAAAAGAGACTTTACAGTGGCACAACAGAGTTTCCTGTCACCAAAAACCATGCAATCTTATGTGGCAAAAGATTTCATGCTGAGAATAAGTGCATCATGTTTTTACTTTTTCATTAAATTATAATATAAGGGCGAAGAGGGAAAGTTGAAACGTTAGATCCAACAGCACTAAGGCACAATACAAGCACCACCTTCAAAAGGGCCTAACTTTTGAAGGGGTGATGACACTTTAAATACTCATGGGAATCCTGTACCGGTGTTGATGTGAAAGAATCAGACAATTTTTTTCACTATGTTATAATACAATGGGGAAGGGACAACAATGAACAATAACCTTTACTTTTTATATAATTAAAATAAAAAAAATAAAAAAGGAAAGTAGAAATCACAAGACATATTTTGCAGCATCTGAGAAAAAAATAATACCAAGTCAACTGTAGGTGTAGTTGAAGCGAGGTAATTTTGTTGGAGGAACCGCAAAGGCATTAAATCCTCACAAGCAATTATGGGGTTATGGCTACACTGGCAATATCAATGCATGCTTTGGAAGCTGTAATGTGGTTTCAACTAGCGTTATGGTAGATAGATACTGTAAGTTGTTGGTGAGGAAAATCATGTGGACACGGGTAATAGAGTACCGTGGAATAAGGGGAGGTGATGGAAGTAAACCATTGATAACAATGATAGAAGCACACACAGTGTAAAGGTGGAGGTGGAAGTGGCAGAAGTTGCAAATGTTCATGAACGTTTTGGTTCCAGCAGTTGGGATGTCTGATTGGGATCTTACCATCCACTATCACGCCTTTGAAGTGGAATCCTCTTATTTAGCTGAGAAAAAGAACAAATTTTGGTCCCATATCACATTCATACCCCATTTATTCCCACTCACCCCACCTCATAGGATACACCATATGAAGGGGGGGGGGGGGGGGGGAAAGAAAAAAGGCCAATTTCACCGCCATCATGAATGATCGAAATATCAAATTTGAAGACCATAATTTCAATAGTTGGAAGATGGTCCTACTGAAAACATACATGATCGGTATTCAAACCAGTGTCATAACTCTCATACACCCCAGCTTAAACCGAAGGCTAGTAAAGATGCTAACGCACCAAAAGATGTTTAAAAAAAATGCTACACAGCATGTTTCCTCAATAACTGCCTGAAAATTTATGAAAATGGAAAATAAAGAATAAAGATATATCAAAACCTTACAACATCATCCACAGAACTTATGTTCTTAATAACAGCAGCTAACAAGCTCTCACGATAGTTGAAGTGGGGAACTGAATCTAGCAAAGTACAGATACAACGAATAGCCACACGCTGAAATGAGGCCTGCTGTTCTAAGGCTATCAACCTCTGCAAGTATCCCTGCACATGTACATATGGAAAAAACTTCAAAACAAGGAAGCAAATATCATAGCTAGAGTCCAAAGCTTAAATTAACATCAACACTCCATTTCCATTAGCCATTCACAAAGTGCCAAGCCGAACCTTGTATGTAGATAGGAGGGTGGATTCATAGTACCGCATTTTCTTAACAACCTTTGAAACAACCATTTCCTGCTCCTTCTCAGTGGGCAGCCTAATTCGATAGCTGTAACACACATTCAAAAAATAGCAAAAGACTTGAATGGTAATGAAAATATAAAAAAAATTAAAAAATAAATAATAATAATAATAATAATAAGTTCATAGAACACTGCACACAGAGCACTATGGAAGGAAACTAAAATGTTTTACCCAGGTATAATGTCTTTGAAAACAGCCAATAAAGACTTTAGCCCAAGGACTGCTATAGCATGATCTCCATCTTTAGAGATTTGCAGCATTTCTTTAAGAGATTTGATGTTCGATTCTGGATCTGTAAGCAGTGCAGTTCCAAGTTCTGCCAGTTTATACTTCTTTCTTTCATTCGCTTCTAAAGCAGTGAGCTCTTTTTCCACCTCAGCCTATACAAAGGAAACAACCACTTTCATGCAATACACATTAATGGGAAAGAAAAAATAATTGAAGATAACTTCTTTGGCTGCAGACAAAGAAACACCATACAAAAAGAAAAACGTACAACCAACAGAGTTGTTAAAAATAATAATAATAACAAATATAAATATAAGTAAAAAAAGCTATTACAAAACAAATATTCCAACAAATTCCTTATCATCAATGTTAGTCTCCAAGCGGCAAGATCACCAACATATCAGAACTTTGTATTTTGGAATCATAATCTTGATCACTAAAAAGAAAGACCATGCTTTCAAAGGCAATTATCAACAAAGCATGAGATTTAAAGACTTTAAAACGACGTTAGATCCTTCAAGTTCAAAAATAGAACGAAATCTGGAAAAGGAAAGTAAATGACAAATAATTCAAGCATATCAACACTAACATGCATTTCAATTCTTAAATGACAAATAGGTAATTATAGTACAATTCTTAATTATCTCATAACTATTGTGTGACAGCATAAACAAACATGGTAATTCAAGAAGTGGCAGACAAAGCATCTAACATGCATTTCAATGCCTCAAGCTACATTTCTTTTTTGTGTCTAATCGTGCACATACTACCAAATTACCAATATACCAAAAAAGTAAGTATCACTAGCATTTAGCAATAAGCTGCAAACAGATAAATACCAGCACTACAGCTTGAGGGGTTTGTTGCACTTCCTCTACATTTTCCACCTCCTTGGCTTGCTTCTTTGCCTCTTTTTTCATTCTTTTAAGCTTTGCCCGCTTTTCCGGTTTTGTCAACTTCACTAAACTTTTATCTACACCATCAGCCTCATTATCGCCAATGTCCTGGTCCCCACCGGTTGCATTTTCAGAATGTTGTGATATCTTTGGCACTGCATTGCAAACAACAAAACCAAAACGTATGAACCTTCAAATCCAATCTATTATAAAAGACTTAGTGAAAAGACTAGTCCAAAAAAATAAAAGAGAGTTATAGCACACCTGTCCTGTAGACAAGTTTTCCATCTAAGGTCTTCACTGGAAGGGCATCTACACGATCAACTTCAAGCCCTTTTTGCTCACTTTCTTTCTCTAATGACTTCTTTCTTAATCTCTTCTCATATAGAAACTCCAAAGCATCTTCTTCTACATCAGCAACACGAGAAACATGCCTTTCAAAATACGACAAAATTCATCAGTTAGGCAAAGACAAAGAGCATCTCTATTTTGGGCGAACCGCTTTATCAAAACACACACGCAGGCACAAAAAAAAACTTACATGACAACCAAAATTCCATGCATGCATACATAAATACATATACACATACATAATTAACTTGTATATCATACAAGTAAAAAATATAGTAAAATTAATTGGAAATGTACAATTTTTATAAATTGGTCAAGTTGCAATAATCAAAGTGCAAATTTTACAACCAAAAAAAAAATTTATGTAAAATAAAATTTAACCATGCATTACATACATATAAATATACAGCATTCAACTATACATATAAATCATTTTTCAATATGACTTGGAAAAATTATCATTGTTTGCTTAAATTTTAATGCCAAAGTGCTCAAAGATTTCAACTATTGATTTCAACATCTAAAAAGTTCAATACTCTAAACAAATTAGAAATTCTATCTCCAAATGATCAAGAGGAGCTTTTGAAAATCAAATTATCAGCGCAACAACAATCATCGGCAAATAAGTTTCCACACTAAAATAAACTTCTATGTGAGTTATTTTTCTTTAAGCTCTCCTCAATTCTAGTTAGGCGGCTACATGGTTAAATCAACTGGCAATGCAAAACTCAACTTCTCCATTATAATGTACATTATATACTGATTCCGATTTTATTATTATTTCTTTTTTTATTTATTTTTTATTTTTTTGTTAGTTGAAACAAATTAAAATACAAAAATGAAGAAGAAAACAAGCAAAAACAGGAAGGAAAGAGACAAATGATTATGAAAGAACTGTATATGATATTAAAGAGACGCCACTATAGGCAATAGAAGTTGAAAATTAAGAACCTCGTGATTGATTTAGTATCCAAATTGGAGACGAAGCCAGCGTAGTCACGATTCTCGTTGACGAACTGCAAGTCCTCATCGGAGACTTCAATTTCGTCCTCAGAAACCTCCGGCGGAAGCTCCGGCGGCAGTACTATCTTATTCCTCTGTTTCTTCCCCATTGTTGTTTGTGCTCCGATTCAATCCCTCCCTTAGGGTTTCTGCAACTGATTTAGCCAACTGGAATATCGGCGTTAGGGTTTAATTTAAACGGTTTTCAAGTTTCAAAACCCCTCACATTTTTGAAATACTTTTTATAGGTAGTATTTTGAAAGGAGATTTAGGCCCATTATAAATTAAGTTGGCCCAACTTTAATAGGGCAAAACCAAGGGGCAGTTTAAAACAGTGTTTTAATATGTTTTGTAGATTGTTGCAGCATCTGGTATCGCTGATGGTTGTATGAGATCGGGTAGTGGACCTATAGCCGTGTTCGATTTTGCTAAGTTTGCGGAGGAGGTAGAGGTGTATATATATATAAACAATCTACATGCTCTTATTTAAATCTATAGTTGATGGTCTAGCCACCCTTTGATATATATGTGATTATATTTAATTTTTATCATTGTTTCTTATTTATATGTTTTATTAGCATGGTTATGCTTATTTAACATGGTGCATGTTGTCATCTTTATTGAGTCTTTGTACTTGCATTGTAATAAGTAAATTTCCTGATTACTTTACTTATGTAAAGTTCTGTTTTCAAAATAGAACAGTTGTTTACTGAAAATATCGAACATGTTGTTGCATTACTTGATGATGGGTTTGTGCTAATTTACTGCAATAGTTTTTGTTTTCATTTTGATGGTAATTTTGAAGTGCTGAAAAATAACTTAAACACCAAAGGAAGTTTTACTCCATATATGTGTAAAGTCGGTGGGTTTGGCTTGCGATGTTTCTGTCGGCCAAATGGTTCCGTTGCTGGAGAAGACAACTTCGAAATGTTGTCTTTGTGTGTATACTTTTTATGTTTTCTGTTTATGATACTCGGGTCTAATAATTTGGTCTCTTAATGGGCTTTTACTATGTTTGTCTTAAACTGATATGAAAGGCCCAAATTTTCATTGGAGTCACTTGGTGAAAAAGATGAAGAGAGTTGAATATGAAGAATATGTCTAAGTGATTCGGGTGTACCATGAGAAAAAAATAATATTTTTTTTTAAGGTTTAATGTGTATTGTCCTTATTAGTAAAATTACATTAGGATATAATAGGAATTAAAATTTTAAAAATTTAGATGGACATACTGAGTTATTATTTGGGTGCAAATAGAATCACCCTTGGTTTTGTGGGGATTCTATTTACACCCCAAAAAATATTAAGTACGCCCAAATAAAATTTTGAAAATTTTGATCATATTATACTCTAATATAAATTTACCAATAAAGACAATACACATTAAATCTTAAAATAAAAAATATATTTTCTTTCTCATGTACCCTAATCACTTATACATATCTTTTATATTGAAATCTTCATCTTTTATTTCAAGTTTTAATTATTTTCTCTTCATCTTCTTTCTCACTCCAAAATTCAAATTCACCACCAAAACTCACTATTATCATTAATATCATTGATTCTTATTATGTTGTGACTTGCAAATTAAAAAAAAAAATTTAAATAAAATCAAACAATGGATTCAACAAATCCTATGTTGTTTAAAAAAATTTAAAAATCCTTGGGGGATTCTATTTGCACGCAAAAAATCATTTAGTACACCTAATTTTTTAGTATCCTCTACTAAATTATTTAGGTTATAATTTTCTCTCAATATGTCCTATGTTTTTTTCACAAATTACCCTTCAAAGTTAAAACCAATCATAATTGTGGTACACCCAAATAATAAACAAATCAATTCAAAAAGAGTAAACCCTTAGTCAAAAACCCTTAAATACCGATTACATGTTTTGATAATCTGCAAATGTATATATACATATGGAACTTCATTACATATGTAAGTATATATATGTTTATCTATGCATAGGTCTATACGTATTTGTATGGATAGCATTTATATTTATGAATTAAAAGTGGGGAGTGTTTGGTTGAGAAGTTGATCACCATAGGCTGATCTTATATTTTTGTCAATTAAATGCTTCTTTTGTAGTTTGTTTAGTTGAATGTTTCTTTTGCCTATGAAGCTCATTTTGGGCCATGACAAGGAGAACAACAAAGGATTTGTTGAATCCATTGTTTGATTTTATTTAAATTTTTTTTTTAATTTGCAAGTCACAACATAATAAGAATCAATGATATTAATGATAATAGTGAGTTTTGGTGGGGTGAATTTGAATTTTGGAGTGAGAAAGAAGATGAAGAGAAAATAATTAAAACTTGAAACAAAAGATGAAGATTTCAATATAAAAGATATGTATAAGTGATTAGGGTACATGAGAAAGAAAAATATATTTTTTATTTTAAGATTTAATGTGTATTGTCTTTATTGGTAAATTTATATTAGAGTATAATATGATCAAAATTTTCAAAATTTTATTTGGGCGTACTTAATATTTTTTGGGGTGTAAATAGAATCCCCACAAAACCAAGGGTGATTCTATTTGCACCCAAATAATAACTCAATATGTCCAACTAAAATTTTAAAATTTTAATTCCTATTATATCCTAATGTAATTTTACTATTAAGGACAATACACACTAAACCTTAAAAAAAAATATTATTTTTTTCTCATGGTACACCCGAATCACTTAGATATATTCTTCATATTCAACTCTCTTCATCTTTTTCACCAAGTGACTCCAATAAAAATTTGGGCCTTTCATATCAGTTTAAGACAAACATAGTAAAAGCCCATTAAGAGACCAAATTATTAGACCCGAGTATCATAAACAGAAAACATAAAAAATATACACACAAAGACAACATTTCGAAGTTGTCTTCTCCAGCAATATAAATAGAATCCCCAAAAATCCTTTGTCGTTCTCCTTGTCATGGCCCAAAATAAGCTTCATAGGCAAAAGAAACATTCAACTAAACAAACTGAAAAAGAAGCATTTAATTGACAAAAATATAAGATCAGCCTATGGTGATCAACTTCTCAACCAAACACTCCCCACTTTTAATTCATACATATAAATGCTATCCATACAAATACGTATAGACCTATGCATAGATAAATAGATATATACTTACATATGTAATGAAGTTCCATATATATATATACACTTGCAGATTATCAAAACATGTAATTGGTATTTAAGGGTTTTTGACTAAGGGTTTACTCTTTTTGAATTGATTTGTTTATTATTTGAGTGTACCACAATTATGATTGGTTTTAATTTTGAAGGGTAATTTGTGAAAAAAAACATAGGACATATTGAGAGAAAATTATAACCTAAATAATTTAGTAAAGGATACTAAAAAATTAGGTGTACTAAATGATTTTTTGGGTGCAAAAAGAATCCCCCCAAAACCAATAGGTTGGTTATGGGCTTTGTCATGGTTATGGAGAAATGAAACCCAAAGTTCACACAATTAACTAACTAATTGGACTCTTCCAAGTGTCCGTTCAGGGTCAATCTTCATGGTTTGACTAGTGGACCAAATAAACAAATTTTGAAATAGTTAAATTTTATAGTTTTTTAAAATCTAATAGTAAATGATTTATATCTCCTCTTTAAAATTATGAAAATTCCTAGTTTCATCATTCATGCTATGTTTTGTGAAATTTCTCATTTTTTGAACCGTAAAATTTCACTATTTAGTTTGAAACTATGGCACATACATCATATAGGTTGGCATTATTGTTCATAAAAACTATTTTCAAAATAGTGAAATTCCATAGCCTTTAATATTTTTTTAGCAGAAGTGAGAAATTTCACAATTCTAGACCAAAAAAAATGTGAAATTTTACTCTCTTCTTTTTCCTTTTCCTTTATTTACATAGTCTCTTGTTCAATAGAGATCTTATTTGATAAATTTTGACAAATAAAATTCAAAAATATAAATTTTATATTAAAAAAAGAGTAAATTACACTGACACCCCCTGAGGTTTATGTTTATTATAGTTCCTCCTCACCTTTTGAAAATTACATCCCCCTCTCTGAGATTTAAAGTTTCATTATAGATTCCCCCCTCAACAATTTAATTTTTTTAAATACCAATTTTGCCCTCATTGGGTAAATTACATTGACACCCTTCACATTTTAGAAATTACAATATCTCTCTAAGGTTTAAAGTAGTATTACCAATTGCCCATTCGATTAGTATTAGTTGGAAAAAAAATCATTGAAAAAAAAATTAATTGGAAAAAAATTATTTGAAAAAAAAAATAATTGAAACAAAATTTTGTTAGTAAAATTTTTAAATTTCTATTTAAAAACCAACATAAACTCAATTTTTGAATTTACGTTATAAACCAAACAAATTATCAAACAAGTTTTTATGACAATTTTTTAAATTTTTGTAAATATAAATTGAAAACTGAAAACGAAATAGTTACCAAACATGCTTCAGATAGTAAAAATGTCGTAAAATTAACAAATAATTAAATAAGTTACCAACGTAAGAAATAACTTATCAAAAGATTCTTAAGTTATGTATGGTTTGATTTTTAGAAAAATTTTTTAAAAATAAAAAATTAATTTAGTTAAGAAATAAAAAATAAAAAATAATTATCATTTTTACATAATTTTTATCTTTCGAGTGGTTAGAAATAATTTTTTACAAATTAAATTAAAACAGCCATACATATGTATAAAACTTGCCCAAAAGTTAAAATGATAATTATTTTTTACCCTTAAATGATAATTATTTTTTATTTTTTATTTCTTAACCAAATTAATTTTTTATTTTTTTAAAAAAAATCTAAAAATCAAACCATACATAGCCTAAGAATCTTTTGATAAGTCATTTCTTACGTTGGTAATTCATTTAATTATTTGTTAATTTTACTACATTTTTACCATCTGAGGCCTGTTTGGTAACCATTTCGTTTTCAGTCTTCAATTTATATTTACAAAAATTTTAAAAACTGTCATAAAAACTTGTTTGATAATTTTTTGGTTTATAAATTGTTGTCTCAATTTGTAAATTTGAGAAAAAAACGTAAATTCAAAAAATGAGTTTACATTGGTTTTTAAACAAAAATTTTAAAAATTTATTAACAAATTTTTTTCAAATAATTTTTTTTTCAATGAATTTTTTTTTCAACTAATACTAACCGAGAAGGCAATTGACAATGCTACTTTAAACCTTAGGGAGGGGATTGTAATTTCTAAAATGTGAGGGGTGTCAATATAATTTACCCAATGAGGGCAAAATTGATATTTAAAAAAATTAAATTGCTGAGGGGGGAAATCTGTAATGAAACTTTAAACGTTAAGGAGAGAGATGTAATTTTCAAAAAGTAAGAGGGGAAACTGTAATAAATATAAACCTCAGGGGGTGTTAGTGTAATTTATCCTTAAAAAAATGTATTGAATACAAGTTATGAAATTTTATATTTTAAAAGATATATAAATAAAATAACATATCAGCGTGCCTATGAGCTCATTTGGGTTATGGGTTGACTTTTTGACTTTTTGGTTATTTTAACCTCGGGCTAAAAAAATTCTTTTGGGATAGACTTTTTTGCTTTTTTCACTTTTGTAGGAGAAAAAATGAAATTATTATAGGTTGGATGTAATATTTTTTTTTATTTGACTAAAATTACTTATTTTGTCTTATATAACTATTTTAACCTAAAATGATCTTCCCAAACAAGCTCTATATATGGTGGACGGGGCTTATTACATTAATAAGCAAAAAATAATGCGAAATAGTAGTTTTGAAAAATCAAATTAAATTTCGAAACAATTTATACAATGAATCTTACAACTTATAACAAGAAAAAGTCAAGCAAAAACAGACCACACGTTTGCACGTTTGAAATTTGAGACACATAATGTCAAAACAAAAAATCACAACCGTTCAAATGGCCCCTCATATATATCTTTTTATGCATTCAAATACAAATGAATGAGTATAATGAATGCAAGTGATTCACTTAGATGAAATTTTAATTATAGGTAACCAACCAAGCATTGAATATACATTCAAAATTCATTAATGATTTTAGTTGACCGTGATTGTGATTGTGATTGTGATTGTGATGCTAACTTGTAATCGAATTAAATTCCATTTAATGATTTTAGTTGACTGTGATGTTAACTTGTAACAAGTTCAGTTCTATACGTAAATAAAACCCTCGTGGGCTGTAGTATGACAATTAGCTCAAATCCCTTCGGATGATATAGTCACCATATACAATACAAATAATAATAAAAAATTATAAAATTTTATATATAGTGATGTGCCTTTACAGGCATAACATTGTGTTGTGAGTTTATGCAGCCGTTTTCTTAAATTTTTTTTATAATTTGAATCGTTTATATTGTAAGGTTTATTGAGTAGGTTATCAATGAAAAAAAATTAAATATATGTTTCAAAAAATAAATAATTAACATAATTTTGAATTTTTTAAAAAAATAATTATGATTTGATTATGGAACTATGCATGTTTGATTAACTTTATTTTCATATAAATAATATAATCGTAGATAATTAAGATCATCAAAATAAAAGAAAAACAAACCTCAATAAAAAAGTCAGAGCACCCTCCCGTTGTCCACCATTCATGTAGAATTTTATGTATGTGTGTGGAAATGGGGCAATTGTCCACTTAATTACATTGTGAAGCATTTCCTTGTAAATGAATTGAATGACTTAGGTGGCTGGCTGGTACCATAAAATTTCTTTAAATAAAAAGATGATCAGAGCCCCACAAGTAGTACACCATGTCTTTAAAGACATTCTAATTAGGTGTTATGAATAGACAAAAAACCAAATTGATTAGTGATCTTGAGGTAATATATACCATTTATTATTAGGTGGAGTGTAGCTTTGTCTTCCTGTTTTAGTTTCCACCTATTAAACTTGTAATTTAACATTGTGTTTAAAATATGAATTTAGATATAAATTTGAAAAGAGATAGAGAAAGTGTGTGAAATAATATAAAATTATATTCTATTTATATTTTACCTATATTTTTTATTTTTGTTTTTACATCTGTATCCAAATTTATACTCCAAACACAGCCTAAATAATAAGATTCATACACTTATTTGTGTTCTATATTGCAGTAAGATAATACAACTGGTGGATATGATAAGTTTTTTTTTTTTAATGTTTTTTGATAGGTATATGATGAAATTTCTAAGGCCTTGATTATTATTATTCATAACAAACAATGAATTATTAAAACAATAAAGTAGTTTAGTATGTTTATGTTAAATTTATGAGGATCAATATATTTTCCCCAACTCTCAAAGAAAATTAATACAATTCATCTTAAAAACTAATACGTCCATCTTCCTCGTGGGACTAAAAAGAAAATACAAATGTTTTTCAACATAAATAAGAGTAATCACTAATAGTTTTTTGTTAATGAGTATTTTAAAGGGTCTGGCTTTGGTCCAGTCCACTATCAAACTGGACCGGGTTGTTGGGTCTGTGAGGTCTACCACGGGTCCCGTTTTAAAAATCTTAATCGTCAATGTGTAGAACTCTTCGAGTACTATATGTCTGTAAAAAATCACGTTGATCGGATATCGATAGCTATGTGATCAAATCAGTTTTTTGTCAACCGTTAATTTATTCACCGTCCATTTTTTTTTATACAAAACTGATTTGATCACATAGCTATCGATATCCGATCAACCTGATTTTTTACAAGTATATAGTATTCGAAGAGTTCTACACATTGACGGTTCAAATTTTCAAAACAGGACCCGTGGTGGGCTCCCACGGGCCCAACAGCACGGTCCAGTCCGATGGTGAACTAGACCAAAGCCGGACCCTATTTTAAAAGCCCTAGTGAAGAATAATTATACATTATTTATAAAATGTATGTATATTATAAAGTATATAAAAAACCAATACACTTTGAATACTCATTAACATTAAAATTATATGGACATCTAAATTGGTAGCCGAGTTTAATCTCATTTAGGAAATTGAGTGTCATTAACATCTATTGTAGGTGGGTCAATTAACTATATAGGTTTATTTGGTATAATTTGTTATAAGTTAAAATTTAATAATCAAAAAAATAGAAGAAAAAGGGTTCGTTTGGTTTGTATTTGGGAAAAAATTTTGAGAAATTTTCTCTACAAATAAGTTTTCAAAAATAATCAAACCAAACAAATTTTTTCAAAATTTTTTTCCAAAACTTATAAACCAAACAAGTTTTCCAAACAAATCTCTCTCTTACACACATCAAATCAATCACTTTTTTCAAAACTCTCTCTCAAAATAATTTTCCAAAACATCTTTTGAAAAAAACCAAATCAAACAACTTTTCGTACTTTTTATCTCTAAAACACATATCTCAAACACAAACCAAACATACCCAAAAACACCTTACTTTAGCTTTCAAATAATTAGCAAAATTTATGTTTAATAAGTTGGACCAAGCACTCTAACACAAACTATTAAAAAAAATTAACTTGTAAAGAGCTCAAAGAAATTTGACCAAGCTTAATCAATTGCTTCAAAGGACAAGTCAGCCTGCCTTGATTATGCTCACCGAACCTCTTAAGGGGAGCTTTGATTTTTATGTTACTATTACAGCCTATCACCTACCTCATGAAAAGTAATAAGATCTATTTGGATTTTAAAAATATTACATATCAATTTGACTATAATTTTGTATTTAACTATTTTTTATATTTTAATTATTTAAAAATTAAAAGACGTTTTGAAAAATTTGAGAGAAGTATTTATAGATCAGCTTTTCAAAATTGTTATAAAATACTTAAGCCTTACTATCAATTCTTCTTATAACGAAGTTTAAAAATTTTAATAAAAATAAATAAAATATAAATGTTAAATTTTTTTGATGAAATAACACGTCTAACTCTCCCCCTCTCCAATGATGATGTAAGGATGATGCTATGATGTTCTCATAGGGGAAAAAATAAAGATTACCATTTATATAGTTATCATTTATTGAGTCATAGGCATGTTAAGTATTGAAATAAATGCCTTAATTAGCATTGAAATATATATATAGAAGGAAAATTTAATCAAAATTTTCTAGACCCAACATGTTAATGTGTAAAGAACAAAATAAAATATTTTATTTTTTAAATTTCTTGAGTAACAAGCACTTCCTCCATGAAAAATATACTAAAGTTAAGTTTGGCAATGAATTTTTGACTAAAAGGTCATGTTTGATTCACAAGATTAATAGTGAAGTATTAATAATCTTATTAAATTAGTGTGGTATTCACTATTCTATTGGATTAATATTCATTGGATAAATAATCCTACTTTTACCCCATTACTAATAATCCTACAAATTTGTTGGATTAATTATCCATTGGATTAATAATCCTAAACCAAAATGTTAAAACAAACATAGGATAATTGGACCACGGATTAATAATCTCAATCCCATGCTCTAATCTACCAAATCAAACATGCCAAAAAAGTACAAAAAATAAAATTAGCTACATAAGTTAATAAGACAAAATATCACATTCAAACCATAATTATTATACTTTTTCTCTTATAAAAGTCAAAAATAAAAACCAAACGAGACTAAAATAGTCAAAAAAATTAAAAAACCAAGCTATTTTAACTCTCTCCAAATAAAGACTAAAAGAGAGTCCCCAAGTCAGGTGAAGGTCATGACCAAAAAAATAAGACCACTCCTACATATTATTTAAATATTTTATTAAAAGTTTTCACACTTGAATGTTTTATTTGTATATGCGCTTTTATCATTTCTATTAAATATTATGATACCGCACACATACATAGCTTAGCTTTTATTATATAAATACACATACAATAAAGTCACTATCCAAAATTTATAATTTAATGGGTTTTCCATCAATAATCAGGACAATTTAACAAAGTCCATAAATGTTTTCTTCGTAACTCATTAAATTCACTACCTAAGAAAGCTTATTGGGGGAAGTAACAAACAAAACAAAAAAAAAAAAAAGGTTAAACACGTGAGATACATGCTTACAACTTGCATTTAGAAATTTATCCCCCCAAAAAATAATTTTGCTTTTATTTAGTTTAGGCCTTATTATACACGGATTGAATCTAAACAATAATTTTTAAAATAAATTTCTAAACACAAATTTTAATTACATAATTTTATACAAAAAAATATATAGTTAACGGCTGACATGCTACTTTATTACAACATGTCAAAATAAAAAATTATTCCAAACTCGAGTTTAGCCCAATTGTTTTCGTATGAAAAGGTTAATATTTGAATTTATGAAAAAGTATTATTTTACTTACAAGCTGACTAACAAACGCCCTACTTTTAGCAATGAAAAAAACAAAGGCTATCCCACGGATGGACATGACTCTCTACTAGCAAGAATAAGAAAATAATAAATTAAAAAAAAAAAAAGTTTTTTTTTTAAAAAAAGCCAACAACTCATACCAAAAAGTCAAAGATTCCTTTCTACTTTTTTACTAACCTTTTTAGCCAATTAGTCAAAAAGTTACTAAATTAGCATGTTCCCAAACGAGGCCTTAATGTTATATTTGAATTTTGAGCATGTGGAAAAGAAAAGAAAAAAAACAGAAAAAAATATTTAAAAAGATGCCTAAATCTATACTATATATTAAATAAAAGGGAATTTTTAACTCCAAATCTTGTGGGAGCTCCAATCTCTTAATCTAAATTTTTTAATTTTTTGATTTAAAATTTTTTTTTAGCATTTATTAACTTTTCCCAACCCCAAGTCTTACCCTCATAATAACACTTTAAT
The DNA here is from genome assembly GCA_025200525.1 of Camellia lanceoleosa. Taxonomy (NCBI): domain Eukaryota; kingdom Viridiplantae; phylum Streptophyta; class Magnoliopsida; order Ericales; family Theaceae; genus Camellia; species Camellia lanceoleosa. Next base: position 3,639,572 of record CM045762.1, on the reverse strand, counting down.
ACATTAATAAGAACAAACATAAAAAAAAATTATTTGAAATCCAACACATTTGAATTCCTTGAAAAGTCCTAATACATATGATTATCCCTCATAATAACACTTTAATGCTTAAGAACAAATATAAAAAAAAATTCTTGAAACGTCTAACACATACGATTGTTATCAAAATTTAAACTTTAATATAATATAATAATAATAAAAAAAAGATATTTAATTCTTTAAAAAGTCTAACACATATGATTATTATCAAAATATTAAACTTTAATATAATATAAAAAAGAAAAAAAAGAAGGCATTTAAAAAAAAAAAAAAGACATTTAAAAATCACAATTCACATATATAGATAATTATAAACACAATCCGTGCATAACACGGATGATATGCTAGTATGAAATAAATGAAAAAAATAATTATAAATTAATAGAGTGCAAGTGCAGCATGTTCCTTGTGCAAGGGGATATTGTACAATTATTTTTCCCACTTCCACTTACTGATTTGCATTTGTTTTTCTTCATTCCCTATTTATTTGATAATAAAAATAAATAAATAACTTCTACTTTTTTTTTTTCGATTCAACAAATAACTTCTACTTCGCTCACTTTCCATTCCTTCTTCCTTTTTCTAAACAATCTAATATCCGATAATTTTCCTTGAAAATCAATTTTTGATGCATTTAGGGCTTTTTAACAAGCAGCCACAGTAGATTTTTTGAATTCATCACAAATTTGCTACAACATTAACAATGGTTTCAAGATACAGATATTGTCAAACATTTTAATCAATTATCCAATTTGACTTTCTAAGTATTGCAGTAGCTTCTTAAGCTTCAAGCTAAATTAGTACTTCAATGTACTTCTAACAGCCACTTCTAAAGCATCCAAATAAACATATATAGCAGCAATATATATTTATATATATTATGTCTCAATTGATCAGAAACAGCAGAAACCACTCATGATCTGATTGTTTTGAACTCATGCAGAGAAAATTAGATAAAAATATTTAACATTGAACTCTTTTGAGATGGTAGGTATACACCTTTATAGATAGTAAAAGAAAATAAATTTCATTCAATGTGTTTGGTGTATAAATGGAATGCTTTAATAGATGTCACAAACTTCATAAAGCAATCACAAAAACTGTTCTTGAAAACCACAACCTTTGACAAAGCTTTGGTAGATGGCTCTTTTCAATGCAATCCATACCTTCTATGCAAGAAAATGCCCATGGAGATTCACCAAAAAATAGAAGATGACAATATGTTGCTAAGTAACAATATACATAAACACACAAGTGACTATATGAAATTAGTAAGTTTTCCATCCACAGTGAGGGCATTATAATTTTCATTTTATAACAATCTTCAGAAGTACTTTCAGGTCACAATTTCATACCTGAATATTTAAATTGAGGATTCAGGTCTGGATCAAATCCAAACGTCTCATCATCTTAGTCTAAACAATACCAGAGATATCTCAATTCTCTTAATGCAAAACTAGGTTCAATAATAAGGCACAAATATGCTACATCATGACAATGAAAATGGGAATTAGAGTCAACATTTGAAGGAGAACTCGAGCCTAAAGTAGCATAGATCAATTACACCTAACCTAGTTGGCTATCATGACTTTCCTAAGAGCTTAATTCCTTGAGGAGGTCATAGGCTCAACTCAAGAGAATTGAATTAAGGAGGCAAACATTTTGTGCTTTGTATAAAGTGGTAAAGTTAACTCTCATAAGTGCTAATTTAACAACTAACAACTGATTTTCGCCGATTAAAAAATAGTATTGCCCTTTTGAGATGCTACCAAAAATAGCAAGGCTTAACGTTGTGTTTGGTTTGGAGATTTGAGGAATAAATTAGAAAGGAAAAAAATAAGTAAAATATGAATAAAATATACCTACATTCACCTAGTTTCACACACCTTTTCCCTTTCCTTTTCCTTTTTCAAATCTCTTTCCAAGTCTCCAAACTAAACACAGCCTTTCTCTTTTCAAATTTCTTTCCAAGTCTCCAAACTAAACACAGCGTTAGGGAATCTGTATTTGTAACATCAAGGCAAACATGCCCTAAAATCTATCATTATTTATTAAACAATGCAAAGGACCAAAGAGAGTCTGCATACATCTGCCAGTTTCAGTTCCTCCTGCAGTTATATACACATCCACTTGACATAGTTGCTGTCTATGCTATACAGTAATACCAAATATGAATTCTATCGAGGAAATTAGCGAGAAGATGGAGAGGAAAACCATGAAAAACTTATCTTTGCTACTTTCAATAGAGGACACCAACCCTTCAAATGTAAATTATTCCACTTTTTCACCTACAAAACTATCTTCTATCATTTACAAAAATGAAAATAATTGGATTTAACCACAAACGGAGCCTCATCTTCTCATATTGATATATTGAGATCAATCCGAGGTTTCTTCATTGCAACGGGTGACGGAACAATCATATTGCACCGAGGGCACTTGGGGTTGTCTTTTGATATCAGCACGTAAAGCAGGCAACTTGGGCAGCCAGCTGCAAACGACGATGGCAATTTGTCCTCATATTCCGTTTCGGTTTCTTTGATTGAAGATGAAGAATTGGAAGATGGTGATGATAATTGTGACATTGATATTGACCGCTTCTTGATTGTTTCTTTCTCTGCTCTTTCAAGAGCGGATTTCACTTTATCTAGAGTGCATACACTTTGGTACTTCGCTAATGATGTTGAAACAAGCTTTAGGTCCAAGCTGGTGTCGTCGAAGAGGTTTAATGGTTGTTTCGATGAAGGAGGGAAGTTTAGGTCTTGAAGCTTTGGAACTATTTCATCCGTCTGGTGTTTATGGTCTGATGATAAAGATGACGAGTTTGGAGAGTCGCATCTTTGGACATAAACTTTTCCAGACTGTAATGAAAAAATGAAAAATAAGAACATTCAAAATTAGAACAACCGGAGTCAAGATTTACAAAATATGTGTAGTTAGAGAAAGGAAGAAATTTTAGAAGATTTTAGTATTCAACAATACAAACAAGGGTTAAATTTCTAAAAAGAAAAAGGGGATTAATTGTTCTATTTCTGAGTAAATGGGAAGGATAGAGATCAAAAAACAAGCCAAGACTGAAAAATAAAATCAAAAGAGCAAAAACAATTGGCAATATTTTTCAAAAAGAAACAGATAAAACAATAAAATCTATTTACAAATCTCTTCCATAAAGAAAACTAGAAAGAAATCTTCTTGCCATCAATAGATTCATGCCACTCAAATCAACTTGAGGTCACTTTTATCCCAAAAAATAGATTGAATAAATAAATAAAACTACAAGTTTGCATCAAGGATGGGTTTGTTCTATTCAAATTGAATACTCCTACATTTGAGTATGCATACACAAGCATACAAAAATAACTGCTAATATATATTCTATTATATAAAAGCACACAACACATGACACGTTCTGAAGTTATGTCACGCTTTTTCTCATACCCAAAGTTCACCTATGAAACTATCCTGAATTTTTATTTAAATTTTTGTTTCAGTTTTTTTTTTTTTTTTTTCCTCCCATATACCTTCAACATTTTTAACTCATATTAACTTTTTTTTTTTCTTAAGCCCTCCCATGAATGTCACTAGGAGTTCAAGAGATCCATTCCCCATCCATTGTAACAAACAAAGAATCAACCTATAATGATGATCAGAAGCAACTTTTCAATAGGATTGCAAACGAGCTAAGCCAAGTTTTAGTATATTTGAACTTATTCATTACAATTTTCATGAGTTCAAACTTAAGCTTGAGCTCGATCTCAATAAAAATTTAATGAATCAAGCCTGCCGAGTTGGCTTAGGCTTAACTCGAGCTTGACCCTGTTCGCAGGCCTTAACAAGCCAAAAAAATTATAAATTCATCCTTGCATATGAGATTAAATTTACAATTAAAAATTTAATTATACAATGATATATAATATATAAATATACTAAAAAAGTCAATATTTTAGCAAAATATTGACTTTTTTTAACCAATATTATATAAATATATTATCTATAATTAGCTATTATTTACATTTACATTTTTTAAATATATAAATAACATATTCATCTTTTTTTTTATAAATATTTTTACATTATTTAATATATAAATAATAAATGTTAAACAGCCAACTAACTGGTTGAGCTTCCGAGCGAGATTTAGTATATTTGGACTTGTTTATTAAAATCTTGCTCGACTGCATAAAAAATTAACCAACAGAGTTCGAATAAACTCTTACCGAGTCTGTTCATGAAAGCCTCTAATCATTTGCTACCCTACTTTTCAATAATTTTTCATAGAGAATGAGCATAATAAATTACTGCAAATACTTAAATACTTATTACAACAACATTAATACCATAATTGCTGCTATTTCATTTTCATTTTTACCAGAATTGTAGATATAACGAAAACACATTTTTTTAAATAAAATAAAATAAAAAATAAAACAGTGCAATCGAAAAAAATGTCATGAATTAGACGTGAAATTAAACACTATAAAAACTAAAACCCTATATTCAACGGTGACTTTGGCGTGATAAACATGATTTCTTTTTTTCCTTTTTTTCTCGTAGATGTCAAACCAACATAACAATTTCTTTTATTTTCTCTGCTCGATCCTCATGTTTCGCAGCAACCAAACACGAAAATAAAAAAATTTTAAAAAAAATTAAGAGAAGGGGGCAAACAAGAATAAAGAATACCTTCAAGTCGAGACGCTTTTCCCAGCCAGAGGGGACTTGCAAATCGAGGTCCAATTCTTTGGAATCAAGCGCACAATCACCCCCAAGCAAGTCTCGAGTAATCAGCACCGCCGATTTCCCACTGCCGCCGGATTCGTTCATCACCGGCTGATTCTTCTTGTAAGCGTTCATAATCCGAACCAGAGAGCTAACCTCAGCAGCCATTCCCTTAGGTTTCGTGCACAGCAGCAGACACAAACACTAGGATAAAAAAGAAAGAGAGAGAGAAAGAGGATTCAGAACAAATGGATGAAATGAATAACAGAATAAAGATGGGGGATATATATAGAGAGAGAGAAAGAGATATTAATGGGGTTGGATTTAAGGTAGAGAGCAATATCAGCGAAATGAAGTTCCGTTATGTATATAAAAAAAGGGTCTGGACTGTCTCCATTCCAAATTTAGGATAGTTCAGTCCATTGGGCCTATTTTAAGCGCTTTTCGATAATTCAAATCGCTCATATTTTAGGATTCGTTGAGTGTATTATTCTCAGAAAAATCATATCGATCGATAATGATACTATGTATTCTAATACTTTTGTTGGAAAAAAAAATGGGCGGTTAGAAGTTAATGGTTCATAAAAAAGTGAACCGAATACATAGTATCTGTTATCCGATCGACGTGATTTTTTACAGAAATAATGTATTTAACGAACCCTAAAACCCAAACGGTTTGAATTATCGAAAAAAGGCCCAAAAATAAACCCAATAGGCCGAACTGGACCCTCCAGTCCAGATCTGAACTGGAGGCAAGCCACTGCCATAAAGAAAATATAGTATGGTAAATTACATTTTGTGTCCTTAAATATTACCTAAATAAATCTGCTTTATTCCTTGAAGGGTATTTTTTTTTTTTTAATACCCACCTTCATTATAATTATACCTTCATTCCTATTAGTTTGAACAATAATGTTACCTCCTCTAATTTATGACCCCTAAATCATTTCTAATAATGTGACGTTAAAGTGAAATCCTACATGGTAAAATATTTGATAAATTAAAATTTAATACTTAGGCTTTATTTGAGAATAGGCTTTTTTAGTGATTTTTTAACTTTTTAGCTAAAATATGATATAAAAAAAAAAAAACTTATGTTTTGAATGATTTTTTAATTTTTTACAAAAAGATGTTTAAAAAGTAGATAGAAAATGAAATTTTTGACTTTTTATATAGATTGTTGACTTTTTAATTTTTTTTTGTGATTTTTTGACTTTTAGACTAAAAAATAATGTTGCCAAACAAGACCTTATTAGGTATATCATTAAGAGTGACTTTTAAAGATGATAAATTAGATGTCTCAAGTATTTTTTTACTTTAAAACTCTAACCCCAATGCTAATCATCTTCGGTCATTACAACCACCTCTTTTTCACATTCAAAATATGTACCCTCGTCACTCTTTCTCACCATCACTCACTTCTTTTCTATTCCTGTTCCTACCACCACTTAGATCCCCTCTACCAATATGACCCCTGACAACACATACCCCATCACCATGACCTCTCTCTTATTCTTTTTATTTTCTTCATCATTTTCTCATCTATGCGGTGAAATCTTTTTTCTCTATTGCTCTATTTTACATAATATTTTATTTTATGCATCTTATAAGACTACTTATTACAATGAGCTATAATTGCAATAAAAATTTTACTAAATGGTGAAGTGTGCAAAGAAAAACAATGAGGGACCTTTATAAAGAATTCACAATGACATTTTTTGCCAATTGAGTAAATTATTGTTAGTAATTGAAAATTTTGAATAGTTAAAATATTGAATTTGATTAAAAAATATTTGGGGACCAAATTATAAATGTCATATACTTTAGGAGTCAAAATGTAATTTGCCTTAAAAGATACTTATGGCAATTAATTTGGAAAATATATAAGGAAAAATCAAATTAAAATTAATATGTATGTAATTATATTAAATGGTATTTAATGAGGGGCATTGAAAGAGTTAAAGAAGGTGAGGGAAGAATTCAAGGAAAGAAGGAAGAGGGGCCCGCCAGTAATGGCGGCATTAAATGCTATGACGGGTTGGAGAATACTAGCGGACAGCTGTCCTTTATTGGAGAGAGATATATAGCTATTGCTAAGCCCATCATCATTAATGAAAGGTTCCAAAAATGGCTCTTTCAAATTTGATTTATATCTCTCTAGTTGTCCACATTTTAATTTTAAAGATTGTTTTTTTCAACAAAAAAAAAGATAAAAAAGAAAATTTGAAATAAAATACTACAGTACTTTATTTGACAAATGTTAATGAGTGCTTAAGTCATTTGTTACGATATAGCCCCCCGTTTAGAAAGTGGATTAATTTTTTAATTTTTTGATTTTTTAATTATTTTAATTAGGGTTAAAAAATTTAGTTTGGGTATGATTTTTTAATTTTTTGATTTTTTTAATTTTTTTATGAGAGAATAATATATAAGAATTATGAATTAGATGTGATTGTTTATTTTTTATAATTAAAATAACTTATTTTGTCTTTGATGACTAAAATAGTCACTTTAACCTTTCCCAAACAATGCCTTTTGGGGAAAAAAATTAATAATAATAATGGGACATTTATAACAATTTTTAATTTATAAATTTGACGTTTTTTTTTTTTGTGTAAGATTAAAAGCCACTTTTTGAATTTTAATTTATTTTAAGCCACATTATTTATTTTCTTTTTTTATATGTTTTTTCAAATAAAATCAAAACTTAACTTTTCAAAACAACCTTAACTAATATTTTTTAGACCTTTAAGCTTTCATTTGGGATGTGAGTTAGTTTTTTGACTTTTTTACTATTTTAATTTGGAGTTAAAAAGTCTTATTTGGGATAGACTTTTTGATTTTTTTGACTTTTGTGAGAAAAAAAAAAAGAATACTTATAGTTTGAATATGATATTTTGTCTTATTGACTTTTTAACCTATTTTGTCTTTTTAAAACTATTTTAGCCTAGGTTTTTTTTATGCCAAACGACACCTAAGGCCTCGTTTGGGAACATGTTATTTTAGTAATTTTTTGAATTATTGGCTAAAATATAATGTAAAAAAATATGTTTTGAATGACTTTTTATTTTTTACGAAAAGATGTACAAAAAATAAAAAGGAATATGAATTTTTGACTTTTTGGTATAGGTTGTTGACTTTTTATTTTTTAAAATGATTTTTTGACTTTTTAAGCTAAAAAGTGATGTTGCCAAACAAGGCCTAAGTCTCATTAAATTTTTAATAGTCAAAATGTTTTTCAAATGATTATTGTTCATCATTTATGATTATCTATAAAGAAATATGATAATTTGACAATTATTTTGATTTTTAAAATTTTAAAACATCAATTTTCAAATCAAAAAACTAAAAAAAATGTGCCCAAAAAAAAAAAAAACTAATTAGTATGTTTGGTTTCAATTTTTTGAATTCAATTTTATAGAAATTGAGTTTTTTATTTTTCATGTTTTTTTATTTTTAGTGAACATTTTTTAAATTGTAAGCAATTTTTTTACATTTTTAGATGCACCTTACTTAGATTTATCTAAATAATAAAATATTTATGAAAAAATATTCTAAAAAATTACTAAATACATAAAAATATGAAAAATGTACTAAATTTTTATATTTTTTTTGTATTTTTGGTATTTAGTAAATTTTTTAAATATTTTTTTCACAAATATTATACTTTTAAGTGTATTTATGTTAGGTGTGTCTAAAATTAAAAATATTGCTTAAACTTTTAAGAAAATCAGTGAAAACAAAAAAATACGGAAAACAAAAAAGTAAAATTTTCTGAAAAAGATGAATTCTATAAATGGAAACCAAGCAGAGTGAGTTTTTAAAAAAAAAAAAATTAAAAAAATTAAATCATTTTTTTGTGCAAAATTAAAAATTTTGTATCTATAAAGGAACATGATAATGGAACATTGATGTGCAAAATTGAAAAAAACAACTTTAAAAATGAAAAAAACTAATAATATTCTCAGTTTAATTGAATAGTTGAATCAAATCAATAAGTAATAAGGCAAAAATATTTAATCTCATACTCTATTTTTTTATCAGTTAGTAAAATAATTATCTATAACATTACTATGTAAAATTGATGAATAATGCTATATGCACCAATTAATATACTAACTAGTGTACTAATTGATGATGTGGCATAATTTAAGAGGTTTTTTGATATTTGTAATGTGATTAATGAGTGTGGTTAATAATAATGTCATAACTAGTGTTGGTACACTAATTGGTGCATGTAGCACCACCGAAAATTGATAATATTCTTAGTTATAAAAATTGAAAAAACTGATAATATTTTCAATTTTACTAAATAGGACTTACTGGTACAAATTTTTTTTAATAAGATCTAAGTTACTATAACATTTGTAAATAAGACCGTTGTGTGATTAATTATTTTTTAATTAACTTTTTAGAGTTGAGACTTTTCTAGTTTGGAATTAAAAAGTTATTTTGGATTATTTTTATTTTTATTTTGACTTTTTTAACTTTTATAGAAAATAAAGTGAAATGTTTATGATTTGAATGTAGGGGTGAGCAGCGAATATATCGATTCGCCAAAACTGACCAAACCGAACCGAACCGATTCGTCACATTTTGGACGGATGCGTGATGACGAAAGCGGTTATGATTGATTTTCTCTAATCCGCCAATTTGGCGACGGATGGCGGATTTGAGATTCCTTTGCCCGCACCCGAACTGCCAAACCGCAAGCACCCCCTAATAATATATAAGACTTTATGTTTTCAATTTGTTTAAATATTTTGTTTGTGTTTTCAATTGAAAAAGAGTTTAAATATTCTATTCAAAAAAAATTTTCAACTTAAATATATTTTTTGAATTGAAAAAAATAAACGTATTATTTATCTATATTTTTTTGTTTTTAAATTTAACTCTAAAAATAATAAATAGAAAATATGATATATATGCTGGTTGGTTTTTGTTTTCAAAAACATATATAGATGTAACAATATAGAGACATACACTATCTACTAATGCCCTATTCATGGTTTTGGTGGTTTGAATTGTTATTATATTTTAAGAACCACAGATTATAATACTTTACGTGGATGAATCATGCTGTGATTGTAATATGTGGATGAGCCATGCAGTGATTGTGATATTCTAAAGTTTCAAACTTTTTTTTTTTGGATGAGACATACAGTAATTGTAATAATTTTTTAAGTCATTAACTGTAATACTTTATTTTCTTTTCTTTTTTTTGAGGAAGTGCACAAGTTGAATTATGTTGAAAATTTATAAAATCTTAAACCGCCAAACCGATTCGCATCTATCCGCCAAATCGCCAATCCGCTCAATCCACATCCGCCAAATTGGCTGACGGATGCGGATTAATTTTTTTCAATCTGCCAATTTAGGGGTCGGATGACATATTACAAGTTCCATGACCGCAACCAGCGTCCACCCCTATTTGAATGTAACATTTTATCTTATAAACTTTTTAATTTAGTGAGTAATTTAGTCCTAATCATAATTGCCAAACAAAGTATAATTAATAACCTATTTTATAACAAAATGACTAAATTAATACCTTGATTTTTGACCATCATTGAAATCGAAGATTCTCAAATTGTATTACTAAATATATTCATATTTGTTTAATTTGTCATAATGATGAATATTTAATAATATTTAAAGTTAAAAAATAAATAAATAAAACAAAAAAAAAAAACTACCATGTTGCCATGTTTCCCAAATATTCTATCAAATCTTTCATATGAGGTGAGATTCACACAAATTTACATATGTGTGGGTTTCATACTTATGTGAGAGACTTGATAGAATATTTAGGATCCCTAACCTGTCTCCTTTAAAATTTGTTGTCATTCATTGAAAGTGCATTGAATGTAATTAATTAGTTATAATCTTTAGGCAAATTTCAATACTAAGAGAACGGTATTGTTACATGCACCAATTATATATTCACTAGTGTATCAACATTAGTTATGAAATTATTATTGACCCAACTCATTAATCACATTACAAATACTAAAAATTTCTTAAATTATATCACATCATCAATTGGTACACTAGTTAGTATACTAATTAATGCATATATCATTATTCTTAAGACAAAGAATAATGTTGTATATATTAATTAATGTATTAATTAGTATATTAACAGATGATATGACATAATTTTAGAAATTTTGGCTATTTATAATTTGTATAATAGGTAGGGTCAGTAATAATGGCATAACACTAGTTGGTATACTAGTGTGTATATTAATTGATCCCTGTAGTACCACCGCTAAACAAATGTCTCAAAAGGACTTCCTCAAATGAGATAGGCTCTCCTTCATATTTTTCATTTTTTTATATCTGTTTATATTCTTTTGGTAGGTTTCAATTTGGATCCGTATTAATGATTTGAATCGTTTATCTTGTGAGTTTTGTTATAAAGGTCATCGATGTAAAAAATGAGTTTCATCAAAAAATTATAAATACATAAATAAAAAATATTTTATTTTATCACGATCACATTTGTCGTTTATTTTACCAAATAAAATACAATTTTTTCTTAAGTTTATAATTTTCTGATTAAATTTATTTTTTTATATGAATGATTTTTATTACGAAACTCATGAGATAGACGGTTTGAATTATCGGTGAGTTCGAAAAATAGTTTAGAAAGGACATTTGTTAATTAAAATTTTGAATTTTTTTCTCATAATCAATAACAATAGATAATAATTTTTTAATTAATATTAAGCTCAAAATCTTAAATATTTAATATAAAAGTTATAAAAGTTTTGTTTTTACAATTACCCTTGTGAAAAATCATAATTGAAAATATATGATATTATTTATAACTAGTATATTATAGGCAATGTAAAAGAGTCTTGTATGTCTTATGATATATTATATAATAATATATAAATAATAGTGATATCACATCATCATCGATATATGATATAACTAATCAATAGTAAAATAACGTATAAAATGTCAATCCCTTTGTCAAATATAATTAATAATTCAATAATACGTTTACATGTAAGTAATGATTTGATATCATTATTACATTGAAGTTTTTTATAAAATTTCATACATAATAATGTAACTTATTATAGTTTCTTCATTTTTAATCAATACAACTATCATTACGCTTGTAATTTAAAAAATGTAATTAATAAATCATTCTAAATATTATTTCTATATAAATTTTTTATTTATTAATTATTTTTCTTATATGCCAAAAAAAAAAAAAATCAGATATGAGGGGGGCACATGCCCGGACCCTTAAAAATATGAAGAGATAAAAATGTAAAGAAGAATTTTTCACCATTTTTTTTGTACGTTGATACTCTCAATAATTGGTTTCTTTGTTTATAATTTACTAAAAAAAAATAATATTTTCAACCAATATGAAGCTACCTGTGACCTGCCCAAATTATATAAAAGTGTGAACGCAAAACTGATGATAGGACAAACAGATAGTAAAGGGGTGCTTCTAAAATTGTTTAGGAAAATGAGCGATAGCTCGAAAAAGGAGCTCGAATTTGGCTCGAGAGAGGAGAAAAGAGGAAGAGAGGGAGAGGGAGAGGGAGAGGGAGAGGGAGAGGTAGAGAGAGAAGCAGACGGGAACAGAGAGAGAGAGAAGTCACCGATCGCCGATCGCCGCCGATCGCCGCCGATCGTGGCCTCGTCGCCGCCGTCGCCTGACTCAGATCGTCAGATCGTCGGCCTCCGCCTCCGCCTCCGCCTCCCAGTATAGGGGCCCTCCTCCTCCCTCCTCCTCGTCTTCTTCTTCTGCCCGTCTTCTTCTTCTTCTGTCAAAAAAAAAATACAGAGAAGGAGGGGTCAACGAGAAAAAGAAAAGAAAAGAAGAAAAAAAAAATTTGGTCAAAACGACATCGTTTTGACCCTCGAGCCAAATCTCGAGTCTCAACTCTCGAGCTACCTAGCACTGCCGAATTGTTTAATATTATAAATTGATGTAAAAAATATTATTTTAAAAGTGATGAAAAAGTTAAACAAATAGTTTCAAATTCGATTAAAACTTATAAAATTAGTGAATTTTGATGCCCCCAACAACATAGCATCTCCAGCAATTTAGTTATTTATAATTTTAGCAAAAATAATGAGTAAATCACCACATTTCAATTTCATCAAGTTGGCCATCAAGTTAGTTGTTTTAATTTTTGTAGTTTAGGCGTAACTAAGTAATTTTGACTAGTCATCATCAAACTTTTAAAGATATTTTGTAGTTAAGTGGGTTGAATTTATAAAATATAATTTAAAATTAAAAAAGAAGAAAAACAACATTTCAGTAATATGTAGAAAGAATATAAATTTTGCTTGAAAATGTATTTAAAAAAGGGAAATTTATCGGAAAGTTCCATCTGGGTAAATTATGTTCTTTTTGGTCTCACAAATTTTTTATTTGATTGGTAAGTCCATATCAGGATGGATATCTTACTGGTTACTCCTTTTTTGAATTTACATTGTTATGTGGAGGACGAATATGCCCTCACATAAATTGTGGGATGTGTTTGTTTTATTTTGGGTATGTATAATCCCACGCTTGGTGGGGGAGGTGGAAGTGTGAGATCTTGGTGGAGATGTATGTATAATCCATTTTGGGGTTTGTATTTTGTGGCCAACATCATCTGTGACAGTCCATCATTACTGGGTTTAACGTCAACACCGCTGGCTTTCCACAGGCATGGTCCACATTTTGTATTCACGTACCATTGTTCACATTCACGTTAACCCGATTCTGAAAATATGAAAACATTTAATCAAGTGCATGTAGTCTCATCATGGTTTTAGTTTTAGATATAGGTATCAACTTTTTTTTTTTAGTTTTCTCTCTCGTCTTCTCTTTTTCCCATATCTTCTGCTTCTTCTTTTCTTTCCATTATTCTTTTCTCTCTTTCTTCTTTGCTTTTCTCTTTCTAACCTTTTTTTTTTGTGGATGGTCCATCAGGGTTCTACAACATATAAGTAAAAGGTATTTGCAGTAATACCTCACCATTGTTCACGTTCACGCTCATGTTAAGGCGAATTCACGCACCATTGTTCACGTTCACGTTCACGTTAACCCGATTCACGCACCATTGTTTATGTTCACGTTCACGCACCATTTTTGAGTTTCGGGTCATCACATCGCAGACATTGTTCATGTTTGTATCGCGAACTAGTCCACTACCACTACGCTAAGTTGGATTCACAGAGACACCTCCGATTGACCAACAAAATTAGTGTTCTTCACGCCAACACTCAACGCCAAGTACAATGTAACGACCCTCGTCGATTCCGTTAAACCATCTGAATTATATCTTGATTACCCTTAACGGGCGCTAATGATTGATAAGTGAATCGGATGAATTCTTGAACAAACCGAATAATGGCTGAAACTGAATAAGTTTGTCCATTGAATTGCGTGTTGCATCTGTTTGAGTGTATGGTTATCTGTTTGCATTTTATGTTTAAACTGCTAATTGAAGGCCTTATCGGCGGCCGATTTAGAAACCGTTTGATGTTTTGTAATCAGCATAATATTTGTGATTTAATGATATTTTTATCTAAATTGATTAGGAATGATTAAATTAGATTAAAAATGAGTTAATTGCAAACCTTGGCTTAATTACGGAATTGCCATTGAGTGGGTCTTGTTTAAGCCTATCATGAGAGCCTTAGTACACTTAATCAAACTTCTTCTCAGCCATTTTGTGAACATTGCCGAAATTAGAAGGGAGAGAGGGAGAGAGAGTTGATTTCAACACATTTGGCTTGAATTGCTAGGAGACTTGTAGTAGATTGAAGTGTACTTGTGAATTTAGTCTCCAAACCTTGAAATTGAAACACTAGGTAAGAAATTCCTCTTCTCCTTGTTGAGTTTAAACTTGTTCTTGCATGCTCCATGTTTAATTAGAGAGTAAGCCATGAATTTGCTCATAAAAAAGTGAATTGAAGCTTGAATGTTGCATGTATGGTCATTTGGCATGTTTTGAAGTTAAATTCTTGGAGTATCATGCATGCATGTCCATGTTTTTATCATAGTCCATGTTTTCACTTCATTTTCCAACTATTGAGCTCATTAGAGCGAGATTTGAAGGTTGATTTTGGATTAAAACTCATGCATTGCATGTTTAATATTGTTCTTGAAATTGGGTTTTGAAAATGGTTTAATTGACTCACCTTTGGGGCTTGAATTCATAAATTGGCTTTTGAAACTTGTTATACATTGAGTTTGAAGTGTTTTTCCAGAATTTGGGGCCAAGAGGTTGAGTTTTGGATGGTTGAATACTTGGTTCGAACTTGGGAGACAAATCTGGAAATTCCAGATTTTGCTTCCTCGCTCGAGCGAAGGATTCCTCGCTCGAGCGAGCCCTGCGATTTTGCAAGCTCGCTCGAGCGGGCATCGAGCGTGGTATCGCGCGTAAAAATTAAACATCCAGTACTTTTACTGTTTCATCAGACCGCTCGAGCGAAGGGAGGCTCGCTCGAGCGAACCCTTTGATTTTGGAAGCTCGCTCGAGCGAGCATCGAGCGAGCATCGCGCGTAAAAATTGAGCATCCAAAGATTTTTTCTTGTTTCATTAGCCCGCTCGGGGGAAGGATTGTTCGCCCGAGCGAAGCCTTTGATTTTGTAACCTCGCTCGAGCGAAGGAAGGCTCGCCGGCGAGACCCCATTTTGAACTTTTGAAAAGTGCCTACCAACTGTATTTTTGCATCCTCATCGCATCCTAGGCATTCTTAGGCCTAGTTTAAAGCATCTTAATGAGGATTTAGACATAGAACCACACCGAGGGAATTTAGGGATTCAATTATCATCCTTTCCAACTGTAAACTTAGTGTGTGTTCTATTTGATTATTATTTAGGGTTGACTCTCGGGGACGCGCTCTAGCTACTGATAGCCCAATCACTGTGAGTAGCAGATTGTGTAAAGATATGTTCAAAATGGTTATCTCTTGAATACTATTTACCTGATTTCTTGAATCGATATTATTCTTGAATGAATGTATGTCCTTTTTCTGAATCTGTATTGTGGCATCCTTAGCACCTCTTTATTATTAAGTTCTGAGCTCTGTCGGTTTCCTTGTGGAACCATATCATTTCTTGAATGATTGGCCATCATTCTTGTTGGAGTCTGTTAAGACTCGGTCCTTTTGGACCCTCTTGTTTATAGGCTATTGGATGTACCACATATTTGTTTGATGAAATCTTGCAAGTGAACTCATTGTTTAAATGAACGATTTCATTCTTGAAGGACATTCATTCATAACCTCTTTACGCTTTATGTTATTCATGGGCTTTAGCTCATTTGTTATATTTATATGTAGGTTCTCGGCTGACCAGGAGCTAGGAGCGTGGGTTAGTCCCCAGTTTTGTCAAGCCAGCCAATGTGCCTCACTGCGAGGTTCCGAGACGCCATGCCATGGCTTGGGGTGTTTTTGTGTCCCCACTAGTCTCCTACTGTTTTGTACTGTTGGGCGTTACTGTAAAGATTGTTGGTATCTTGGTATCGGGATTGAGTCCCCGTACTGAATGTCTGTAATAAGTGTACATACTGTACTGGTTTGAACGCATAAATGTATGAAAAATGTTTTTGGCATACAGATTAACACAGCTCTATGGACACTAGTTTTTACTGTTTTGGCTTCCGCCAGGCCCTGAACTCTGTATTTACTGTATTATTGATTGGCAGGCCTTTGGTAATCTCGGATTACTGGCCAGTTACGGTGCTAAACCCATAGGGCCGGGTTTGGGTCGTGACAGAGTGGTATCAAAGCGATACTTAACCACGAGTTATACCGCACACACGTGTCCAAATGAGCTATAGGGTGTCCTAGAAAAGCAATTAGGGCATCTCATGAATTTGAAAAGTGTGTGCTTATGACTGACTGAATAAATGTTAAACTGTTTAATTGTACAACTGTTTATAATGATAACTGTCTTAACTGCTTTATAGTGAAATGGATAATGCAAATGAAACTGAAGCATCATCCTCTGAGGCTAGAATGGCCAGACTTGAACAAATGATGGAACTAGTAATTGGAAGACTGGACCGACAACCGAACCAACAGCCCTCACCTCCTCCTCCTCCGGTGCAACCGGAACAAAATGCACCGAATGTACAGAATGTGAATGTTAATGAGGTGGATATCATTGCATTGACTCGTAAGTTCAGCAAGATGAAACCGCCGTCCTTTCAGGGAGGCTTAGAACCGCTAAAGGCTGAAGCATGGGTCCTTGAAACTGAAAAGCTGTTCGAAGTGTTTCCGTGCTCAGAAGCACACAAGGTATTGTTAGCCACCTTTACCCTGCAGGAAGAAGCTAGAAGGTGGTGGATGTTGACCCGTGATGCAAACCGTAATGACTTGGGCTCGATTCAAGGAGTCCTTCTTTGAAAAATATTTTCCTCAGTGCATCAGGGACAGAAAGGTAACCGAGTTTGAACAACTGAGACAGGGCAAGACGTCTGTTGCCGAGTATGAAAAGCAATTTACTGAACTTGCTAGGTATGCCCCACACATGGTGGATACCGATTACAAGAAGGCCAGGAGATTTGAAGGCGGCCTCAATGCTGCTATACAGGATCGAATAAGTGTTTTGAAAATGCCAACCTTTGTGGGTGTTCTTGACCGGGCTTTGATGGCCGAGATAAATATTGCAGCAGTGAAACAATCTGAAACACCGACAAGTGAGTGGCAAGGGAAAAGGCAGGGTTTTAAATTTAAGAAAGGCAGGCATAACCCAGCAAACAAGAAACAGAAAGCGAATCTGGTCGACTACTAGCCCCCAAGGAGTGGATTTACTCCACCTGCTCCATATGTGGCAACAAGCACAAAGGGTTTGCTACAGATTTGGGAACTGTTTGGTGTGGCAAGGTGGGCCACAGAATCAAAGATCGCCTCTCCGCCTCGCCAATGTAGTGGACATAGATCAAATGTAGCACCAAAGCCTAACCCCAAAGCTAATGGGAAAGAGCCTATGAGGCGAGGCAGTGTTCGCCCTAATCTTAGGAGATGTGCAAAACACCGAGGCTCATTGTGTCAAGTATCCTCTCTATCTGTGCTCAAAATGCTTATGTATTGATTGATTCGGTCTACACATTCTTATGTGTCATGCTTTTCGCGTAAATTGACTAGACCCTTAGAACCCATGAACTATTTGCTAGTGTATCATCACTGTTGGGATCCATGACATGTGCATATATGTATCCTGCTTGTGAGATTATTGTTGGGGATATGCACCTATTTATTGATTTACTGCCATTGAACATAGACCATTTTGATGTAATATTGGGGATGGATTGGCTACAGAAATATCATGCCACTATAGACTATGTAACAAAACAAGTAGTTTTCCGTCCACCGGGTTTGCCTGAATTTGTGTTTAATGGGAGTGGAGTAGTACCTCCTCCATATCTCGATTTCTTCAGAAGGTCAAATTGATTAGAAAGGGGTGTAAAGGATATCGTGTTCGTATTGATGTACTGCTAATGATAATGTTAAAAGCGATGTGAATTGCATTCCTATAGTTAGAGAATTCCAGATGTATTTCGGATGATCTACCAGGATTTGATTGACAGGAGATTGAGTTCTTGTTGATGTAGTCCGGGTTCACGGTAGTTATCTAAAGCTCCCTCTGAGAATGGCTCCAATCGAATCGAAGAATTGAAGGTACAATTGCGAGAACTGTTAGACAAGAAGTTTATCGTGCCCGATTTCACCGTGGGGTGCACCTGTTTTGTTTGTAAAGAAGAAAGATGGTTCACTGAGACTGTGCATTGATTACCGCGAATTGAACAAGGTAACTGTAAAGAATAAATACCCATTACCGCGTATTGACGATTTATTTGACCAGTTACAGGGTGCACAAGTGTTTTCCAAGATTGATCTCAGATCGGGGTATCACCAACTGAAAGTAAAACCGGAAGATATTGCTAAAACTGCTTTCAGAACGAGGTATGGCCACTTTGAATTTTTAGTTATGCCGTTCGGAGTTACGAATGCCCCTGCGGCATTTATGGACCTCATGAACAGAATTTTTAAACCATACCTTGATGATTTTATTGTAGTATTCATTGATGACATATTGATTTATTCTAAGACTGTTGAAGACCATGAACAGCATCTGAGACTTGCCCTGCAAACCTTAAGAGAACAGAAACTGTATGCTAAACTGTCTAAGTGTGAATTTTGGCTTGACCATGTTATGTTTTTGGGACATGTTGTTAGCAAAGATGGAATTTCTGTTGATCCACAGAAAATTGAAGCCGTAGTAAGCTGGCCTAGACCAACCAATGTAACTGAAGTCCGAAGCTTTTTGGGATTGGCTGGATACTACAGAAGGTTTGTCAAAGATTTCTCTAAGATTGCCTTACCACTGACTCAGTTGATACAGAAAGGGATATCATTTGACTGGACTGACCAAAGGGAATCAGCATTTCAAGAACTGAAAACCAGACTTGTGACTGCACCGATTCTGACTCTACCTTCAGGTACTGATGGTTATACTGTGTTTAGTGATGCTTCTCATAAGGGTTTGGGGTGTGTTTTAATGCAGAATGGGAGAGTTATTGCTTATGCTTCCCGACAGTTGAGACCGCATGAAAAGAACTACCCGACCCATGATCTAGAACTTGCTGCAGTAGTGTTTGCATTGAAAATTTGGCGTCACTATTTGTATGGAGCAACATGTGAGGTGTATACTGACCACAAGAGCACAAGTACTTTTTTCACTCGAAAAGAACTGAATATGAGACAATGGAGATGGCTTGAATCGATAAAAGATTATGACCTCTGATTTTGTACCATCAGGAAAAGCCAACACCGCTTAGATGCATTGAGCCGAAAATCGATTGCCAACTTAGCCTGTTTGCTGACTGGACAGAAAGAGTTGCTTCTTGATCTGGAAAAGTCTGAAATTGAAATCGTTTTGAGAGAACAAGGTGGAACCTTAGCTGCTATTTCTGCTCAACCAGCATTGATTGAGGAAATTAAAGAAAAACAACAACTAGATGATTTCTTGAAAAAGGTTATTGAAGAAAGAGATTCAAAACCGAGACCGGGGTTCAAATTTGACAACAATGTACTGAAATTTCAAGACAGACTGTGTGTACCAAATGACACTGAATTGAAAAGGAGAGTTTTACAAGAAGGCCACAGTTTGAAGTTTTCGATTCACCCAGGGAATACGAAAATGTACCAAGATCTGAAACAGAATTTCTGGTGGCCAGGAATGAAGAAGGAGATCGCTGATTTTGTGTCCAAGTGTCTCCATTGTCAACAGGTCAAAGCTGAACATCAACGACCTGCCGGATTACTGCAACCCTTACCCATACCAGAATGGAAATGGGAGCATATCACGATGGATTTTATCGTTGGATTACCTCGCTCCAGGAAAGGTATGGACTCTATTTGGGTTATTGTTGATAGATTGACTAAATCTGCACACTTCCTACCTGTCAAGACAATCTATAATGCAGATAAATTGGCTGTTATTTATATTGATGAAATTGTTAGACTGCGAATTACTGTGTCTATTGTTTCGCAGAGGATTGAAGTTTACATCGAGGTTACGCGAGCCTCTGATTGCATTGGAGTCTTGAATTGAAATTTGAGTAGTGCCTATCATCCTCAGACAGATGGACAGTCAGAAAGGACCATCCAGACTCTAGAGGACCTACTGAGAATGTGTGTACTAGACTTTCAGGGAAATTGGGAAAGTCATTTGCCGTTGGCTGAATTCGCCTACAACAACAGCTACCATTCAAGTATTGGTATGGCGCCTTTCGAGGCATTGTATGGCAGAAAGTGTAGATCTCCAATCTGCTAGGCAGAAGTTGGAGATGGGCCGTTGCTTGGGCCCGAGATTGTATATGAAACGACTGAGAAAGTGAAATTGATCTGAAGAGATAAAACCGCGCAGTAGATGTAAAAGTTATGCGATGTCGAAGGCGGGATAGAGAATATGAAGTGGGTGATCACGTGTTTGTGAAAGTGACACCAATGAAAGGCGACTCGTTTTGGAGTCAAAGGCAAGTTAGCACCGATATGTCGGACCGTATCAGTTATTGAGAAAATCAATCCGGCGTATCAAGTTGCACTTCCTCCTGAAATGGAGCATATGCATAACGTCTTCCACATTTCGATGTTGAGAGATTATCTTCGAGATCCGTTTCATGTGATTGAGCCTACTCGTATCGTGTTGAGTGATGACTACACTTACGAGGAACGATCTATACAGATTGTAAACAGGCGGATCAAGAAATTGAGAAACAAATAGATTCCCCTAGTGAAAGTTGATTGGCAGAACCATGGTGGTGTGTATGCCACTTGGGAAAGGGAAGATGACATGGCTAGGCGATATCCTGATTTGTTACAGCTAAACCCTGTTTTCTACCAGACTGAAGGTAACTCGAGTTTAGAGGACTGAACTCCTTATAAGGAGGAGGCTAACGACCCTCGTCTTGATTCCGTTAAACCATCGAATTATATCGATTACCCTTAACGGGCGCTAATGACTGATAAGTGAACTGGATGAATTACTGAACAAACTGAATGAAACTGAAACTGAAAACTGAATAAGTTTGTCTATTGAATTGCGTGTTGCATTTGTTTGAGTGTATGGTTATCTGTTTGCATTTTATGTTTAAATCGCTAATTGAAGGCCTTATCGTGACGATTTAGAAACCGTTTGATGTTTTGTAATCGAAGATAATATTTGTGATTTAATGATATTTTTATCTAAATTGATTAGGAATGATTAAATTAGATTAAAAATGAGTTAATTGCAAACCTTGGCTTAATTACGGAATTGCCATTGAGTGGGTCTTGTTTAAGCCTATCATGAGAGCCTTAGTACACTTAATCAAACTTCTTCTCAGCCATTTTGTGAGCATTGCCGAAATTAGAAGGGAGAGAGGGAGAGAGAGTTGATTTCAACACATTTGGCTTGAATTGCTAGGAGACTTGTAGTAGATTGAAGTGTACTTGTGAATTTAGTCTCCAAACCTTGAAATTGAAACACTAGGTAAGAAATTCCTCTTCTCCTTGTTGAGTTTAAACTTGTTCTTGCATGCTCTATGTTTAATTAGAGAGTAAGCCATGAATTTGCTCATAAAAAAGTGAATTGAAGCTTGAATGTTGCATGCATGGTCATTTGGCATGTTTTGAAGTTAAATTCTTGGAGTATCATGCATGCATGTCCATGTTTTTATCATAGTCCATGTTTTCACTTCATTTTCCAACTATTGAGCTCATTAGAGCAAGATTTGAAGGTTGATTTTGGATTAAAACTCATGCATTGCATGTTTAATATTGTTCTTGAAATTGGGTTTTGAAAATGGTTTAATTGACTCACCTTTGGGGCTTGAATTCATAAATTGGCTTTTGAAACTTGTTATACATTGAGTTTGAAGTGTTTTTCCAGAATTTGGGGCCAAGAGGTTGAGTTTTGGATGGTTGAATACTTGGTTCGAACTTGGGAGACAAATCTGGAAATTCTAGATTTTGCTTCCTCGCTCGGCGAAGATTCTCGCCGAGCGAGCCTGCGATTTACAAGCTTCGCTCGGCGGGCATCAGCGTGGTATCGCGTAAAAATTAAACATCGATACTTTTCTTTGTTTCATCGACCGCTCGGCGAAGGAGGCTCACTCGGCGAACCCTTTGATTTTGGAAGCTCGCTCGGCGAGCATTGAAGCGAGCATCGCGGCGTAAAAATTGAGCATCCAAAGATTTTTTCTTGTTTCATCAGACGCTCGAGCGAAGGATTGTTCGCTCGAGCGAAGCCTTTGATTTTGTAACCTCGCTCCAGCGCAGGAAGGCTCGCTCGAGCCAGGCCCCTCGTTCCAGCAACTTTTGAAAAGTGCCTTCCAACTGTATTTTTGCATCCTCATCGCATCCTAGGCATTCTTAGGCCTAGTTTAAAGCATCTTAATGAGGATTTAGACATAGAACCACACCGAGGGAATTTAGGGATTCAATTATCATCCTTTCCAACTGTAAACTTAGTGTGTGTTCTATTTGATTGACTGTTTAGGGTTGACTCTCGGGGACGCGCTCTAGCTACTGATAGCCCAATCACTGTGAGTAACAGATTGTGTAAAGATATGTTCAAAATGGTTATCTCTTGAATCTTTACCTGTTTCGAATCTTGACTGATATTATTCTTGAATGAATGTATGTCCTTTTTCTGGCTGTATTGTGGCATCCTTAGCACCTCTTGTTATTGGTATTCTGAGCTCTGTCGGTTTCCTTGTGGAACCATCTTTGTTTCTTGAATGATTGGCCATCATTCTTTGTTGGAGTCTGTTAAGACTCGGTCCTTTTGGACCCTCTTGTTTATAGGCTATTGGATGTACCACATATGATTTGTTTGATGAAATCTTGCAAGATCAACTCTTGTTTAAATGAACTGATTTCATTCTTGTAAGGACATTCATTCATAACCTCTTTACGCTTTATGTTATTCCTTGGGCTTTAGCTCCTTTGTTATATTTATATGTAGGTTCTCGGCCGGCCGGAGCTAGGAGGCGTGGGTTAGTCCCCGATTTTGTCAAGCGACCAATGTGCCTCCTGCGAGGTTAGAGACGCCATGCCATGGCTTGGGGTGTTTTGTGTCCCCACTAGTCTCCTCTCTTGTTTTGTCTTGTTGGACGTTCTTGTATAGATTGTTGGTATCTTGGTATCGGGGATTGAGTCCCCGTACTGAATGTCTGTAATAAGTGTACATACTGTACTGGTTTGAATGCATAAATGTATGAAAAATGTTTTTGGCATACAGATTAACACAGCTCTATGGACACTAGTTTTTACTGTTTTGGCTTCCGCCAGGCCCTGAACTCTGTATTTACTGTATTACTGATTGGCAGGCCTTTGGTAATCTCGGATTACTGGTCAGTTACGGTGCTAAACCCATAGGGCCGGGTTTGGGTCGTGACATACAACCACACCACCTTTGATATGCACAAACTCTGGGTCAATTATTCCTTTAATCTCTTTCGTTTATTTAGAGATTATATTGATTTGAATTTGTGAAATGTGGAGGGGGGCAATTCCGACGATTACTAAGGTTCATGTCGCACCTAGCCACTGAATCGTCTCCCAATTTGGGGATGATTTCTATTTCCAAAATAGTTAAACGGGTCTAACCAATTTGATTTTCTGGGTCATCACATTTTCAAGTTCGGGTCCTAAAAAAAAATCCGATTCACGCACCTACATTGTACTAACACCCAAAACCAATATGGTCCCAGTCCTACATTAACACAGTACCACAACCCCAAAACCTACTAGTACGCTTTTCTTGGGTATGTAAACCACAAACACCATCATTCCCATAAACATGCCCCATAAATTCAAATTAACACATTAGTGAACCTGTCGTAAGGACTAAACAGTTTAATATAAATAACTTAGGACCAAATGGGTTACAAGATGACAATTTGGAATTTACTAGTCAATTCCCCTTTAAAAAATATATGTTACCCAAAAGACAACTTAAGAGGGGGGTGAATTAGGTTTTTATAATTAAAATTAATAATACCCTAATAAAAATTATGACTAGCACAATAGATAAATATAATTAATGAAATAAAAATAATTAAAACAAGTGTCTTAACAATTATGTTAGTTAATGATTTCAGCACAGTAAAAATGTGAAATATAGCTATGGCAATTTAAAATAAAATAAAGGGATAAGGGAGAGAAAGACAAATAAATTTATAGTGGTTCGGTTTCAACTTGGCCTACGTCCACTTCTCAAGCTTCACTTAAAATTTTCCACTATACTCTAGCTTCACAGGATGTTAGCAACCTTTTTACAGATGGAGCAATCCTCCATAGATTTTACACTGACTTTCTAAGTCAAGAATACTGAGTGTACTACACTCTTACAAGGTTGAAAAGAATGTGTTTTTGCTTTCACAAAAAGCTACAAGAATTATCTCTCAAAGGTAGATATAAAAATGAAGCTCTAATTTTTTTGTAAACCTCACACAGGAAAGATGGGGTTAAAATTATAAGATTCAGTATATAATTTCTAAGAATATATGTGAGTGATTATAGATCAAAGAATATTTTTAGATTTTTGTAACTTATTTACATTAGATACTTTAGTATATATAATGAAAATTATAGCTAGTTATAGTCGTTTATAGCCGTTGTAGTTATTTGAATTTATAGTCATTTATAGTCGTTTATAGCCGTTGTACCAATTTAAATATCTTCTACTCCATTATTATAAATTTAAATATCTTCCACTTGGACCTTTTGAACTGCTGTTGTGTTGAACTGTTTTGAACCATGTTTTGGACTGTTTGAACTCCAGATTTAATCAAATATTAAATACATTCTAATAACATTTAGGATAAAGGCTTAGGTGAGAAATAATGGGACAAAATAAAATTTGATTTTATTAAAACATAAAATCATCAAAATAAATATTGATTCTATTTTTCTCTT
Source organism: Camellia lanceoleosa (assembly GCA_025200525.1). Classification (NCBI taxonomy): domain Eukaryota; kingdom Viridiplantae; phylum Streptophyta; class Magnoliopsida; order Ericales; family Theaceae; genus Camellia; species Camellia lanceoleosa. Next base: position 3,614,372 of record CM045762.1, on the reverse strand, counting down.
TCAAATAAATCATCAAAATAAATTTTGATTATATTTTTCTCTTCCAAATAAATTAAAAAATAAATAAATAAATCATTAAAATAAATAAGTCTAACAATCTCTCCCTTTTTGATGATGACACATAATGATGTTTTGATTTGATTTGGGAGTAAGAAAAGCTCTCCCTTAAGTCATGCTCACTGAATTCATTTATAAATACATAGGTTAGCACATGTGTAATAAATAAGTTTTAATTAGAGACATGATATGATGTTAAGATATCAAACTATAAATATATAATTATCATATTAGTTTTCAAATAATACCATAATTTGAAAATAATACCATAATACATAACATCATAGAATTTCTCCTCCTGTGACATTATCAAAAGGAAATCATAGGTCAGAATCTGGAGGAAGAGGAAAATGATAGTGATAAATGGCATCAAAAAATAGATAATCAAAACATATATATACATATATATATATATATATATATATGAATCGCCAGCGCCACTCTTTTTCGTTGAAAATCGCGTCGAACACGCGGCCTCGCTTTTGCATCTACCGACCGACAAAAGCAGCTCTCCTCGATTACCGCTCGCCTTGGCTATCTCTCCCTCCTTGTCTTCTTCTCTTCAGTCTCTTCTCTTCAGCCTTCTTCTTAATCACACTCGTCTGCTTCTTCTTCTTCACATCACTCTTCTTCTTCTTCACATCACTCTCTTCTATCTCTTCTTCACCACTCTCTTTTGTTCTTCTTCCTCATCGAGAGATAAAAAAAAAAAACTAACTAAACAGAGGAGGCCAAACCTCAGTCTATTCTCTTCTATTTCTTTGCAACTCATTTCTTTTACACCTCTCACCTCTAAACCATGGCTTCCTCATCCCGTCTCCTCATTCCATTTCCAGACTTGAACGAGTGTCTCTACTCCTACTCTTCTTGTCATTCCTCTTCCTAACCTTCCTATGATATCGATTGAGCAAATCATGGCAGCTCAATCTGATATAGAAGCCAATCATTTTACACTAATGTCCGGTATGAAGATGGTGATGGCAGTCACAAAATTGGCTCACTGATTGCAGAACAGGATGAGTGAGCTCCATCAGGTCAACGCCCAACTCTCTTTGCTCCAGTGCATGTACAAGGATGCACGAGCAGAAATAGGCGCACTGAAGGCCGAAAATAAAGAGCTTAAACGGAAGACCACCTCTATGGCCCGATTTGGAGAAACGTCGTTCTTGGCCTTTAATAGTCAGCGGGGAGTCGTTGCTCTCAACGAAAGCACGGGGGCAGGGCGTCAAGGGTCGCCCAAGGTGATAAAAAGAAAAAGAAAACGATGGAAGAGGCGAGGAAGTAAGATCGGCGTATGGCCAAAAAAAAATGGATGGTTTTTTATTTTGGTTTTTTGAATGTTTATTTTGATTGACGTGTGGCCGTAAAAAAAAAAAATGAATGGTGTTTTTTTTTATATATATTTTTTTTATGTAAATATTGGCATTTTGATTTGTTTTTGTTTTTATGGTTAAGTACTGAAAAATGAAATTTAAAAGCGAAAAAAAAAATTAAGTCCAAACAAAAAGATAATAATGAGAAAAAAAAATAAAAAAAGTAAGCCTAATAGCAAAATAAAAAAAATAAAATAATACCAGCAAAAATTAAACTTAATGAGATGTTAGTGTTGCTGGAATGGTATTGCAAAAAAAATACCATGAGGGTTTAAAAAAAATCAATGTATACAAAGTTAATTTTACCTTAAGATGCAGAACTAAAAAAAAATTATACAGTTGAGAATAATAAACTGTTAAGGAGAATAAATGTATGAAGAACTTGAGAGCATTTAACTGATATAAATGTTTCCATATCAATGTAGCAATACACATATATCATTTTAACAAAACTTCAAGTTTTACAGTCATAACAAAACTTTTTAAGTATAAATCGACATTCTAAGCTCGCCACGAATACAATTGAAGCGATCCTCGCTTAGGGGTTTTGTGAAAATATCCGCTAATTGCTTGTCGGTGTTTACAAATTCAAGTAAAATATCCCATTTTTTGAATATGATCTCTTAAAAAATGATGTCGAATTTCAATATGTTTTGTTCGTGAGAGTTGAACCGGATTTTTGCTTAAATTGATGGCACTAGTATTATCACATTTGATATGGATATGATCATAATGCAAATCAAAATCCTCTAATTATTGTTTCATCCAAAGTATTTGGGCACAACAACTTCCGGAAGCTATATATTCAGCTTCGGCCGTTGATAAAGCAACATAATTTTACTTTTTGTTAAACCAAGATACTAATGAGTTACCAAGAAAGTGACAAGTGCCACTGGTATTTTTTCTATCAAGTGTGCATCCGGCAAAGTCGGCATCCGAGTAACTAATTAAATCAAATGCAACACCTCTACGATAAAACAGTTCTAAATTTTGAGTGCCAACAAGATATCTAAAAATTCTTTTAACAGCATTGAGATGTGATTTCTTAGGATTTGATTGATATCTAGCACACATGCAAACAATAAACATAATATCGGGTCTACTTGTAGTTAAATAAAGAAGTGAGCCGATCATACCTCAATATTTTGTTTGATCAATGGTTTTACCTTTTTCATCATTGTCTAGCTTAATGGATGTGCTCATAGGTGTTCCAGCTATTTTTGAGTCATACATATCAAATTTTTTGAGTAGTTCTTTTGTGTGCTTAGCTAGGTTAATAAAAATTCATTCCTTATATTGTTTGATTTGAAGCCCAAGGAAATAATTTAGCTCTCCTATCATGCTCATCTCAAACTCACCTTGCATACACTTAGCAAATTTCTTACACAAGGTTTCATTAGTAGCACCAAATATAAGTAAATCATCATTTTTAGTTTTAACAAAAAGTGTTGTGTCAATCGTTCCTCTAGAAAAATTATTTTCAATCAAAAATTTACTTAATCGTTCATACCATGCACGTGGTTCTTGTTTCAAACCATATAAAATTTTTGATAGTTTAAAAACATGATTTGAAAAAGCATGATCTTCAAAACCTGGGGATTGTTTAACATAAATTTCCTCATTTATAAAACCATTAAGAAAGACACTTTTTACATCCATTTGATAAAGTTTGAAATCTCTAAAACATGCAAATGCAAGTAACATGCGAATGGCTTCTAATTTAGCAATCGAAGCAAAAGTTTCATCGAAATCAATATCTTTTTCTTGATTATATCCTTGTGCAACAAGTCTAGTCTTGTTTCTTATAATTGTGCCGGATTCATTAAGCTTGTTTCGAAAGATCCATTTGGTACCGATAATGGTATGATCTTTAGGTTTTGGCACAAGTTTCTACACTTTGTTTCTCTCAAATTGGTTAAGCTCTTCATGTATAGTTATCATCCAATGTTCATCGAATTCAGCTTTTTAAAAGTTTTTAGGCTCAATCTGTGAGAGAAAAGCCAAATTACTACAAATATTTCTAAGTGAAGAGTGAGTTTCAATATCTTTTGTAGGGTCACCTAGAATTAAATCCTTAGGGTGATTATGAACAAACTTCCATTCTCTTGGCAAATCTTCATTGTTTCCTCCTTCTTCTTGAGGTAGGAGAATAGGTTGTTCGATCTCTTTGTTCAACTTACATGGTTGGTTCTCTTCTTTGTAGATACTTGAATCTTCCATATTTGGTTCCAAATCTATATTATCATTAACAATTTGCTTTTGAGCAGAGATGTTAGTTTCATCAAATGCCACATGTATAGATTCTTCCACAACAAGAGTTCTTTTATTAAAAACACGATAAGCTTTGCTAGTTAAGGAATAGTCAAAAAAAATTGCTTCATCAGATTTTGAATCAAATTTACCTAAGTTATCTTTACCATTATTATGCACAAACATTTACAACCAAAACATGCAAGTGACTAATGTTGGGCTTTCTATTATGCCAAAGTTCGTAAGGAGACTTTTTTAGAATAGGTCTAATTAATGCACGATTTAAAATATAGCATACGGTGTGAACGGCTTCGGCCCAAAAATATTTAGGAAGATTATTTTCGCAAAGTATTGTTCTACTCATCTCTTCTAAAGTTCTATTCTTCCTTTTATAGCGACCCTAGTTTTGACCCGTCTCTTATGGTGTTCCGGACTCGGGTTTATAAGGTTTGGATAGTGGTTCATGTCTCGCTTCCCTTGACTTCCCCTTAAAGTTGATTATTGGGTTGTAGTTGTGTGTTTGAAACAAGTTGGTTGCTTGTTTTTCCAAACCTTTGTTGTCCATAATTTGGCTCTTCCGCTCGACTGGGCTTCTGAAATTTTGCTCTACACTCGAGCGGACATTGAGCGCTTGGGAACCGTGTCATAAAAATACTGGATGAGTGTATTCTATGCTCAATGGGGTAGTGCCTTGCTGTTGTGTCTTGGCGCTCGAGCAGCCTTTATCGCACTCGAGTGGGTAAAATTTATATGATTGACGCTTGAGCGTCAAACTCTCCACTCGAGCGGACCACGCTTTATCAGCACCCGAAAGTGACATTTTAGATCACTTTTTGCAGCACTCTCTCTCTCTCTAAAAATCTCCAAAATCCAGATCTAGAGTCTCTTTCTCTAGAAACTCACATTCTCTTTTTGATTTCTCTAAATCCATTAGGATTTTGGCCATAGTTCCTTCGTCAAAGTTGTGTAACTTCTCGAGGGTTTCGTTGTGTGCGGTGGAGATTGAGTTTTATCGTCGTTGATTTTGGGGGTTTCAACTCTTTTCTTCTTCTACACTTGAGGTAGGAAATTTCTACACTCTAATATGGTTTTTAACTTAGTTATTTGCTATTGTGTGTAGATAATGAGATTTGGTTGTGGTTTGGACAAATATAAGATTTGGGTGTGAAATAAAAAGAGAGGTTTTGATGAATATAAGGTAAATTAGTATGAGGCTTGAATATATGATCATGTTGTGCCAAAATAATAGATTTTGGTGAATTGGATTAATATTTGGAAATATGGGAATTTGCCCTAATTTTGATTAAATCATTATTATGCTTGAAAATGTGAAATTGGAAGGTTGTGGTTATAAATTGTAATATTGGATATGTAATATCTCGCATATGGAAGTTTTGAATAAACTATTTATTTTGAGATTGAACATCTCTTTAGAAATAATTGTATTGGGCTATCGGTGGAGGATAGCCATGATTGTTGTAGAAATTGCATAAGGATTAGGCGATTTAATGCTAATCCATTGTTGGTATCATTAAATATGATCATGTTATAAATACACTGTATATGTATGTTTATTGGGAGGAGAAAGGGGATGTACTCCATATATGACCATGTTATAAATACATTGTATATATATGTTTATTGGGAGGAGAAAGAGAATATACTCTATATATGATTATGTTTATAAATACATTGCATATATATATATATCTGTTTAGGAGGAGAAAGAGGATGGACTTCATTTTAAACAAGTTGGCTAGAGTATCCTGGGTGAAAGACCCGAAAATTTCATATATAAATGGGTGCTGGTTCCTTCGAACGAAATATCCGTAAAATTGCAGATTTGAAGTGTTTATGTGTGTTTTGCATAATTGAAAACTATTAAGTTGTAGTCTCATGTTGGTTATTGAAAGATAATGGATTTAACTCATGAATTGAGTAGCATATATGAACTTGAAATGAATTGAAGGAAAGTGGAAATGAGATTTGGTTTTAGTGGCATATGAATATGCAGGCCTTGTGGATGTTTTAGTATCGGTATTGTTTATGCACGGGATATTTATACCTTTGCTAAACCTCATATATTGTGTTAGATTATCTCTACTAGGCTGTTGGCTCACCCTATACGGGAATATCATTTTCAGGTGCAGGTGAGATGTTACCTCCAAGGCAATAGCATGGATGGACTTTCGGAAAGCAAAAGCTTCTTAATTATGCCTTATGTGTGTATGCTTGTTAATTGTAAAGCCAAAGGCTTAAGATGTAATGAGCGAGACTCAATTTGTGTAACCAAGCAATGACTTAGAAAGATGTACGCCTACATGGCATTTAACTGGTTGTTAAATAGTGAACTCTGATATATGAAAGTATATTGTTTCTCATATTTATTCCGCATATGAGTTATCTTTATTGTATTATTTTGGGGGCATTACATCTCTTCTAAAGTTCTATTCTTCTTTTCTACTACACCATTTTGTTGAAGGGTTCTAGATGTTGAAAAATTATGTCCAATACTATGCTCATCACAAAACAATTTAAATTTCTCATTTTTAAGTTCTCTATCATGGTCGGTTCGAATATTAGAAATAAGAAAGTCTTTTTCATTTTGAATTTTACGACAGAGTTTTGTGAAAGAAAAAAAGGTTTCATCTTTGTGTGCTAAAAACATAACTCATGTAAATCTTGAATAATCATCAACAATAACAAGACAATAATGTTTACCACCTAGACTAGATGTCCTTGAGGGACCAAATAAATCCATATGCAATAGTTGTAAAGGTCTAGTTGTGGAAATATGAGATTTTGATTTAAATAATGTTTTAGTTTGTTTTCCTTGTTGACAAGCACTACAAAGATGATCTTTTCAAATTTAATTTTGAAAGTCCAATAACCAAATCATTTCTCAAAAGTTTAGCAATTAAATCCATATGAGCATGACTAAGTCTTCTATGTCATAACCAATTATTTTCATTATTAACATATAAACACTTAACATCATTGGCATAAAGATCATTAAGATGAAAACATAAACATTATCATGGCAATTACCAATGAATAAAGCTTTATGATCATTTGTGCTTTTAATTGTGCAATGTGATTTATCAAAAATAACTCGATTACCTTTATCACATAATTGACTAATACTAAGTAGGTTATACTTAAGTCCATCAACAAGTAAAACATTTTCAATAGAAGGGTTAGGAGTAATACTGATACTACAAATACCAATGATTTTTCATTTCTTGTTGTCTCCAAAAGTAATAAATCCTCCATCTTTCGATGATAGTTTAGTAAAGAATGATTTATCTTCGGTCATATGTCTAGAACATTCACTATCAAGGTACCACTTCCATTCTCTAGCTTTAGACTTAAAGCAAACCTACAAGATGACAATCAAGTGTTGGTTTTTGGTACCCATAGTTTCTTGGGTCCTTCTTGGTCAGTTTTGTTAGATCTCTTAATAATCCAAATCTTTTTAATTCCTATGTTTATATTCTTTTTGAATGGACAAAAAGATATATAATGGTCTTTCTTTCTACAATAATGACAAGTAATATGAGGGTGTGTCATGAGAGGTGCATTTTCAAAAATTATATTGAGATTCTTTTGTTTCTTAATAGGGTCATATTCAATACCCGTTTTTATCAAAAACACATATTTGATTTTCAAGAAGTATGTTAAGATTATCTCTACCTTTTACAAAATTTTCAAGTGTTTTTGTTAAATCATCAACATTGTTTTTTAAAGTAGTTTTCTCATTAGAGATGGTATCAAAATTATTTTTTAAACTAATTTTTTCTTTATTTAATTATTCTACATTAATAGATAAAGATGCAACAGATTTCTTCAACACATTATTTTTGACACAAACTTTTCTAAATTCATTTGATAGTTCATGGAATACACGTTCAAGTTCTTCATAAAGAGTAGTTATCTCATCTTGAGCAGAGTTTTCATCTTCAAGAGCCATGAGACATAAGTTGGCTACTTCATTTTCAATTTCATTACTTGAACTTTCATCTTCACTTTCTTCCTAAATTGCTACCATGGCCTTTTTGTTTCTTTTGTAGTCTTTTCCATGATTCTTCAATTTTGGACAATCCATCATCATATGTCCAGGATTTTTGCACTCATAGCAAATAATAGGCTCTTTTTTGTTATCTTTGTTGTACTTTTTCTTGAAAGGTCTTCTTCCTCCATAATTGTTTTTCTTGAAGTGCTTTTTGAGATTTCTACTAAACACGGCATAGCTTTTATCCTCACTGGAGTTTTCATGTTCTTCTTCATTTGATGAGGCTTTGAATGCAATTCCACTTTTCTTTTGTTTTCAACATCTTCATGTCCTTTCATGGTGATCTCATGAGTTATAAGGAGACCCATAAGCTCATCCAATCCAAGTGTGGAGAGATCTCTGGCTTCTATAATGGCGGTGACCTTTGCTTCCCAATTCTTTGGTAAACACCTAAGAATTTTTCTTACCAACTCACTGTTAGTATAAGTTTTGCCACGAGATTTCAAAGTGTTTACAATTTCAGTAAATATAGTAAACATACTTGAAATAGATTCATCAGAATTCATTTTAAACAATTCATAACTACGAACAAGCATATCAATATGAGATTCTTTTACTTGGTTTGTACCTTCATAAGTTACTTCAAGTTTGTCCCAAATTTCTTTTGCTGAATCACAACTTGAAATTCTATTATACTCCTTAGAGTCTAATCCACAAACAAGGATGAGTTTGGTTTTAGCATTGGCTTGTAATAATTTGTGATCCCTCTCATTACATTCATCTTCAGTTTTAGGTACACTAATATTGTCTACTAATTTGGTAGGAATTTTTGGACCTTTGGTGACAATAATCCACATAGCATAATCAGTGGCTTGTAAGTATAGGGTCATCTTATCTTTCCAATGACTATAGTTATTTCCGTCAAATAATGATGGCCTATTGGTGGCTTGTCCTTCAGTAGTGCTAGTGCTAGCTAATGTTGGCATGGATCGAAACTTTTAGATGGTTAAATCTAAAGCAAGAGTCTAGGCTTTGATACCAATTGTTATCCAAAAGATAATCTAAGAGGGGGTGAATTAGGTTTTTATAATTAAAATTAATAATACCCTAATGAAAATTATGACTAGCACAATAGATAAATATAATTAATGAAATAAAAATAATTAAAATAAGTGTCTTAACAATTATGTTAGTTAATGATTTTCGCATAGTAAAAATGTGAAATATAGCTATGGCAATTTAAAATAAAATAAAAAGATAAGGGAGAGAGAGGCAAACAAATTTATAGTGGTTCGACTTCAACTCGACCTACGTCCACTCCTTACGCTTCACTTGAGATTTTCCACTATACTCTAGCTTCACAGGGTGCTAGCAACCTTTTCACAGATGGAGCAATCCTCCACAGATTTTACACTGACTTTCTAACTCAAGAACACCGAGTGTACTACACTCTTACAAGATTGAAAAGAATGTGTTTTTGCTTTCACAGAAAGCTACAAGAATTATCTCTTAAAGATAGATATAAAAATGAAACTCTGGTTTTTCTGTAAACCTCACACAGGAAAGATGGGTTTAAAGTTATAAGGCTCAGTGTATAATTTCTGAGAATAGATGTGAGTAATTATAGATTAAAGAATATTTTCAGGTTTTTGTAACTTGTTTACATTAGAGGCTTTGGTATATATAATAAAAATTATAAATTTGTTTCTAACCGTTGTAGTCAATTAAATTTATAGAGTTATACTTCCATCATTATCAATTTGAATATCTTCAACTCCATCATTACAAATTTGAATATCTTCCACTTAAACCTTTTGAATTGCTGTTGTGTTGAGCTATTTGAACCTCTGTTTTGGGTTGTTTGAACTCCTGATTTAATTAAATATTAAATACATTCTAACAAAATTTAGGTGAGAAATAATGGGACAAAATAAAATTTGATTTTATTAAAACATAAAATCATCAAAATAAATGTTGATTCTATTTTTCTTTTTCAAATAAATCATCAAAATAAATTTTGACTATATTTTTCTCTTCCAAATTAATTAAAACATAAATAAATAAATCATCAAAATAAATAAGTCTAACAATATATATAATCAAAAAAAAAAAAAAATTATCTTTCTAACTAAAAGGTAGGAGTAAATTACACTTTAGCTCTAAAAGGTTTTTTTATTTTTATTTTTTTTTCCCTACTTGCGCTTTGAAATTTCAAATTTTTTCCAATTCATTTTTAAAATTAATGTTTGTTTAAAATTAGACAAAAAATGTCATATTAACTGTCACATAATATAAAAATATATATTATTATATTAAGATTCATGTTTGTGTCAGAGTTGAGAGTTATACATAATAAAATATTTTGTTATCACGTGATTGTTAATGTGTCATTTTTTGTTTAATTTTGGATATAAGTTTACTTTTAGATAAAATTGAGAACAATTTGAAATATGAAGGGTAAAGTGAAAAAAAATAAACTTTAAAAATCAAAATAAAAAGGAGGTAGCTTGTTTCTGATGGACGGTGCTGTTGGGTTCGTGGGGTCTATCACGGGTCCTATTTCGATAATTTGAACCGTTAAATGTGTAGAGTTCGTCAAGTACTTTATTCCTATAAAAAATTACGCTAATCGGATATTAATAGTTAATTGATCGGATCAGATTTTTGTCAATAATTTATTTGGAAAATTATATTTACCATTGACAAAAATTTGATCGATCAAAGTTATGAATATTCGATCAGCGTGATTTTTACAAGAAATAAAATGTCGGCGAGTTCTACACATTGAGCGATTCAGATTATCAAAATAGAATTCGTAGTAAGCTCTCCGCAGGTCTAACGACATGCTTCAATCAATCACGGTGAAGAGAAACCTAGCCCATAAAAAATGACCAAAGCTATGTTTGATTTTGATTTTTGACTAAAAACACAAAAGACAAATTTGACTACGTAAGTCGATAAGACAAAATGTCACATCTAGCTACAATCATTACACTTTTCTCTCATATAAGTCAAAAAGCGAAAACAAAAACCAATCGAGGTTAGAAAAGCCAAATAGCCAGGCTATTTTAGTTCTTTCCAAACGAAGACCAAACATAAAAGAGATGAAATGTAATTTATCCTAAAGGGTTGGTTTGGGAAGTGTGTTGATTTTTTTGACTTTTTGACTTTTTAACCTAGGGTTAAAAGTCTAGATTTACAAATAACTTTTTTAACTTTTGTGAGAAACAGAATATAACGATATAAGTTGAATGTAATGTTTTGTCTTATTGAGCTAAAAAATTTATTTTATTTTTTTGTGATTAAAATAACTCAAAATCCAACCAAACCCTTCTTCTCAAACGAAGTCAAAATTTATCTAATTTGATGAAAATGTAAAATGATAATGAGAAATGAATAGGGATAATTAAGATTGTTGTTGAACGTACACAGTGGACTTTAAATTTTGCATTTATGAACCAATTAAATAATTTGTAAGAATTAATATATGCTGCAAAATGTTGTTATTAAAGATTGCCGTAAGCTATTCAATGCGACATTTAATACATGACGAAACATGACATCATCTCATAATTTGTTAAACTTGTAAAAATAAAAAGTTTTTAAATCCAAAATTTCTTATATGATTTGAATCCTAGTTTTGTATGATCTCACGCCTATATACAAATATTACATTTAAATTTGTAATTATTTTTGTACAAATTAAAAAATTATTTTAAAAATAAAGCAATGACATCAGGATAATCATAATTTTCTTTTATCATATTTTATTGAGTATTTTTAAAGAAAATTTATCCATAAATCTTATCTTCAGGAATGACGATTCATTCAATCACAAAGATTTTTTAACAAACCGATTAGTCACATTGATTTTGAAAAGGTAAATTTAAATATTATTTAAAAATTAGATTTATGGTTATACCCTTATTTCTATTTTCTTTTTTGTGCTAAAAAGATAAGATACACAATATATATATGTGGGAGACAAATTTTGGATGAATTTTTATATGGAAACCTTTTTTTATTTAGAAAACATTTCAAAATGAGCATAAAAACATCTTATTAAGTTTTGGACAAATATATAATTTCAAACTATAACACTCTACTGTAACACAAAAAAAAAAATTTAGGATTGGTTTGGCATAAACTAAATAATACAAAAAGTCAAAAAGTCACTATCCTATTTAAGTCACATCATCTTATTTAAATCACATCACCTCTCTAACACATCACTCAAACCCAACCCATATAAGCCAATAAGTCAAAAAATGCATTTTTTTAGAACATTCCAAACCAACCCTATACTTTTCCCTTAGTATGACATTTCCAATGTAATACACAAAAAAAACTCATTTGTTTATTTCTTTCCAATATAATACTCTAATGTAAAACTCCAAAAAAATAACGTGAAAATTTTCAAACATTATAAGAGCATCTCCAATCCAACACTCTTAATTAGAGGATGAAAATACTTTTTTTTATTCAAAAAGTGAATATAGAGTATCTCACCATTCACTCAAACTCTAACCATAAATCATCATTTTCTTTTCTAAAGATTTCTGTCGAAAATATTTTCGTCAAAAAATAAATAATTTTTGTTCATTAACAAATATTTAATTTTGAAATTTTTATAAAATATATTTAATATTATATTCATTTTAAAGGTATGATTTCAACCTTTTTAATGATGTCAATTTTATAAAAATTAAATTCACATATTAAAAGTTATTTGTAATATAATAAAAATACATAATGAATAGTATTTTAAAGGAGATCCTCTATTTTTCTTCATCCCTCCAAATATGGAGGATCAATCCATCCTCCTTACAAATAGAGATGGATTTAGAAGATGGGTTGGACGAACAAATCCTTCACGTATGCAGTTATAGAGAGTGGGTTGGAAATGCTCTAAAAGAAGTACAAAAAATTCCTTAGTAAGATTTATGCAAATGTATAATTTCAAGGGTAAATTATAAATACACCCCTTGAGATTTGTTTAAAATACGAATTGCCCTTGTGTTTGGAAAATTACAAATACCTCCCTGTTAGAATTTTTTATTTAACAGAATTAATTAAAAAAGTAAAATTTCTAATTGTTCAACTACATAATAATAAAATTATTTAAATTATTAATTGAAATAAAATTTTAACATTATTAAAAACTGTTAATTAACTTGATGATTTATTAATAAAAAGACATATTTGTTATGAAATTAGAAACCTTAGAGGGCATAATGTAATTTCTAGAACCACATGAGGTAATTTGTAATTTAAGTAAATCTCAGGGGGTGTGTTTATAATTTACCCAAATTTCAAACTATTAGTGTTACGTTTGGAAAAAATATATTTAGGAGTTTTGGTGTGTTACATTAGAGTGTTATGTGTAGTATTGCATTAATTGAAGTGTTACGTTTGGAAAAAGTACACTAATTTTTTTTTTTGTATGTTATAGTGGAGTGTTACGTTTGGAAAAAACATACTAACTTTTTTTTTAGTATGTTACATTAGAATGTTATATTTTTGTTCGTAATGTAAGATTCGTTCCAAAAACCTGAAAAATCTAAAACCTCTATAATGTGGATTGCCCAAATGTGTAATTTCACATTTGTAAAAATCTACTTTTATTCTTAAAAAATTAAATCTAAACATAAGTGACTACCTTTTTGGATACAATATAAATATGTTTTAATAGTTAGACTTAATTTTCATAAGTTCTATTGAAAATAAATTATAGTAAAATAGTCATTAAAAATAATTTTTGTGATAATTTTTTGCATATGTTGCTAAAATTAACAATTAGTCACTTTGTTTGTCAAAATTTTTATAAATTACGCTAAAACTTATAATTAGTGACATTTCTATGACAAAATTTTCAAGCTGTCACGAAAGTTTAAAATTAGTGATTTTTTGTGATGATTTTTCAAATTCTTGTTAAAATTTATAATTAGTGACATTTTTGTAACAAAATTTTTAAATTATAGTTAAAAATTAACAATTAATAACTTTTTTAATAATGATGATAAAAAATATTATTAATTATCAGAAGACCTATTAAAATTTACATATTAGTCTCCCAAACTTAAATTAGTTTTACATTGCTTATGGTACGGTTTTTTTTTTTTTTTTAAAATAAATATACAACCATTTGGATTTCATTTGGTAGAAATTAAAAAGTCTATTGACTAAAAATTCTACTGCATTAAACAAAAAATTTTAGTACCAATTTTCCCTGCATCTTTGATTACCGGGGTTATAGTATAGAATTGTAATTGTTGGTTTATTGATTTACTATCTCATACTTGATTGTAAATTTTAGTAATCAAATTACTTATACGGCGGATATTTAATCCGACAAAATTAGAAATTTTTAATATTGAGAGGTGAGGAGCATAATTTTAAATAAATATAAATATATAATAAATAGTTATCTTATTAATTTAGTTGAATAAATAATTCTTCACTAATTTATGAGATTATTAATGCTTTTGTTTTTAATTCTGTTACTCAACATAAGGCCTTAAAAAATTCAAATGAGCCAAATTTGCTTACGTTAAAAGTTATTATTAACAATTTAAGCTATGCAACTCGAAATTTCCAAGTTGAAATTGGTCCGAATCCAAAAGCAGCGTCATTTTGAATTTTTTTTTTCCACACTTTTCTTCTTCCTCTGTCTCCTCTATTTGTTCTTCCTTTTTTTTTTTTTTTCTTTGCTTCTTCCATAACTTAGAATCAAGAAAAAGAGATAGAGAGGGAAAAAAAAAAAAAAAAAAAATGAAACATGATCTATGCTTGAGAGTATCAACATCAACAACAACACATTCACGAAAAAAATAAAATAAAATTGTAGAATCTGAAAAAAAAAAAAAAAAAATCAGCAACACAACATCATCATCAACAATAACCAACAATTTTTTCCTTCATCTTCAGATCTAGATCGCTAGAAAAAAAAAAAGAGAGAAAATAGAGTCTGAAAGAAGCAATTATCAACAACAACAACACACATCATCATCAACAACAACCAACAATCACCACACACACAAAAAAAAAAATGTAAAAAAAAAATTGTAGAATTTGGAAGGCGAAAAGACCTACTAGCGTCTCTGGATCACGGGCGGTGATACCCATTGTTGCCGATGGCGAGAGAGAAACTTTGCCATCACCATCAATCTTCCTTCTCTTCCTCTTCCACTATTACCGTCTTCTTCTCTTCTTCTTCCTTCTCCTCTCCATCTTTTCTCCTTCTCCTCTCTCTCTCTTCGTCCTTCCTATGTTTCAAATATAAAGGGAAAAAGAAAAATAAATAAGTCAACTTGACGTTGTTTTAGATTAAGACCAATTTCAAGCTCGAAAATTTAATTTTGAAGTATTTTTCTATTAACAAACTTTAAAACTAAAAACGTACACCAAGCTATCTTTTAGACTTATTATACAATCAGACTATAGATTTGTGAACAATTATTTTCAACTGCACAATAATCAATACAAAATAGTGGAATGATATAATAGCAATTTTAGAAACATAGTGATAAAAATGTCTTACAAAATGTGAATCCGTTGTCATGTGAGTCCTACTTATTGCGAAACATGTGTTTGGTTCTCTGTATATTTTAAACTTATTGAGAGATATAAATAATTCAGTCCTCATTATATGAGAGAAAATTATAAATTTTTAATAAGATTTGACTTGCTAACCTCCCAAGAACACAGTGTGAGACTTACCTTCGTCTCATATATATGTGTTTCATTCTGTAGAATACATTTATATTCTTAGAATTATAAATTTAATTTTTCTTTAGGAATGACTAGTATAGGTCGAGTTTAGTGGGCCACTCTAAGCCCACCTAAGTAATTTAGACTACTAGTTCTTTAAAAAAATTAAGGAACCCAAGTGATAAAGTTATTTATTTAAAGCATGAAAAAATGTCATATTTTAGGAGTTGAAAATGTAGTTTAGGAAATTTACTCTTTTAATTTTGTTTAATGAAACCTTTTAAATTGTTGAATAAATTACACTTATCATTTCTAAAATTTAATAAAAATATAATAAATTTCATAAATTTTATGTAATTACATTAACAGTATAAAATCGTTAAAATTAGTATAGATAGTCGAAAAATAAAAAAGTAATCATTGGTAAATATATGTTGGAGATGTAATAATAATATTATTTTATTAATATAATAAATATTAATAAAAAAGAGACATAAAATTATTATGTCAAACTTTTAAAATATATTTTTAAAATTTTGAAGAAAATTTAGCATAATTTACCCCAAATTATTTGTCGAAAAAAGATTTGTAGCTCGAATCCCATCCTCCCCGAATCCCCCGAAAGCCCAAAACGACGTCGTTTTGGGCTTTCGTTTTCTTCCTTTTTCTTCCTCCATTGTTGAGTCTGCAAGCTCGGAGGAGAGGAGAAAGAGAAGGAAGAAAGAAGCTGCGACCTCATGCCAGCCGTCGGCCTTGACCACCGGTCGTCACTTGATGACCCGTCATTGCCCAGTGTATGGCCCCTCTAGTCCCTCATTCCTCCTCCCCCTCCCCTTCCTCCTCCTCCTCCTCCTCCTCCTCCCTTCTCCTTCTTCTTCTCCGTTCTTTGGTCTGCCAAAAAAAAAAAAAAAAATTCAAGCGGCGTCAAGCAGCGTCGTTTTGATCGAGGATTAGGGGGCCTCCATTCGAGCTACAAATCGCGGTTGTTATATGTCATTACGAATCGGGAATAATTGTGGGGTCCTCGTCTTCTCCCACTCAATCCTAAACCAAGATTCCAATGCTCTGTAGAGTGAAGATCTCCTCCTTGTACTTCCTTTTTACATTTTCTATTTGCCTTTGCCATTGGACTTATTTTTAGGTTCAATTTTGATAATTGAACCGTTTATATTTAAAGATTTGTTCAGTATATCATACTTGTAAAAAATTAAATTGATCAGATATCAAAAAATATGTGTTTGAAAAACTGTTTATTAAATTTTAAAAAAAATAGTTTTTAGTTTGGTTTTTCCGAACACATACTTTCGAATATCCGTCAACGATTTTACATATATATATCTTGAACAAAAACGGTTGAATTATCAAAATTAAAAATGGCAATGACCCTACAAGTAAGAAATGATGCAAGTAGGGGATCCTTGCTCGACAACACCACCAAATATATTACCATTCCACAGCATTGTTGTTGATGTCCAACTCTCTCTCTCTCTCTCTCTCTCATTTTCTTTAGTCAATTAATTGTGTCTGTGAGAAACAGCATGCAGATCTTTGTTAAAACCCTAACTGGGAAGACGATCACTCTCGAAGTCGAGTCCAGCGACACCATCGATAATGTTAAAGCCAAGATTCAGGTCTTATGCTGATATACTTTTACTCAATCTTCTATTCCAATTTAGGGCTTTTATTATTGCCTTCGTATATTATCGGTTTAATCCATGTTCATCTATCGGTGATTTGAGGGCTTTGCTTAATCCAGTTGTTTCGAAATGATTACGACTTTGGCTTGCTTGGTTGCTATGCTTGGTATTTTTTTGGGTTTGCAGTTTTTTTTACTAATTTCGTTTATAAGCAGACGCATGTGAACAGCCAAGATGTCAAAGCCTAATTTTGTTGAGTGTCTGATTAATTTTATGTATTATTGGAAAGTTTGGATATGGTAATTTTTTGCCCTTTTGCTAGTAAAATCACAGTTCTATGGACCATGCTGTTTTGATTTTTTTGGGGTGAAATATTGTGGATAGAGTGATTCACTTAACTGGGGTTCCAATTTTAGATGAAGCTATTCCTATTTATTTTCATTAGGCAGAGCAGAGCTACATGTGAACTGAAGACACAAACTATTATAGTGGTTACAGACTCCAAGTGCCCTCACTCTCCATGCAATCATTGAGCAGGTGTTTTGGTTGAGAGGAAGAGGAATACTAAGGAAATTATGGGGGGGGTGGGGTGGGGTTGTTTGGCATCCCTTACTTTAGCACATATTTTTATCTTTTTATCTTATTTTTGAGTCACATTATCTCTTATTTACGTCACGTCACATCACATCTCTACCAAATTGCACATCTTTTCATAAAGTCAAAAAATATACTTATTTGGATCATCCTAAACAACCCTTTAGTTTAGTTTGGTTTGATAAAAAATCAAGGGGAAATTACAAAAAAAAATTAAAATCCCAGGGGGGAAATTATAAAAAAAATCCCGGGGTTTGACTCTTATAACAAAATAAAGCATAGCATTTTAATTTTATTAATTTAAATCCTAAATTTTTGATTTGTTTTCAATCTAAACGATTTGTCCATTTTCGTTAAGTAAAATTGATTGAAAAATGTGTATTTCAGTCATTAAACTCAATAAAAATGGTATTTTAGACATTTTATGTATATTTACATTGAGTTTAATAACTAAAATACTTTTTTCTATTGGTTTTACTTAATAAAAATAGATTAATGGCTTAGATTGAAAACAAATTAAAAAATTATGGTTTAAATTGACAAAATTGAAAATTCATAGTAGTTTATTTTGTTAAAAGGCTCAAACTCTAGAGATTTTTCCTGTAATTATCCCAAAAATCAATTATTAGTATTTTATTGTCAAATTATCTACTTGGTCATGTACTATTGATTGGGTCTATTAAGTTTTAAAATATATAAATAAAAATTTATTTAGGGTTCGTTTGGCATTGACTTTTTTAGCCAACTTTTTTGTGCTAGGACTTTTTTAGTCTTGTTTGGTTTTTATTTTGGGACTTTTTTGACTTTTGTGAGAGAAAAAGTATAATGATTATGGATAAAAAGTAGTATTCTGTTTTATTGACTATATAACCTATTTTGTCTTTTTGTGATTATTTAGCTCCAAAATGTTAGCCAAACCATGGCTTAGTCTATGAAACTATGAAGCATAGATACAAGTACGGGTACTGGTATGATACAAATATGTCGATAAGCTAAAATCTAAAAAAAGTAAGGTACAGGTACAGTTTAGAACATTTGCAAAAAAATATTTATTTTTAATTTGTATAATGCAAAGATTTATTAAATGGTTTAATTTATTAAGATCTAATTTAAATGCCAAAAGTAAAGGTATAAGCCATAACTTAATTTTAAAATCATGCTAAGCATAAAATTATAAATAAAAAAGGGGACTTAAGTGTAAGCCTTAATAGGTGGACTTTTTGTCCAATAGGTATTATGATAATTACTGGCGTTTTTTATCAAACACTATTAAAAAAACGTCGCTAATTGTTAATTTTTAGCGACAGTTTAAAAATTTTGTCAAAAAAAAATGTCACTAATTATAAATTTTAGCGACAGTTTAAAAAAATCATCACAGAAAAATGTCATTAATTGTAAGTTCTAAGGATAATTTAGAAAAATTGTGATAAAAAAAAGTCACTAATTGTTAATTTTTTAGTAATATATGTAAAAATCGCTACAAAAATTATTTTTAATAATGATTTTGTTAGGACTTAGGCCCCGTTTGGAGACTTACCTTTTTAGCCAAAAAGTCAAAAAGATACTAATTAGCCAAAAAGTCAACAATCCATACCAAAAAGTAAAAGGTTATCTTTCCTCTCTACTTTTTGCACATCTTTTTAATTAGCCAAAAGTCATCCCAAACATACAAGTTTTTTTTACCTACATTTTTAGCCAAATAGCCAAAAAGTTACTAAATTAGTCTGTTCCCAAATGAGGCCTTATTTTCAATAGGATTTGATAAAAATTAAGTTTAACTATTAGAACCTATTGGGAGTTTATCCAAATAATAAAAAAAAGTCTAGTGAAAGAAATTTTATCTATATAATAGAAAAAAATATTGTTTTGACTAAGGTACAATATAGCTTGGATATATACTAAGTACATTTAGTACATTAAAATCAAAAAGAAAAAGTTTGGGTACATATTTAGTATACTCGGTACATATATAGAATTACCATACAGTATTATACGATAATAAGTGTTGATTAATGCAATTATGGCATGTTTGTCGAATTACCCATGCTTCATAGCCATGAACTATCTATTAAATCTATTAAGTTCCCAAAGTATTTAATTCAAACCTATTTACTCTCTGAAAATTATAGACATAAAATATAAACCCATGTTATAAATTAGTAAAATAGCCTACCTAGTTAAGATTTATTTCAAGAAAAACCTTCAATTTCTGTTATGTCTTTAAAAAGTGAGCGCCAATTCTTCTAGTGAATTTCCTTTGTGAGAGTAATGGTAGTCATTTATAGTATTTTCTTACTTATCTTCTATAAAAACTACTTATTTGCATTTATTTAATATTATATGCCAAATTTTGTATAATTTTTAATTGATTGCCTTTAAGTTTTCATGAAGTTTTTTAATAATTTAATTAATATATTATTTTATTCTATTATCATTTGTAGTGAAGTGCAATTATTTAAATTATCTGATTCTACTTTTAGTATATCTAACTCATACAATTTTATTGGCAAGCCTAAAACTAGGTTCAGATATCAATTTAAATACACAGTGAAATAAAATACTTTTTAAAAGCATGATTATAAATTTAAGGATTTCTCTGGAATAAAATTTTAACTAGGTATGATCTTTTATTAATTTAAAACACTTATGAGTTTATATTTTATTTCTGTAATATTTTAGAGACTAAATATATTTGAATTAAATACTTTAGGAACTTAATAGATTAAATTGATACTTCTGAACTAAATAGATCTTGAGTTATATTCTGTAGAAACTTAGTAGACTCAATCAATAGTTTATGGATTAAATAGACAATTTAGCAATAGTTTAACGGCAGAAAGTAAAATTAACCCATTTCAAAACTATTAAAGTAGCATATATATCTTTTGAATAGACTATTGCAACGTTCAAGTCTAGAGAGCTCTGAAGCTAAAGGAGTATGAAAATAAAAATCTAAAATGCCAATAAAATACACACACACACACAAAAAAAAAAGAAGAAAAGAGATGCTTAAGATGCGCTAGAAACAAATTTGGGGGGGCATATATATAATTTTAGAGTAGTTAAATTGAAAGACATTTAAAAAATCCTGCTGCCAGTAGCACTTAAACTACCTCACATAGGTTTACCTGATAAAATAAGACCTCACAAACAAAACCACCACTACCTCCCATAGGTTTACTTTGTAAGACTCAAACAGAACCACCACTACATAATTGCATATCCTGCATTACTATTACACTGGCCACAACCCAGGATTCTCAACAACTAACTATGGTTACTGATACTAAGTGTTGGTAATCTTAGGTAAAAGTAGCCATTTGATTCAAACCATTGCTTTCGTCCTTAATTGTGTACAGTCTCTCAGATACTGTTTGATCTCAGCTTGGTTTTCTTGTGATCCTGAAAAACAAGGCAAAACCGAATCAAGAAAAAAAGCATGAAGAATTCAGCTTGTTCAATGTGTAACACATGCTCTCGATATCAAGAAATTTATCTCCTTATTTTGAGATTTGGAAGACTGTATGATAATAAGAAGGAAAGTCAGGGGCAAGAAACAAGGAGGGAGAAGGATTCCAAGAAGTAAACAAGGATATGACGAGACACATAGAGAAGAGAAGATAAGATGAGAGAGAAAAAGATAGAGGGGAGAATCTATATGTTGGGCCCCTTTTTGAATAGGAGAGGAGTTCCAAGGAGGTAAATGAGAGGGAAACATAGAAGATAGGTAAAATTGAGTAGAGAATATAGGAAAATTAGTGAGGGGCGTACTGTTGTCTGAATTGGTCATTAGTTTCTCTTATTTTTGGAGGCTTCCCAAGCTTTAGGTTGCAGGGTTTATAAGAAACTAAATTCAAGTAGAAACATCTTAATATACAACCTCACGAGTGGAGTAACATGTAAAGCCCTAAATTTCATTCTAAATGCACAGAAACTCCCATGGAAGTCAAACTACAATAATTTTAACCATTCTAATTGGATTAATTACTAACATACCAATTGATGCATCAACTTCTCGAATCCTGCAGCTGTTGAGGATGCAACAAATAAGAAACATGAGTTTCTTTCTCTCTCTCAGTAGCTGTAATCATCTCTGCTATTTTAAGTTCAGAACTATGGTTCTTCAAGGTGGTCTTTATGTTGATTTTTTTGCCTTTGGTAGTTATATCACATTGTGGCTTATGATTCTGGTTGATTCTTTGATTACCATATTAGGAGCCTCAAAGTTAGTTTCTTCAATGCTTAGCAAATAAAATGCATTTAATTTATACTTTATCATTGCCTTGCTACAATGTAATAAAATTGGATGATTTCTGAATGTTTATCTTAGTCAAAGAGCATTTATTCATATAGAAGAACCTTCAACCTCTTCATACCTAGCTTTAGTTGTACATTCTTATCATTGCCATTAAGCAATGTAGAGTCTTGTTTGGTGCTTGC
This sequence comes from Camellia lanceoleosa, assembly GCA_025200525.1. Lineage (NCBI taxonomy): Eukaryota > Viridiplantae > Streptophyta > Magnoliopsida > Ericales > Theaceae > Camellia > Camellia lanceoleosa. The sequence continues at coordinate 3,592,299 of CM045762.1, read as the reverse complement.
ACATATGTCACCTCAAATACAACAATTCTTATTTGCATGGCTTCAAACTAATTGTTTGATTTTTTGCTTTTTTCATGTGATTTTTCCTTCTACCTTCCCATGGAGTCCCACCTTGTGTTCTTTTCTTCCTTAGCTGCTGTGGGTCCCTATGGTGGGGGAGGGAGTTTGTCTGGGACTGTGCATCTCTTCTTGATGATCTTCCATGACTTGTTGCATTCATGTTTAGCTAGAGCCTAAAGTTGTGTGTGTTTACCAGGACAAGGAAGGTATCACCCGATCAACAGAGATTGATTTTTGCTGGCAAACAATTGGAAGATGGCGAACTCTTGCGGACTACAACATCCAGAAAGAGTCAACACTTCATCTGGTTTTTGAGGCTTAGGGAGGAACTATGATTAAGGTGAAGACTCTCACTGGAAAAGAAATTGAAATTGATATTGAGCCAACTGATACCATTGACGGATCAAGGAGCGGGTTGAAGAGAAAGAAGAATTCCTCCAGTGCAGCAAGGTTTGTATAAACTCTTATAATTGATCGAACTTCAATGTTTGATTTGTTATAGCCATGTTGCAGTTAGTTAAATAACCATGCAGTTGGCTCATGATATACCGTGTGTTCTTGATTTTAAATTTCTGAACTATTTTATGCTTATGTCTTCTTTATATAGTATGGTTGGTTATGTGTATACTTCAGAGCAACTATTGATTTGAGGAATTAAGGCGCTTATGCAAAATAGTTTTTTTTTTCTCAGTGATGTCCGCAAGAATATGTTTGCGAATGTAATTTTGTTTGCTAATGATTAAGTTATGCTTTAAATGCCCATTTTATTCTGCATGCAGCTATTGAAGGATACCAACATAAATTCAATATATTTTGTGTATTCTGCATTGGATTTGAAAAGGTTGATTATACTTGATTAGGTGGTTCAGTATTGTGCTATCTTTATGGGATTTGGTGGCTAGAATTCTCTCATGTATTTTCAATTGGAATGGTGTTTTTTATGAATAATTATTTGATTTTCAATTGGAATGGTGTTTATTATGAATATTTATTTGATTTCACAAAATTTCTAATTTCACGGATTGTGTGCTTTTTGATCTACTATTAATCACATAGAATTTCTGCTTTTTTAATCTTAAGTGCAACTGTTTTTGTGTGGTTATTCTGCAAGAAATTATCGGAAGTTTCGATTTCTAATGTTCTCACTGTCTGCAGGCTCATTTATGCTGGAAAGCAGCTTGGAGATGATAAAACAGCTAAAGATTATAATATTGAAGGTGGCTCTGTACTTCATCTTGTGCTTGCACTGAGGGGCGGTAGGCACTAAATAATGCCTTCTGATGTTAGGAAAATAAACTTACCAAGGCTTTTTACATAATAGTTTGTGATGAATAGCCGAGTTACATGTACTGTGTGGGAAACCAGAAAACTTGTGGTAAAACGTGTTTAATCAGCAATGCTGTTCATTTGCTTCGTTTTGTATCCTTGTCGTGGGGCATTGATTTAATGCAAGTTTCATTACCTTTTTTATTTATTTATTATTTTAGTTGAACTGTTTATTAGATTTGCTTATGTTATGAATTTGAGTTGTGACTTGTGATTAATTGTGAATTTTTACACTGCTTTGGTGTCGGTGAAAACCTAGTGAAAGCACAGAATCATAAAACCTATTGTTCTTGAAACTAAGGTTTGAGACTTCCCCAAGGGGTGCACAATTTCAACGGATGCAAAGTTTTGTTAGGTTCTGATAGGTATTTCTGAAAGCAATGCAAGGGAAAGAGAGTACCTATATTATAGATCAACTTTTATAAACTCTTCTTGGATTCTTTTATGTATTTGCTTTGTTTTTGGAAAAAAAACCATTTTTATTTTCTTGCCATACTGTAGGTGGAAAATTGAGCATCTGTTTTTGTGCATGATCTGGACTTGCCATCACTTATATCCTCTCATCTTGAGGTTTTAATTTGCTCCTGCCAAACAATTTAGATGTGTTCACAATTTCTTTTCTTTTTCGTTCATAAATCTCTTTCTGAATTTTTAGGATTTGAGGTTGATGGTTGCTTCCCTCAAAATTGACCTGAATCGATCCCCACACTCTCCTATCTCTCACTCCTACAAAACCTTTTGCATAATTGTGTGGCTCCTTCCCCCAGTGATTTAAATCATTTAGGTTAGGGGAGGGGCGACATAGCGCTGTTGTACAATATTTTTGTTGCAAATTAATAAATTTATATATTTTCTCTCTTTCATATGATATCTTTTCATTTTATTTAGATGGATCATGTTTTATATTTTGTTTGATTTATGGATTCATAGAAAGATTTGCGAATAGAAAAATGTAAATGGATCAAATATAAGTTAATTTTATTTTTTAATTAATTTTTTTCTCTACAAATTTCTGCAGATTAAATCTATAATCAAAACACAAGTTGATTGAAATCCACACGCATGGTTTGGTAGTCAAGTCCAACATGGAGGAGCTAACAAGCATTGGAGTCAAAAGGGTTGTTGCATTTGTTTTCTCCACTGCCCCATTCATTCTCTTATCCTATTCATTTTTTTTGTTGTCATTCTCATTTGTACTAATAAGTGTCTACCAACCACAACGTAAAAATTGACTTCACAACTTATATCTATATTTTATGGTAAAATCTCCATTTGTGGCTTATGGGGTGAAATTGACCTCACAATCTAACCGGGCATGTTTAATTGACAAAATTAGAATATGAGATTGAGATTATTAATCTGTGAGTCCAACAATCTTGTTTTGTTTTGAAATTTTGTTTGGGACTATTAATCCAATGGATAATTAATCCAACAAATTTGTAGGATTATTAGTAATGGAGTAGGGAGTAAAATTATATATCTGAGTTGGGAAATAAAATAAAAGACTCTTTTACCCTTGATTAAAAATTAAAACACTTATTATTTTTTATATAATTTTATATTTTAGAAGGCTAAAATAATTTTTAAAAATTTAAAAATATTTTTGATATTTATTTTATTAAATTAGTTTATATCTTTTCCAATATAATCAAACAATGAACAAGAGGATAATTTATCCTACTAATTCAATTGGATAGTAAATATCACACTAGTTTGATGGGATTATTAACACTTTCACTATTAGTCTTGCGAATCAAATATGACCATAGAGATTTTGAGAGAGATTTGAAAAGAAAAAGAAAAAAGAGGTGTAAAATTAGAAATGTATGTTTATTTTATTCATATTTTATTAATATTTTTCTTTCACTTTTCAAGTCCTTTTCAAATTTCTAATTAAACACAGCGTAAGAGAATGAATAGTAAATTCATGCATCTTGAATTCAATTTTAATTAACTAGTCTGCTACTTATAATTTATAAGTGATTGGTTAAAGATTTCTATTTTAAATCTTTTTCCCGTGATTAGGAAGGGAAAAGCAATCGACAAAAGAAATGCCGCCCACTAAGAGTAACATTAGTCAGTCAATCCAATTGAAAAATGGAAGGTTTAGTTAGCCTGTAATTAAAAATTTTTCCGACTAAAGATAATAAGATAATGTATGATAGAAAGTTGATGTGCCTAGCATACTAAAAAGTAAACAAAGTGATGTTCAAATTGTCAAACTTGCACATTTAAAAATCAAATTGTAAAAAACTAACCCTTATGTACTTTGAACCCAAGAAAAGGGTTGGGGTTCATAATCCATATCTGTCAAATATTGAAAGATTTGATGCAGTTAAAACCGCACCACACCGTCGGCTCTCGTGTATAAAACCTGATATAGCAATGGATAATATGTATAAAATGATATGATTGTATAGAAACTTATTATTTTAAATGGAAGAGGTTTTTGTCTAGTTTGGTCTAGTCACTAAACTATGTTGTTTGGTGTTGTGGAGTCCACTACAGATTTGTTTGATTGGGAGATTAGGGAGACTAAATATTGTTGAATTGTAATTCGATGGAAGTTTTATTTGGTTGTTTTTTTTAGTTTGTCGGACGTAGAGTCTGGAACTCTATATCCTCATATGAGGGACTATTGTATCTACGGGGTGAGATTATTTCCATGAAATAATTTATTGTTGAGATTAGGTGGTGAAATGACCATTTTGACCATCTATTATTTAATTATGTATTATATTTAGTAAAATTTAATAAAATTTAAATGTCTCAATTTAAAAATAAAATAATTTTATTTAACTTTTTATTGATGTTGTATTTATTTATAGATATTTTATTTTAAAATTTTGTTTATATTTTATTTAATTTCATTATTTAAATTTTAATAGATGTTTTATTTAATTTTATTATTTTTTAAAATAAATTTATTTAAAATTTTAATTAAAAATAACACATATTTTTATTGATATTTTTATTTATTTAATTTTTCAAAAATAAATTTATTTAATTCTGTAAAAAATAAAATAAAATAAAATTTTATTTAATCTAACTAAAAATAATTAAAATATTAAAGATATGCTTAATATTACTATTACTTAGTAAACAATTGAAAAATGGTAAAGTAGTCTTTTTACTCATTTATCCTAACTAGTTTGTCCAACCAAACATTGGATTCACTAAAAATAGTTCTTTTAGGACATCTAATCTCATGAGAAAACAAACAGGATCTGCATCAATCCAACCAAATAGTTCGGAGGATTTAGGTCCCAAGATTCAAGCCCGATGCTAATATCTCCTTATTCAACCCGTCCATTCAAACCCACCCTCTGGTCTTGATTTGTTTAGTTCATTTTCTAATTTTTTGTGCAGATTATTCATAAAAAAATTATATTAATTTGATAATTTTACTTATGTTATTAAACTATATTTATTTGAAATAAAAATGGACAACAACATGTATATGGTTTAGAATACATTATATAATAAAGACAATGAAATCATGAGGTTGTAATGTGGGAGTTTAATTAATTAACTTATTTTTATAATTTGTACACAAAAACTAATAAATAAACAAAAAAAATCATCAAAGTGTGACCAAAATTGGGTCCCACAACTGTAAACAATATGGTTAATGCCTCTTCCTTAAAATAAAGTGCTTATTTAAAAGATATTTAATTATGAAAATATCACTGTTACATTATTTTGATAACAAATTCTATAAATCAATTCAATATGAATAATATTTATCATATCAGAAACATGTCATGCATATGTTATCTACTCTCTCTATAGACTGGTATTAGTCATAAAAAGTCATACATGGTTAGTGAAACTCTACTAACCCCAAAAGGAAGATTTCAAAAATTAGGTAACAAATTAGTAAAGGCTTTAAATGTTTGGTTTCCTAACTGATGACTTAAGGAGATTAATTGGTATTATATGATCATATAGGTGTTGATTTTAAATGAGGGTTGGACTTGTGAGACTTGGTAGGACTGCATGAATTGCATGGGTTAGGCGTATATATGTGGGTATATTATTTTTAAATTATTTTATAATAAGGTTTGTGTCAATTTTAATAATATTCAAAGGGCCACTAATATGAGCTGCTCACCTAAATCCTTGACTATGTTACAAATTCTTGTCACCATTATTGGTGCTTTGACATAGGCATGGCCGCAACCGTGGACATCCACGCCATGAATCTCACCAACATTCTACTAATTGCATATATAATAAAAGCCAAAACATAGTCCGCATTTATGAAGTATGAAAAAATGATTTATTTGCAAAATATGTGAAGTGTGCTTTACAAGGCGTGACTTATCACTAGTTGAGCTGTTTAGTTTTCATAAGTGGATTTCATGATGAGGTTTAATGTTGGGAGATTAAGGTTGTAAATGAGCTAAGTCAAACCGAGTGATAAATTATTCATACTTGGTTTAAAATTTTAACGAGTTTCAAAATCTATTCAAATTTAATTTGTTTACATAACGAACCAATCTTGAACTAGCTTTTAATAAGTTAAAAATATTCATTTTTTTAATACCTCCTCTAGTAGCTTCTCAATATTCATTTAAATTTTTTTTTTTTTTCCTTATAAATTGTAAATAGAAATTAGGCCAAACAAACGGACTAAATAGAGCATATACCAAACAAAGGCTATGCCTACTAGAATGGATGAGTCATGGCGCACGTATTTGCTTTGTTTCAATGTATAAGGGTGAAGTGAAGCAACAGACTTTAATTTAATCTTCAAAACTAAACTATTACTTAATTTATGTTCGAAAGTGCAAATCCTAAGTAAAGGTCCCCAATTCAAATATGTATTCCCTTCTTTTTATATATGAAAGATGATGAATTTATTGTCCTTAACCTTTTTAATATTTGTTTATTGATTCCTCGATGTAAAGACAAATAATTATAAAATCCAAAATTAAATAGTTGATAGTAGTAAGTTTTAATTTAGGAATATGATTATCTTCAATTGGGTTGTCATATCACTTTGTGTATCATTTTTGTATACTTAATAACAGCATTGCATTATTTTTTACTATAAGTGGGCCACATTGCTGATATTTATGTTTGGAACATATATAAGTGGATGAGGTATGTGATGATGTAATAAGAAGGGTAAATGATGTCATAAGTATTCAAAACAAGAGATCTGATTTCACTCCCATATTGATTAACAAAATGTCAAATTGTATGATCACTAATATAGAATTAATTGATTTGATGATCTCACCTGTAATGTTTAAATTTAGGGAGTTTCTTTAGTATATTGTGCTATTTTCTTTTACCTTCTTCTATTTGTCTTCTACTAATAAAAAATAAAACATAAATAATATATTATTTACTGATTGTTGTTGTTACAATAGTCATAGAGAGGAGTGATTTGGGAAGTTGGTTAAAAATTAATTTTTAATTTTTTTAATTTTTGTCTTTTATATGTAAAAATGTAAGAGATGATATGATCTAAAATAAGTTAAAACCTAAAAATTAATTTTTTAGCTAACTTTCCAAATCACCCAAAATGTAATAATATTTTATTGTGGCGGTGAATAAAAAATTTTTTTTTTTTTTATGGAAGTAATCTTTTCCAATTAAATATCTTTTCATTTTACTTTAAATTTGCGTAAACAATCATAGCATGCAGACCCCTTGTTGTGTATGTCATCTCTGTTTCTCTCCATCTTTCTCTCTCTTCTGCTGTATGTACATATATATAGAGAGAGGGGGATGTTAATGAATATTTGTGATAAAGAAACCTAACATATGAGAGAGGAGGCTAAAAGAATTTACAGGGAGAGAAAGGAGTCGAGATTATCATATCAGTGATGGGTAGAGGAAGAGCACCATGTTGTGACAAGAGCAAGGTAAAGAGAAGGGTCCATGGAGCCCTGCTGAGGACTTTAGACTCCTCACTTTCATTCTACAACCATGGTCATACCAACTGGCGCTCTCTCCCTAAACTTGCTGGTTTGTCTCTCCTCCTCTCTCTCTCTATCTCTCTCTATATATATATATATACATATACATGTGTGTGTGTATAAATATGGTGACTACTTTGTTGTTGTATGAATTGGGATGGGATATTCTTCTTCATGCATTGTAGATTTCTTTTTCTTAAATTTTCCCAGCATATAACTTCAAACATTTTATTAGATATAAGACATCTTTTTTCCCCTCATAGATTCTTTTTGTCCTCTATCAAACTTTAGAATACCAAATTACCTTCATCCTCAATAGTTTCTAATTCTGGGATTATTTTATTTTATTTTTCAGTTGAATTGCATCAATCCCATATTGCAGAGAGTTCACTTTCATTATACATGTTTTGCTCTTATGTTATTGTATCATGAAACCTCATTCCACCAAATAAAGAATGTACAAATATTATGTAACTATTTCAAACTTTTTTTAGAGTATCTCCATCAAAATTAGTTATTTTTTATTTTTTTAGCTAAACTAGTATGAATAAATCACCAAATTTCAACTCCATCAAACTAGTTACCAAGTTAGCGATTTTAGTTTTGATAATTTTAGCTCAATAGATGTAGTAATAGTAGTTTTGTCTAATAGTCAAATATTAAAAAATTGTTTTTTATTATTTTAGAGTTACGTGTGTTGAGTTTATAAAAAATAATTTAAAATAAAAATAATATTTGGTGGATAAAATAGACAAGAATAGAGACTTCGTTAAAAAAAGGTAGCATATTGAAAAATATACAGTCAAAAATAGAAAGATTAACTTTTAAGTTTAATATAATAGGTGTAAAATAGTTTGATGGAGATGCTAAGTTCGTTAAATTGCTTGTTAATAAAAGTTATAAATAAATGTCCAAAAGAATCTACTTTCACTATTAATTGCTATGACAAAAAATACCCAAATTTTTAGCCATTAATAATAAATTCTCTTATATGAGTGGGTAGATACAGAGAGATATATAATTAGAAATTCTCCTTTTACTTAGTAATTTGCCTTCACACCTGTCTTTTCTTCCTATTTTTTTATATTACACGTATGCCGTTTTCCTCGTTGAATTAGTGTGTATTATTAAATGTATTCCTTTTCTCAAAACACACATCGCAAGGAGTGTTGCGTGTCAAATAATAATACAATGTCACATCAATTTAAAATAATAATAATAATAATAATTACAAATTTTTTTTAGTAAACTGTTTGGGTGTAGCATTTTACTTTGAAAATAAAGAAAAAATGAGTGATGTAGAGTTATAATTTATAAATTTGCTCGCTAGTGATGTGATAGTGGTGCTTATCTCTGTTACAATTTGTATTATATCTTTTTTACTTTTATGGCATGGGCGACCTCGGCGGTAGCTAGATTTTCATAAATCACAGTCAAAAAGACCATTCTGCAGAATTTGATCTTACTACATCTAACTATGCACCAAATTCATAGAATGTGCTTGGGACAATCGGATTCCAATCGGCCAGTAGGTCGGAGGATTTTTTTTTTTAAATTGTTTTGCCTTTTTTTGAATTGTCTAAACCTTTTAAGGACAACCCCAGTTTGGTCGACCCGACGGTCGGCCGGTTGGGAGGATTTTTTTTT